>CM008345.1:15557682-15571983 GCA_002525835.2 Ipomoea batatas
ATATATATATATATATATATATAATTATAAATAATAATTAAAAAAAAGATGGCTTGGCGGGGCGGTACAAAAAAGCCCGCTCTTTGGCGGGCTTCAATTTTCGAAACCCGCCCCCTACCTAGGTAAGGGGCGGCCCGGCGGGCTAAGCCTGTTTTGACGGCTCTAGTTGCAACCTTGCATATGATAAGAAATGTCATGGGATCAAATCCCACTAGCAGCAATTGTGTATATTTTAGCTTCTTTTCTTTATTTTAGCTCAAACTCTTCAATAAATTAAATATTTTTTTATGTCTACATTTTTGTGAATCATTTAGTTAATGTAGTACACAAGTTTATATTATACTTCATCATATTCAAATTAATTTAGAAAAATTTAAAGTTGATCTAACTAAAAGAAAAAAAAAAGTATTTATGAATATAATGTCTTTTAAATTCAAACTATTTTATCTAATTGATTATGATTCATATTTTGCCATAAATATTTTTATAATATTTCAAAGTGTTTTAAAATTTACTCTACCCAATTATAGTTTTGGCTCCTCCTCTAACTATCATGTAATTTATCATAAACATTGTATTGCAATTTATAATGTATTTTGTATTTGAACGATATTATGAGTATTTGGTATTTTGTCATTGACATTTCTAAAGTCATTTGAACTATGCCCCACTCAGATAATTTTCTGAATCCACCCCTGATTTTGGACACAATTGTAACAGTTTACAAGTAAATAAGCTATGTATTTTTCAAAAAAAAAAAAAAAAAAAAGAAGCTATGTATAGAGTGTAAAAATAAACATTTATGTACTTCTCAAAAATACACAATTTAGTTGAAAATCATTCAAAAGTTTTTAAATAAAGCTACATATTTTTTTGGGTTAATCGTCAACACATCAAAATCCAAATGTATTCATGTACTACTATTAGTTGGCTTCAAATTTTTAAAGAAATGAAACATACTGTGATCTGATCAAATTAATTACTTAAATATAATTCGGTATGTTTCAATTTTCGTTGAACAGAAGAAAATAGGAATTTATGATCTGTGGTGAATGTGGATTGTTGACATCCCATCTAACCTATAAGTCGTAGCTTAGGTAGCAATCATAAAATTCCTCTGCGAATACAGCAAAAACATAAACTACGTGCGTGTGCACATACTTTTGATCACAATAAGTTAAACCCAACAAACATATTAAAACGGATGCTATATTATGGCTAAGCTACACCTCCTATATATTTGTAGGGATTACATAAGACATACATGGACTCATTGTCCTAGTACTTGAATAGAATTTGATGTTGATTCTCTTATAGTAACTTATTGAATTTGTTGTCTTGATTTATGATATTTTTTTTTTGAATACACTGACCCTATTACATTGTAGTATCTGTTCATCTANNNNCTTTTCTCAACCTGTTGAAGCACAAAGAGTCAATTTCGATATCTCCTCCACTGAGGCTCGCGAACTCATGACCTTTCATTTGAGGGAGGCCACTACATGCCATTTGAGCACAAGTTTAATAGTTGATTAAATAGAAATTAGTTTAATTTTGTTAGGAGTCTATTAGTCATATTCTATTAGGACTCTACTTCTGTGTCGTTTATTATAACTCTTGTATTATTATGTTGAACTTTAGTTTACGTTAATCAGATTACGTTAATCAGATTATCAATCCTCATCCGGTATCAGTAGTCTCCAGGTCTCTTTTTCCATGGCAGGTCAAGGTTCTAACGACGGTTCTGTTCCCACGTCTTCTGAACGGACTGTATCCGACCTTGCCTCCGACCAACAACCTCTCGATCGTCTGCCCATCATTACGTTTCGATTAAATTGACCAACACAAATTACCTATTTTGGAGAACCCAGTTGACATCGTTTCTCCTTGGTCAAGGTCTGCTTGGATTCGTTGATGGTACGTATCCTTGCCCTGTGATTGTTCAGGTGGAGGCCTCGACGGCGGACAGTGGTGACGCAGCCGGCGGGACTGCTGCTGGTGCAGTCGCTGCTGGTGCGGCAAGCAGCATCGCGGGTGGTGCTGCGACTTCGGCAATGACGGCTGGCGACGTGGCTCCGGCAGGACCAGGCAGTGCTATCTCTCCTCATCTCCTCCCTGTCGGAGGAGACTCTTCATCTTGCTATTGGCCGTTCTACCTCCTGGCAGTTGTGGATGGCGGTGGAGCAGACCCTTGGCTCAGCTATCTCTAGAGTTGCAATCCATTCCTTCCAATCATGTGGGATCTACACATACTAAGTATATCTCTATCGCAAAATACGTGCACACGTTTGTCAAGAATTTAATAAGCTAAAAATTATCAATTCAAGAACAATAAAGAACTTGAATGAATCAAATGAGAAACAATTATTTATGGCAAGATCGAAACAATCAAGAACGAGGTCTAATCTTATGGTTCATCATAAATCCAAGTACTACAGAGTTTATCCTCTAAACATGAAGGCAAACACAAAAGAAATCAAAGAAACAATAAAAGAATTGAAAAGCATAGGAAAACATCCTTTAATCAGAGGTCTATGTCCCTAGGAGTGAACCTATCTACTTTTTTTTTTTTTTAAATATCCTGATTTGTCATGAATCTATTAAAACTCTTAAAATCTCTTAACATGAAATTTGTCGAAATTTATTTTATTGGTCAAAAAACGTAAATTTTTCAGCCATGATATGATGTTTCAACCCTGAATCACTAATTTCAACCATTCTTGAAATTGTGTATTGAAGCATGTTTTTCATCTCAACTAAAAGTCTAAACTGATAGTAACTATTAATTCGAAATTGGAACCAAATCGTTGTCTTTACCAGTGATTATATTGCTTCACGTACTTGTGTTTCTTTTTATTTATCTTGATTTCTTGGTTATTTAATCGACCAAATATTAGTTTAAGTTTGTACGTATATACATTTAAGATTTGAAATTGCAGTTTAAATGTTAAAAAAACAAGTACCGTACCATATTTGAAAATAAGAAACAAATTTGACCAAGTATTGTTCATGCGTACACAANAAAAACATCTAGGTTTAGATTTTAAAACAACTTTGCAGAATGAACCTCAAGAGCCAGTTTTGAAGCCTAAAATCAGAAATAGTATTTAGTGAACTAGTTAATAGGCTTATTGATGGGATGCGGAAGTGCATATAATTGCAATTGAAGAGATGATGTTTCATTCTCGAAATCCTGTGGTAGCATGCATTTGGTGTATGAGTGAGTGAGTGTCTCTACAGAAACTCCAAGCTCCACTATTTCCTAGGTTGAGATTTGGGTATTTCATATTTTCATATGATTTCTTCATTCTTTTGATTTATCCTTTCTGTTAAATATAATGAATAAACAAGAGAAACTTATTATGAGGAGGCCGGGTTTGGTGTTGTTGGCAGTAGCTTTAGGGTCATTTCTTTTCTTTAATACTAGTGCTTGTTAATGGAGGTTGCAAAAGGTGCTGTTTGCTGTCTTAGAAAGATTTGGATTTCTTTAATTGTTAATGGTTGAGAGAGAGAGAGAGAGAGAGAGAGAGAGAGAGAGAGAGAGCTATGGCTTTAGTATGGGCAATGTGCTTTTGTTAATTATATAATTATAGGAAGATCAGTTGGTTACTTTAGGGTTTCTTTGTCAATCATCCAATTAGAGGAATGAGTAGAAGATTTGTTTTGGGGTTATGGCAGAAAAGATTTTTGAGGGTTTAATGATGGTAAGTTTAAATGAAAATTATTAGAACAAAACTAGGTACACAATTGACAAAAGAAGAAAGAAGTATTGTATTTGGAATTTTAGACGTAGCCATTGAGCAACCCGGTTGAATTTGAAGGTCTATGATGCTAGTTGCTAGAATGAATTTTGATGGTGAGTGTTTTTAAGGGAGGTTTGATATATAATTTTCATGAGCTTATCTTTTATAATCAAACTCCTAGCAACTTATGTTTTGTAAACATACTTGTTTGGTAAGGACTAAAGATTGATTGTTAAGCATATAAATTGAGTCAACTAAGTAAATCACTAACTCTAGCGTTTCTCTATTTACTTTCAAACGCTCTACAGTATTTGAATAATGTTTTGTGGATGTAGTGTTATAACAGTTTTACATGTTATAGACGTTCAGTACTGTTTATCTCGGACTAGGAGTGCGGCATGCACAGTTTTAAAGCACCATGAATGAGTTAATTTGCTATGATTGAACTGAAGGTACCCAAGTTCAGTTATAAACATGTGTACAACGCATGTATATGAGAAAGATATGAGTTATGCGACCTAGCTTCTAAACAGAGAAGCACTTGTGTCATGGTTTAAGCACTTTTTAATTTTCTTTTCTTAATTGGAGTAATCAAACTGATCATTGAGGTGAGACTTTCTTTATTCATCAGTTAATTTAGAAATGTTGATTTTGTAATGCAACTATACTTGGTCTTTATCTTCTGGTTTTAAATTCAGTGTTAATTTAATAGATTAAAGCTTTAAAGATACATATTTAATGTTAATAACTGTGATTGGATAATACTATTCTGCAGTGTGGTCAAAATAATCTTAATCAGAGAATGACTACAAAGAGGGAGGCAGAAAATAGTGAGCTGGACGAGGAAACAGACTCAAAGAAGCAGAAGATAGTGGAGCAATCCTCTCCCTCTTCTCCACCTCAGCTTGCTTTTGATAATGCCCTTCTTCCACTTGCATCATATGATGATGATGATGAGGATGAAGATGGTGACAAGAGAGATCAAAATGTTGTAAGAGGAAGATTGGGGATCAGTGAGAACAAGTCTGACAGTGAAGAGGATGATAGTGAAGATGAAGGTGGGAAAGGAAGTGGAGGAAGGAAGCACCGAGTGGTTGAAGTGAGAAGGGACTGTCCTTATCTTGATACAGTTAATAGACAGGTCATTCTTTATTCTTTCTTCCATGGATGAGTTTGTGTATGCAGTAGCCACGCTAATGTTTTGGTCTTTCTCTTATTTTTCATTTTATTGATCTTATTGAAGCTCCATAGTGAGTATGTGCTAAACAATAGGATTTTGCTCATCCTGTTCTTGGGCCTGAGGTTGATGCTAAATTTTTTGACTAGATTTCCTTTTTACTCCATATCATGTAGCTATATCTGAATATCATGTTAATTCGGTCTGTAATTAGCAAGCTTCTTTTTAAAAATTTTGCCTTTGTAGGTTTTTGGTGTTTTCTCTCTATTCCATTGTTCCATTATTTTCTTGAAAGCTTATGTAGAAGCTGGATTTCCTTTTTCTATTTAAGGTATCACTACCACTGAAGTTTATGAATTGTAACTTGGTGGCTCATATTGTAATTCCTTTTCCACTTTTGCAGGTTCTGGATTTTGACTTTGAGAAATTTTGTTCTGTGTCTTTAACAAATTTAAATGTATATGCATGTTTGGTGTGTGGGAAGTATTACCAAGGAAGGGGGCCAAAATCTCATGCATATACACACAGTCTTGAGGCAGGGCACCATGTTTACATCAATCTGCGAACAGAGAAGATATACTGTCTTCCTGATGGATATGAAGTTATAGATTCATCACTGGATGATATTCGATATGTTCTGAATCCTAGGTTTGTTAGATTTCCTATTTGATTGCTTTAACAACTTATTTATCTTCTCTTTCTTAGTTCCATATAATTCATCTTGTGTTTTTGTGGTTGGGATATGTTCTTGGAATCTCTTTGCAGATTTTCTTTGAAACAAGTTGAACAGCTTGATAACAGCACACAGTGGTCTAGGGCACTCGATGGATCTGATTATCTTCCTGGAACGGTACTAAACTTGGATTTTCTGGGATCAATTACCTTCTTTCTTTTCTTTTATTTTATTTTATTTTATTTTTTAAAATTTATTTTAATTTATTTTATTGAATCTATGTAATCCATTACCTTTTTCCTATTATCTATTTTCTTGTTTTTGTTCTAAATACTTACCTAATTTAATTCTCCTTTAATTTGTAATCTGTTAGGTGGGGCTGAATAACATTAAGGAGACTGATTTTGTTAATGTTACAATTCAGTCTTTAATGAGGGTGATACCATTGAGGAATTTCTTTCTTATCCCTGAAAATTATCAACACAATAAATCCCCACTGGTTCATCGATTTGGAGAACTCACTCGAAAGATTTGGCATGCTAGGAACTTCAAAGGACAGGTTTCCTCTATTCCCCAACTGTACCTAGATTCTGTAGTTTGAATATATCTTTAACTTTGTGATGTTGCAGGTCAGCCCACATGAATTCTTGCAAGCTGTCATGAAATCAAGCAAAAAACGTTTCCGAATAGGCGCGCAGTCTGATCCTGTTGAATTTATGTCATGGCTTCTTAATACCCTGCACGCAGATCTCAGAACTTCCAAGAAAGGTAGCAGTATAATCTACCAGTGCTTCCAGGTGTTGCTCTATAAAGTGATCATCCTCTCTTTTTTTTCCTTTTTAATTTTTCTAACACTGTATAGCCTAATTATCCATTGTTTATTGCAGGGTGAGTTGGAGGTGGTGAAAGAGATGCACAGTAGAGCTGTTGCTGAGAATAAAGAGAATGGAGATGCCCAGACTAATGGTGATGGTGGAAGTGACACTGTCAATGTAATCGCTGAAACAAGTAGAATGCCTTTCTTGATGCTTGGACTTGATTTACCTCCACCTCCTCTTTTCCAAGATATTCTGGAGAAGAACATTATTCCCCAGGTTTGTAACATATATGTAATGTTATTTTGACTGTCTTGAAAATTTGTTTACTTGCATTGTCCCTCTGATGTGGAGTTTATAAGCTTTCTTTATAAAATGATAATAATAATGACTAATTTTGTGATATTTCACTAGTTTAATCTTAATGTAATGGTATGTTATTCTACTGCAGGTACCATTATTCAATATATTGAAGAAGTTTGATGGGGAGACTGTGACCGAAGTTGTAAGACCTCGTATAGCTAGGATGAGATATCGCGTGACAAAACTGCCAAAGTATCTAATTCTCCACATGCGCCGATTTACAAAGAACAATTTCTTTGTGGAAAAAAACCCTACTCTTGGTAAGTATTTTATTAATTGCAGTTTTTGGATCCGACATATAACTATCAGGAAAAGGATAAAAAGGACAAAAAGTTTCTTTCAAATTGGCACTTGAATATTATTGCACCTGGTCATTCATGGATTACTTTTTGTACTTCTATAATGTGGTAAGATTGCAAGGATAGTACTTTTATGACGGGTAAACTCCTTGTGCTTAAATGAATTCTGAGTGGTAGACATAGAACCCTACTTCACCTGGAGATCTCATGCTTTCTATATTGATGTGATAAGTTTACTCATAGATCGGAAAATACCCTCTCCTGTATACACATAATTCCTTCAACCTCACACTTTTGGAGAACAAGAACTTTCAGCTTTCAGTGTCTTTGTAATCTGAACTTGAGATGTACAGTGCTACACCTAGATGAATGCTTTTCCTTGTGATGATGTATTTATCTTGTTCTTGTTCCAGTCAACTTCCCTGTGAAAAATCTAGAGCTGAAGGACTATATTCCTCTTCCATCACCCAAGGACAACGAAAAATTGCGTTCCAAGTATGACTTGATTGCCAACATTGTTCATGATGGCAAACCTGGTGAAGGATCCTACAGGGTGTTCGTACAGCGAAAGTCAGAAGCACTATGGTAATTTTACCCCTTTTCGTTCACATAGTTTTATTATGTTTTCCATGATTTGAACGCCCTTGTATTCCAATTCCAATTATCCGATTCCTTGTATCTGTCCCAGGTTTGAGATGCAAGACTTGCATGTCACGGAGACTCTCTCGCATGTCGTTGCGCTCTCAGAGGCATATATGCAGATCTATGAGCAGCAGCAGCAGTAAAGAAACTTCCATTCCTTCATACTATAAGCAGTTTGAACTAATTTGGCAACATTTTGTACTTTACGGTTGGATTTCTACATCTTCTGAAGGTTGCTAGGTTACGAAAATCACTTTCATTACATGTCTTTACAGTCTACCATGGCAGTGAAGGATTTGATAGCCAAGAATTTGTAGTTTTTGTGTACACACTACATAATTTGAAATGAGCCTAATGTTCTGTTTTTGTTTTTTCATAGATTCACATTATATGTATTCTTGATCTTTTTGGGGGTTTCGCTTTAGCAATGCTCTATATAAATAAACATTTAAAACGAGGTTTCGATTCTTGCCACGAATATTGGAAGTTTTGATTTGGGTTGAGTTCCTTATGTGCAGAAGTGTACAATTTGATATTAAATTTTAAAGCTAGATTAGCTAATTTACCCCCTCATGGGCGTGGGGATGGACTCATGAGATCTAGGATATAGTCCGATGAATGTGGGGTTTATGAATCTATAATATAGTTCGGCAAAACTGGAAAACTTTGGTTATCTTATAATAATAATAATAATAATAATAATTAGTGTTGGTACACTGTTTATAGTGCAAAGTGCAAGTTGTTGGGTCTCATGTTAATTTGATGACTTCTAAGTTTTGCAAAAATTTGTTGTCTATCATATTACTAACACTTTAAAAATCTTGTGACCAAAGAAAGTAAGAATATTATTTCACAAGTCATCAAAACTTGACAGATCTGTTACTGTTAGGTAACCAACATGAAGATTTGTTCAAATTTGAGTAAAATTTGTGGCAGATTTTTGCAAGACCTAAGTTGTAAAGCACCAAAATTTACCAAATTGCACGCATATATTGACTAAGACCCAAGGTTGTCTACCCTAGAATTGACTTTAAAAGTTATTCTTTAGAAAATTAGAAAATACAAAACAAAATTAGATTTTTTTAAAAAAAAATACTGATTTCACCACTTTTTTTTTTATTTCGCATAAAAAACAAGTGTAATTAAATATGTTTCATATTGTAGTGTGATGTCATCCTAGTTATTCAAATGGAATGGTCATAGGTTCGAACCCCTGTGGGAGCTTAGATTTTTTGGGTTGAAAATGTTTGAGAAAGTATAAAACAGATACTAACTTTCTATGAAAATTAAAAAATGAAAAATGAAACTAAAAATAGAAAACAGAAAACACTTTTCATTGATTTAACTATTAACCATTTTTGAATTTGTAAATTAAGGTGTGAAATACATAATCCTAGACCGAGTCCTTATCAATTACCGTACATATATAGACATAACACTTTCTGTCCATCAATTATGTACAAACTTTACAGACAATTGAGGAACAAAATTTTATTTCACAAACAATTGATAATAAAAAGTGACGATGGTATAACTGATGAATAAATAAATATTATTTTCTTATAATTCAAAAGACAAAATATATCATTTTTCCCTCCACATATATTCAACTCAATATAAGACGTGTCAAGAATTTTGAATTGGTGCATAAGACCCACAACAATGCCTATGATTGAATCTCAATCCTTGGTTTCCAGTCAAGCCGGCTAGCATGTTATCTGATTATCAAAAAGAGAAAAAAAGATATTTATTTATTTATTTTAAAAAAGTAAAAAAGTGAGAAAGGACCACCCATTTATTTTGTTATTTTTGTTCTGACAAATTTATTGTGAGGGCATATATATATATATATATATATATATATATATATATATATATGTATATGTATATGTATATAGCCAAATGATACAGTATCAAAAGTTGAAAGCCATGAGAATGTTGTGGCTGTGACCACACTGGCACAACTCAAATGATGCCACCAAATCATTTCTCTAATAATTTATTTATTATAATATATGTAATATAACCTTAAATTAATTAAGGTGACAAACCAGGAAACATGCAATCATTTCATCATTTAATTTATATTTTAATATGTTTTCAACTGTCCATTTCTTTTAATGGCTTCTCCATGTGATCTGATTTTACTTTAACTTTGTTATTGGCAACTTTGACAACTCAAACCAATGTTTTCAGCACATATTTAAACAACCATCCCATGCAGGAATTGAAGTGAATAAATTAATTAAGGTATGTTGCAGTGGGTCGTGTAAAAAAAATTTCACAAAACGATGTTTTTGGACCGTGATTCACACATGATTGTCCATGCAATAACTATGCATGGGTACAAATGTACAATACAACAATACATACAAAGCCATAAAAAGAGTCTTAATAGGCCATTATCACTTAATTGTACTCCAAACCAATTGTAATAAATTAAATAGGACTAAAATGGTAAGGCACTAAAGAGTTCAACCCCACAAAATCTCTTTCATGCCACATAATACATGCATGACCTTGACCGACAATAAATTAGTGTTTCAAATATGTTTTTACATTTTTAATTTTTTTTTGGGGTGCTTTTACCCCATTTTTATTTACTACACATTCTCATTTGATATCCGTTAATCAATCGCTAACGGTTTGATTGCCATAAAGAATGGGTATAAAAGTGATTGCTAGTGTTTGGTTGATGGGTTTTGAGAATGTTACTATGGATTTGGAATACCCCATTAATGAGAAAACTCATATTCTTATTAAATAAGGGTTTTATTTCTCTTCCTCATTTCTTCCCCAACTATTAATAATCATTCACATTCCACCCAACTACCAAACATGCTAAATACTTTCACCAAAACCTATTGCCCTTACCAAGTATTTGATACCCATTCCGATTTCAATTCCCATGTGCGAACCAAACGCACCCCTAATGTGTTACTTTCAAAAAACTTAAATCTCAGTAGTTTGTTAGTATTCTTTAATTTCATCACTTAATAGCACCATATTAATCTCAATTTAATAAAAATCATAAATATATAAATTCTAAGTAATAAGCAACACAAATTGATTTTTCTCTCTATTTCAAATCATCTGTCACTCTGTATCCAATTTGTTCATTGAATTGTCACCTTAACTCAACGGTCCACATAATTGGCAGCCTGTTTTCATGACCAATGTCATGCATACACTAAGGGTCTGTTTGGTAAATAATCAGCCTATCAGCCAATTTTGACTTATTTGACCACTATTAGTTGTTTGGCTAATATGTTTTTTTAACTCCAAAATGCTAAAATTCAAAAGGCTACTCAAAGTAGCATTTTCAATTAGCTTTTTGAGAAAAGAGATTATACTAAACAACTATCAGCTAACAGCTAATTTATCAAACAATTTTCTACAATCAGCTAATGTTATCAAGAAATTATACCTTCTAACCCAAACAGCCAACCCAATCAGCTAACAGCCATTTACCAAACAGGACCTAATTCTTTAAATAATTTTTCTTTTATATTTGAATTTTAAGTATCAGTTTTGTCATATACATAATACAGTGCATAGTGTATTATTTTCATTTTCTAGGTCACATTTACAGCTTTTAACTAAGTTAATGCAGGTAGAAAACAATCAAAGTGCATCACAATTCTAGTTCAAAATCAAGTCGTTTTATGAATTTAGTGGAAAAATATATCATTTCGATCTAAAAATGTGATGCATTTCGATTGTTTAAAAAAAATAATCAAATATGACCAAAATAAAAGTCAAGCATCAAATGACAATAATAATATTTAATTTGAGTCTTGAAAATGGTAGCTGGGTATGTGAAACATGATTCTCATATAAAGTAAATCAGTTAATTTTTGTCAATATCCTCTCGATTCAGCATGTCGGATAGAATCTTTTAGTGATGTTTATTTCTCTTATATGATTTATACGAATGACTTTCGGTCTCAAATAATATTTAATTTGAGAAATAAATATAGAGATAAATTTGTAACTCTTTAAAAAAAAAACTTTTTGAAAAGAAGAAATTAATAGTGGGGTTTGGTCCACAGTGATAGAGGACAATTCTTGTCTTGAAACATTTTGACATTAGACAATGATTGGGACACTTGTCTTCTATTTGACTCTTTGCATGTGAAGACTGAAAACCCACAGGCACTGGCACGTCGCTACAAATATATACACAGTTACACACACCTACCTACCCCTACCCCTCAAATTACACCAATTAATGTGACTACTAGTACTAGGAAAATAATATAATACGTGATGTGTCGCCGTGTCGGTTAAAATATTTCTTATAACGTGTCAAATCTTCATTAGTTTTATATATATAACCCCTACCAGGGACGTTGAAAGAACAATCAGTCTTTAGTTTTTACCTTATAAAGAGTTTTCATCACATCTAATAATTAACTTTATAAAAGATTCACCTATAACTGAAACAAAATTTTTAAAATTGTGTACCAAAATTGATAAAACGCAAAAGTCAATAGACCAAAAGTGATATTAATTCAAATAAATAATATAAACATTGAGGGTGTGGTAGGTTCACTTCATGCCATAAATATTAGTAGGGTTTGAGTTCCGGTTAGATTTTCTAGTTAGATTTCTCGTACACAGAAGTGTAAAGTTTGACGTTAAATCTTAAACTTAGATTAATTCGATTTATCTCTTCAGTGTCTGGGGATAAGATCGAGAAACCAGGGTTATAAAAAAGTAGGGTAAAAATATTAATCGCTTAATCCTTAATATGTCTAGCACCGACGCACCGTACTTTATTCCTTAATTGAATCGAGCTAGTGTAAACGAATATTAATTTAAATAAAAAAATTAAAATACCTCATGTAAATGTGTAATTAGGGAATCGATCCTCATAACACCTCATTTTCTAACAAAAATAATAATAATAATAATAAAATTACATCGCTTTCTTTAAACATGAGAAACCCCACTATTACGTTGCCGCGTTCTCCGGCTTTACTTATGCGTCTTTCCACCGTCATTGTACTTGGGCAATACAGTGCATTGAACAAATTAGCAATTGGCAATGTGTAATTGGGTATACGTAAACCACTTTTTGTTCAGATTAATATTTGTTTAAATATAATAAACATTTAATAATTTAAATTAAATAACCATTTTGAAACGAATATCCTAGAAATAAATATTAAATTTAAATGTAATAATTATACTATAAAAGGAATTTATACCTCTATTTTTAATAGATAATTGATGAGATTGTAAAACAGTTCAACTAGTCCAATAATTTAAATAGTAATTTAGACTTTGTTTGACACTTAATTAAAAGTTGAAAGCTAAAAAGTTAGGAGTTAATAAATTAATTAATTGAAATTAAAGTATTTGGTAAAATTAATTATTGAATTAGTCGATAAGTGTAAAAAGATTTAAAAAAAAAGATAAATTAAGATATCAAGATTTTGATTAATTAATGGTAGATGACGTCATTTTTGTAAATTAAAAAAAAATTAAAAAGGTTTAAAATGGAGTAAAGTTACTTGGGATAAATATAAAAGTTTGTGACATGCATTATACTTGTGTTTGCCAATGAGTGCAAGTTTTGGTACAAAATTGCAATAAGGCATCATTTTTCATATAATATAATACAAATGTGATGATTGGTGTAATAAGAATTATTGGGGGAGTAGGGATCCAGCTAAGATACTTAACTCAAGATTTGATTAATCACATTAGCTGGTTAATAATAATATATAAATTATGTCACATGATATTATCCATCTCTCTAATAATTTCTCTTTTATGCTTGCAAGATAATATATAATTATTTAAGTCAAGTAGTTTTTTTTTAAAGTATAATTTGTCAAATAGTATGGTGTTTTGATGTGTTAAAATCTTTCCTAATTCGGTAACTGTATTGAACTTTAACTAATTTAAAATTGAGTTCTGTTTTTATTTCTTCTATGAAATTACGTATTACTGAGTATTGCATAGGAGCAGAACATAACATACACTTAGATAGTGACTATGAATTTTTTTCGTCATCTCAAAATTTAAATAAGTATAACTAAAATAAATTTTAAAATGTAGGAATTGGGGATTGAATACACAGAGCGTCAATTGTCGGTAGGAAATAGTAAAATGATTTTTTTTTTAATATATAAAAGACAAATTAGGAAGAAGGGGAGGTCCTCTAAAAATTTTGTAGTTAGTTTGCTCACCATTCTTCAAATGCATTTAAAAATTGTACTAATTATTATTATTAACTTTAAAGTAAGTAATTAGCAACATAGCATACACTTAGATAATAATTACAATTTTATTATTATTTTCTTGGATAACGAGAGAAACTCATAACCACTATTTTATAGTGTGCAATGTGTAAATCTTTCATGTAAAAGTTACAAACCACCTATGAGACGTACACATCAGAGGCCAAGTAAACTATACTAGAAAAATCATGTGCAACAAGTTTAATCAAGAGAGTGTTGACAAAACTGCAATTACACCTTGATGTGGCTGATTGGTTTTGGAAATGTCTTCTTTTTTTTTCTTTTTTTTTCTTTTTTTTTTTGTAGTGACGAGAGAAACCCACAACTATTATCTAAAA
>CM008345.1:15572519-15589516 GCA_002525835.2 Ipomoea batatas
TTGTTGAATATAACTGACCCGATTACATTGTAGTAGCTCGACCTGTTGGAGCACAAAGAGTCAATTTCGATATCTCCTCCACTGAGGCTCGAACTCATGACCTTTCATATGAGGAAGGCCACTACATGCCATTTGAGCACAAGGTGTTTGGCCCAATGTAAGAGATATAATTAACCATAAATTGGAATTTGAATTTATAAATACAAAATAATTTGGAATATAAGTATTTTATATAAAAATACAAGTAATATTAGTAAATGACAATAATATTGAGTGGTGTGAGTAAGTAAGTAGTTGTGAGACGGATAATGAGGTTAAAGTAGATAGATAATGGTGGAAAAAATCATTGGCGAATAGTGGGATTGTTAGATGGTGACAATGTATTATTGTTATGTTTGGTAAATCTAGCTGAAAAAATAGCTAAAAGTTAAAAAGTAGCTAAAATCTGAAGAGCTATTAAGCTAGTTGTTATAGTACAAAATTAGAATTAGCACATTAATTAACTAATCATGATGTTAATACCATATATGTTTTTTTTTTTTGTTTTTTGAATGGTTTACAGGGGCAAGTGCAATATAATAAAGCGTGTGATGGGGGGCACACCATATGGCATATGTCATATGTGAATGTATGTATTTGGAGTTTGAGTCTTCAAATTTCATATAAACATAAACAAAGACTTCTGCTTCTGTCCCCCCTCTGCACATGAAAGAAACTTCAAATCCCCAATTTCTCTCTCTCTCTCTCTCTCTCTCTCTCTCTCTCTCTCTCTAATCTCCATTGCCATTTCAAACCAAAGACCCTCAGGAACAAGAAGAGCAGAGCGGACCACGCCATAGCTCCGCCTTCCTCTTTTCCTCGCTGTACGTTTCTCTCTCTTTTCCTTCTTCTCTGAGGCATGATCTAGCATTCTAGCTCCGCTCCCCTTTATCTTTTGCTACTTTTTTTTTAATTGTTGTTTGTGTGGTTTTCCTCTTTTGAGGGGAAAAGGTGGTTGTACGATGAATGCATTGAAGTCGTCGTCCTTTCGTCCCTTCCTAGATAGGTTTTTTAATCATTGAAATACACACACCGGTTCGTACGCACATATAAATGGCCTCACCAGAGCACATTCCTGTGTATTAATGCGTTTTTTTAAGGAAAGCTTTGTTTTTTCTGTTTTGTTTGTTTGATTTTTTGCTGGGTTTTTATTTTAATCGAAGGTGGTGTGCATTTGATAGTTCTGTCCGTTTAATTGGATTGTTCGCTTGTTTTTTGCTTGTAATTTGAAGTTGAATTTTGTTATTTCTTTTGGTTTTGTTTTTAGCCGCGTAACGGGATCGTTGGGATTTCTTCATTCCCACACTGCAGCTTGACTTTTGTTTTCTTTTCAATCAAACGACCCTGTTCTGTGGTTTTAATTTTGGGTTCTTAATTGGAGGCCATTAGATCCTCAAAGTTGGTGTTTTTCTTCAATTTTTTGTCGTTTTCCATTACTAGGAATTTTGGATTGTCTTTGAAGTTTCAGTGCTGTCTTAGGAATTGATGGATTATGGTATGCTTTTCATTTTGGGGACAATTGTTATTTCTCTGAGTTAAAATTTTCACTTTTTTTTTTTTTTTTTCATTTACCCTTTTTATTGTAATATTATGATCAATCCTTACCAAGCCTCAATTTTGTAATCTTTCTTGCAGATTGATAGCTGCTTGCATTAAAGCCTTGAAGGAGGGGTTATCATATATTCCAATATTATTATTTAATAATTTTTGCATTGTAGAGCTTCTCTAATGATGAACTTGCCCAGAACTAGAGCACAGCCAAGGCCTAATAGGCCTATGTCTTTAGGAGGTGAGCTTTCTACTTGCTATATAGGTATTTGTTCTTGTATATATGTACTCTCTGCTCAAATTATAGAAAGTCAAATTGTATAAATTAAGTTAGTTTCTTCTCGAACAGGTTTTGGTGGTTAAAAGTATTGTGGTTACTCTGACTGTTTATAAACTTTGTTTGTTCGTGTAGGTCTAAGATATTCTGGTTGTTATTTGTAGGTATGGATTATGTTGAACCCAAGAAACGGAGCAACTTTTTGGGGAAAATTCTTATGGCTGCTGTCCTTACAGCTCTATGTGTCCTTATGCTCAAGCAATCCCCTAATTTCAACACCTCGAGCCCTGTAATTCTTTGATTCATCTCTTTACATGTTACTCCAGTGTAGATTTCTTAAGTGATCTAACATGTTTGCTTCGTTGGACTGAACTCTACAAAAATTTACAATGTAAAAATCAAATGCATCCTTTTATAATTTTAAACTGACCCGCCCCGTTTCTGTTTCTGCATGTGTTTCTTAGTTTGCCCATCACGAACCAGGTGTTACTCATGTCTTAGTTACTGGAGGCGCTGGGTATATTGGTTCCCATGCTGCATTACGACTTCTTAAGGACTCATACCGTGTGACTATAGTGGTAAATATATCTCGAATACTTAAATAGTTGTTGTTGTAATTCTTTGTGGGGTACACGGTACACCGTACACCTGTGCAGAACTTGATAGGAATCTCTCGTTTGACAGGACAACCTCTCGAGGGGAAACCTAGGTGCTATAAAGGTCCTACAAGAACTATTTCCAGAGCCCGGGAGGCTTCAGTTTATATTCGCTGACCTTGGGGATGCAAAAAAGGTAACCCTGAATCTGATATTTCTTGCGCTGATTTGTTTTCGTTATTGATTGCTTGAAATGTGCATCGCTCACTTATACTCCAATCAATGGTATTCAGGTTCAGAAGATATTTTCCGAGAATGCTTTTGATGCCGTGATGCATTTTGCAGCTGTAGCATATGTTGGAGAGAGCACCCTCGATCCTCTAAAGTAAGTTCTGATTTATATAAATATAACCATAGCATATAGATATGCGGTCCAACATTTTATTGGCTGTGTGGCTCACAAGACAAGAAAATTAAATTCCTTTCACGTCTGATCTCGGAATGTTCTTTCAGTTTCAGACCTTCACTGCTAACTGTTCTGACTACTAGAATATACAAACAGCCAGAAACCTTAGCTTTACATACAAGAAACTACCGAAACTAATAAATACACTAATATTCCATGTCTTATATATATATATTACTTCTTATGTGTTCCGAATCAGGTATTACCACAATATCACATCAAATACGCTTGTTATATTAGAGGCTATAGCAGCACATGGAGTGCCTACTTTGATTTATTCGAGTACTTGTGCAACATATGGAGAACCCGAAACAATGCCCATTACTGAAGAAACTCCACAGGTAAATGTAGTTTTTGGCTATGGATGCACGTTATGACAGCCAATTGCTAATGATACCTTTTTTTTTTGTCCGTGTATATCATCTTATAGCTCCCAATCAATCCATATGGAAAAGCCAAGAAGATGGCTGAGGATATCATTCTTGATTTTCATAAAAACTCAAATATGGCTGTCATGATTTTGAGGTTTGTATTGAATTTTTTTTCTTTTGTAATTATTTGTCCTTTTTATCTATTTTCTTTTACTTGGTTTCGTGATAGCCACATAGGTGCTCAACCCCCGTCTTGATTTTGATTTCTTCAACTTTTGCCTTTATGCCTTACCAACAACAAAGTGCTATATCACTCCAAGTAGACTCCACTATTATCTTTGGCTTCGAAGGATTCACTTTACGATTCTACTGTTAAGAAATCGGAACATCCAACTAGGCACCAATACTTTTTTTTTTTTTTTTTTTTTTTTTAATTTCAGATACTTCAATGTGATTGGATCAGACCCAGAGGGAAGATTGGGAGAAGCTCCACGTCCAGAGCTTCGTGAACATGGGCGGATATCGGGTGCTTGTTTTGATGCTGCTCGTGGTATCATCCCCGGGCTAAAGGTCTGCTGACAAGTTTGTTATCTTCGTACTTGAATTTGGAAATTCTAACAATCGACATTTATCATAACATCTGTTTTCAAACGAGTATATTCTACTAGGTTTATTTAATCATGTTAAAACCGAGAAGAGTTTCAAAGATATGCTCGTGACTTGACTATCTATAATGCAGGTTAGGGGAACGGACTATAAGACAGGCGATGGGACGTGCATAAGGGATTACATTGATGTTACCGATCTTGTCGATGCTCATGTGAAAGCTCTGGAGAAAGCAAGCCCCGGGAACGTTGGAATCTACAACGTAGGCACGGGAAACGGCAAATCAGTAAAGGAGTTCGTGGAGGCGTGCAAGAAAGCAACGGGGGTACCCATTAAAGTGGACTACCTTCCCCGTCGACCAGGCGATTACGCAGAAGTGTACAGCGACCCAACCAAGATCAGGCGCGAGCTAAACTGGACCGCAAAACACACCGATCTTCAAGAGAGTCTGCAGGTCGCGTGGAGTTGGCAGAAGTCGCATCTTAACGGCTATGGCTCGACTTTGGCAATGGCTGTGTAATTCATGTGGAATTTTAACTGTGAAAGAGTCACAAGAACCCCCAACACAGCTTAGTTTTTGGCCTAGTGAATTAGTGTTTTCTAGTGGAGTTAGATGTTTGAGGCAGAGGGGTTCCAACAATTTTTTTTTTCTTTCACAGCTAGATTTGATGATATAGTACCATAGTGGTGTATCTAATTCGTCCATTTATTTTATGTATCTATTTATGTATTTAATACACAAATGCCTAGTCTAGATTAATAATAGATGTTCTCTTCAAGGTTTTGCCCTTCACTTCTCTCTCTTTAAATATGGCATTTAGTATATTCGGCATCTGTAAGAGTCGCGCCTGTAAAACTTGACTCTTATGACCTGATTGGTTCGTATATTATATCTATTTTCATTTACTTTGTAGTAGATAAACTTAATGTACATAAAACATTATATTACAAGTGCATTATGGCTGTGATGTGAGGTGAAAGGTGGATGAGTTGATGTATTTGAATTGAAGAGTTTTCAAATTTCATGTTGTTAGGTAGGTTCTTCCGTTTTGGTGGTGCATTTTTTTGAGTACTACTTCAAGTGGGTACAAAGCAAAAATAATGTTAGGCCATCCGCACACTTGCAAGTATGTGTATTGCAATGCAACGTGGAAGAATTTAAAATAATAAATAATAATAATAATTGTAAAATTTTTAATTCTGCTGTTAAAATTGTAGCAGGTTTGCAAGGTCACTTTTTGGTCTTTTATATATTTTTTGTTATTATTATTAGTATTAATTAATTTATTGATAAAAGATATAATTTTTTTATAAAATGTAATAATAAGACTATTTTTTAAAGAGAGAATAAGATTATGTAGTAAGGCTATTTTTGAAAAGTAAGGCTATTTTTGAAAGAGAAGAGAGAATTGCATCGATGGAAAGTGAATAGTATATAATTGCAAATTTAGTGATATGACATTTTGAAAGTGAGAGAAGATTACAAGGGCGAAGATATTCTTAAATGTATGAATTTTGATGATTGTAACTGTAGATACGTATCATAAAAAACAAGGTAATTCGAGTTTTCCAAATGTGAATACCTATAGGAAAAAAATAAGATAATTTGAGTTTTCTAAATGTAGTAAACAGTGCATGGCAAAGCAATAATCATTTTTTTGTTCTTTAATTTATGGAAAAATTTGTCGTCATTGTCCGGATGTGCGTTTTGAGTGAAATTCACCTTGTAACCCTAGCTTACAAATGATCACAAGGATATAAATCAATCCAAGTTTTTCATAATTGACCGGCTCAAATCAAGAAGTAATAGTCATTGTTTTGTTCTACACAGGAGGGGCAGATCTACAATAGGGGCAACTGCCCCCTTCCCCCCACCCCATCCCCATATGTAGTATCCCTTGTGTGTATATATAGTACATGTTTAGATATAAATAAAATATACATATAAAAATAATCAAAAGATGAGCTAGATAAGATGGTAATTTACCTTTTTCACCTAGAAAACGTAAAGGGATCGAATCTCATTGGGATTTTTATTTTTTAGAGTATAAGATATGCAAGCCTTATTTTATATTAATAGTGAGATATATGATTTATAATATATTTTCTACTCGTATAATTTTATTAAATTAATTATATTTTATATATTTGTTATAAGTATTTTTTTATAAAGTTTTAATAGGTTTTAATTTTTCGCTCATATCCAAGAATATGTATGGCTATGCTTTTAAATGTTTAATTTATATTTTTCAAACTATCTCTTTTGTTTTAACTGTTCGCTCTCTCTCGACAAATTTTCTGAATCTGCCCCTAGGCCCTAGTTCTACACCAGGAGAAGTCTGTATTCTTTGCACAACCACTTAATGTGATGGTATTCTTTGACCAAGCTCAACGAATTTCTGAACCATCATCCATTCATCCCATAAACATTGGGATTACAAATTGACTCTGACATTACAATTTACTTGCCCAAAACAGGTGCAATAAAGAGGCTATGCAAGCTAGCCTGACTCACTACAAATTCAGAATATAGCAAATGCAAGAGAAGCAATGAATATTATTGGGAGTTGGGAGTAGCTTAATTCCAAATGACAACTTGGGATACTGAGAATGAATAGATGAATTGATTAATGGAATGAAAGAAACAAAGACAAGCACCCATAGCCACCACTCTTAACTCCAATTGCTCTAATGGCTTCTTGGTTAAGTAGAGCACTAGAGCTTCTAGTTCTACCAACTACGGCTACAATATTTCCTAGAGAAACCATTTGGGATGAGAAAATATCAAACAAATTGAAAACCACTTTCAACACAATAGACTGAATAGAGTTCTTCATTTCATACCTATATTCCCTGACAAGGTTGTAAAAGACTCTAGGCACTCATAAGTTGTGGATGGGCAAAGAGTTGCCACTTGGGTTTCTTAATAATTTTTTAATTACATTTGATAAACAATAAAACATTTAAATCTAACCCTAGCCCAAAACTTAAAAGTCTAGCCTAAACCCTAAACCCAAATTCTCCAATGAGTAAAAATCTAATCCTTAATTTTTATTCTAATTTCAAGTCCAAAAAATTTCATATTTCCACCAATGAAGCATTGACATCTCTCTTCAACTTCATCAATGACAATAAGTAGATGGCTTCCAAGCAACAATAACAAGTTGATATCTAGTATAATGCAGAAAAATGTTACTCAAAAGTCAAAACTATTTCTGCAACGATCAGGACTGACCTTGAGGGAGCCATTTTTTGAGAAACCACTTTTTTTTTTTTTTTTTGGAATTTGTTCGCTAGGATCTGGCACAAATCTACAATAGCATTCAAAGTTAAGAAAAATTGGGTTTGTCAGGTGTCACCATTTGATGTCTCCAAAAACAACTGCAGAGCAAATTACAGAAGGCTGCAACAGCAACTGTCTTTCTTGACTACATTCAGAATATCATTGCAACTGCTGGCTGCTATTCCCATAACTTCCTAGGATGATATATTACTCTACACCTGTAAAAAGAGACCAACTTTTCAGTAGAAAGAAACTGCAAAGGAAAACATATTATAGCAGCACCATAAAGGCAACAGCACGCGCACATTAACAGTTTCAGAATCAAGCAGATATTCTGTATTGTTCATAGCAATACAACCACACAAAATACATGGAAGAGCATTATTGCCAAACATTCATCTTATTTGTATTAACCTATTGAGCATTAACCAAATGTTTGCTAGTTGACCATTACATGATGGAAGTAAGCCATGGAAACCACCTCCTCTGAAAACAAATTTAAGGTTGCTTAGATCTTCCCTTCCCACTCCCTAGACCCTGGCATGATGATTGATGAAGAAATCTTACACGCCGGGTTGAATATTTTGATATGACACAGGAAATAAAGGAAAATAAAGCAAGATTGATTCTCTCAATAATTCTGCGGCTAGGGCACGAAATCGCATGGAGGCACAAAGGCTAGGGCACCAGCAAACCATCTTCTCCTACTCCGAGGTGAGCAACTACTGCGGCAAGCATCCCTTCCCCGGAGAATTCTAGGGCAGGCATGTTACCCCCCTCTCTTTTCCCCTCTCAATTGCTTTTTTATTTTTATTGCTATGCTGAGATATTCGCATAGAGGCACAAGGCATGGCCACGGGCGAACCTCCTTCTCCTTCTCTGAGTCGTACAACTACTCTACTCTGGCGAGCCTCCCTACTCTGGTGAACCTCTCCAAAATCTTCAATAGGTTCTTGTCCAACCCCAAAAGTAATCATTTAAACCTTTTTGTCTGCTTTGTTTGATCTTTTGATGAGGTATGTATTAATGCTCATGTAAGGGCTTGTTTCCCTAAGGACCCTAACAGATTCCAAACTCCAAAGAACCTACAAATTCTCCGGTGAACAAAATCCCAAAAACTGAATCTAGTTCATAACAGTTTCCGGACAACTCAATGTTGAAACATATGCTACTGCCCTAAATGATGTATACTCGCTTATCTATTCTTTATTTGTTTGTATATTATTTTTCCTGTAGTGTATAGCTCTTTGAGTATCCCTATTGACAAGGATCTGTTTCAATCTTGCCATTTGTGTTACTTTTAAAGTCTCATTAAATTGTTTGGTTTATGCACTGGTCTATACATTTGGTTGCAAAGGGGAGTGATGATATGACACAGGAAATCAAGGAAAATAAAGCAAGATTGATTCTCTCAATTATTCTGATTATTGGCAGTTTGAATTTTATTCTATTTCCTTTACAATTGTTTAGTAATTTTGGTTATTATTCTTGTCCATTTTTATGATGGTTCAATGCATGTAAATCTTTCTATATAAGTTTGGATTTCTTTGCTAATAAAACACAGCAGAATTAAGCCAAAAATCAAGGAGAAGGATAACTCTACAAAATTTCGAGTTATTTTCACTATGTTGGAGCGAAATGGTATGCTGACTCTTTTCTACATTTCTATGCAGTAGGCTGACATGTTAATATGTCATTCTTAATCAATAATGCATTTATAGTCCGACAAAATATGCTTTGCAATTACATTCTTTCCAGGCAGATTATGAACAAGGTAAGAGCATTCATTATTGAGAAGCTAGCCTTACCTCAACAAAACAATTTGACCAGCAGTCATAGTTCAGAATTGATAAGCTCTTCAACTGAGGTTTTGTACTTGGAGATAAGCTCCCTGAAATTAAATACGAAAGGATGTTCATGTTCACCACCAGAAGTCATTACAAAAATGACATTTTAAAACCCAAATGATAGTGAATAAATTAAATCCTATAATACAATGTGCACACCTTCGTTGATTTGATAATTGTTCAGCTTCAGTCAGTTTCTGCCTCTGTCCCTCAACTGTCTGTTGAAAAACCAAACAGAAAATAAGCATCTTAAAGTTTTCTTGTTTTAAAATTGTCAATTTACTCCAAAAAAAATATTTAACTATGGTTGTCTAAGTAAACTTCATATGGAAATGACTATAAAATCATCAACAATAGTGTTCTGGTATTAGTGCCACAGAAAGCAATATCGCACTTATGATATCACTACCATAAAACAAATCAATGTGGAAAAGAGGAAATTTTTCCACTTCTTTGGGTGGGCTTTCATGAGGGTGGCTGGTTACTACTTGCTACATTCTACAGACACAGACAAATTACGAGACTTATCATATACCCCGTATTAGACAAGGAAATTACCATGGATTTAGAGCTAATTGAGGCTGAAATTGAGTTGAGCAGCTGCTGGCACTTTTCGAATTGGTTTTTCAATTCATTAACCTTATCAAAAACACATATTTCTGTTAAGCCAGAGCAATTAAAGTTTATGAACAAATTAAACGCCACCACGGAGTATTTCATAGAGATTTTTTCTATAAAAAAATGAATGAATAATAACCAGTGCATCGGAATGCTGATCACGAGTCCCGTTTTCGACAGCATCCGCTAAATTCTCCACCAGCTACAAGGGAAAAACATAGGAATCATATCATATATTACGATTCATAAATCATAACACCACCGCACTGCCGTTTTAAAAATAAATAAAAATCTAGGTCGCGGATACGAACGAACCTGTATGAGATGAAAGTGAGAGGCGAGTGACTGATGCTGCTGCTGTTGCGGCGGCGGCGGCGTGGGCTGCGGCGGCGATTGCATCTGCTGTTGCTGAAATTGCTGCTGCTGCTGCTGATATAGCTGCTGTTGTTGTTGTTGTTGATTGAACTGTTGTTGTTGTTGCTGCTGCTGCTGTTGGAGAAAGAGATGGTCCTGATTGGAAGGGGTAGAAGGGTTGCTGTTAGTCTGGATGTTAGGGATCATCGTCCAGCTTCCGCCTCCATAGGGATCCATTTTTAGCACCTTTAATTTTTGTGTTCGTTTGCCAGTAGAAATTTTAGAGAAGAAACTGTGCAGATGAGAGATTGGCCGAATGAAGTCTCTTGCGAAAATATGTACTCATTGCGTCTCGATATGCTTGGGTCTTTCACTTTAAGGGACTTTTTTGTCAAATTCTATTTAATAATTTTTTTTTAATTAAAGCACGAGGTGTCTAAGACTCTAAGTATGTCCTAAGGGGGCGTTTGGTTCACGGAATCTTGGATTACCCCAGGTAATAGGATTATCTCCAGGAAGGTAATGTGAGATTTCGGGAATGTAAGATTATCTGATGTGTTTGGTTTGGATTGTGGAATATAATATTACTTTATTTGGTTAAGGGTTATATTTTAGGTTATATGAGACAATTTACTATAATGTCCTTTTAATATATATATATATATATATATATTTATTTATTTATTTATTTATTTATTTGTGTGCCTTTATTGTGTGTATTTTTATTTATTTATATGTATGAATGTATTGATGCTTAATATTAAAATAATAAATATATAAATATACACACATGTATATTTGATTATATAAACATATATTTATTTTATATATGTTATTGTGTTAGTATTATTATTATTATTATTATTATTATTATTATTATTATTATTATTATATAAGGATTAGTTAACAAGGGCAAAATTGGAATAACCAAGGTAATCTTAGATTACCTAAAAAAACGGGGGTAATCACATTACCTTGAAACATTACCGCCACGTCAGCTTTGAGGTAATATAACATTACCAGGTAATCTCATAACTTGAAACAAACAAGGTAATATAACATTACAAGACTCAGATTACCTAGGTAATCTGATATTACCCGAACCAAACGGCCCCTAAGAACATTCACACTAGTGAATTTTGTTGGTTTTTTTGGAGCTCATGCTGAGGTGGATGTGAGAGAAGACGGAGAGAGAAGTGAATTTAACTAGGGCAAGAAATGATTTGAGTTGATTTCAGTAATGGTCCTCCGACTATGTTGATTTTTCAAAATTAGTCCCTGACTTTTAATTTAAATAATTTAAGTCTCTTGACTTTTAAATTTTTTCCAATGTTGGTCATTTCGTCAAATTTTAATTAAGTTGAGGTCAAATGAAGGAATAAAATTGTCCGTTCACTTGTATAGCGTATTATTACTCGTATTTTTTCTGTCTCATACGTTATATATATATGAGATTATATGACTTCGATGGAGACGAGATTACATTCATATATACAACGTATAGGACAGGAGAAATACAGCTTGAAGATCACATGAAGTATTTCTCAAAATCTGAATCTCAAGACAAAGATCACATGCCTAGTGGGGCACAGGCGTACAGCTTGACAAAGGTATCCGTTGGAAACTTGAACGTTAAGCCGCCATGAATCAGATCCAATTCAAGGATCTTTAAATTCTGAAACTCCTATACTTTCCAGAGTAGCCATAATTCATTTAATTCATCAATTCTCTGTTTCACTATCCCATTCCATTCCCACTCATTTAAATCATCAATTCTGTGTTTCACTATCCCATTCCAATTCCAATTCCCGATTTGGATCAAGATGGGGATGGTGGTGGTCATATCTCTCCCCTTCATTCTCTTCTCAATTCTGCTGGGCTTTGGGTGTTACTTTCTGGGGAGAGCCAGAGGCCGCCAAGATCTCCGCACCAACGCCCAAGTCTTCGGAGTTCCGGCGCCGCCTCCCGGCTCGGCTGCGCCGCCCTCTGTTTCTGCCGCTCACGCCGTCAAGCCCGACGCTACTGTCAACGTTGTTTAATAGAGCACCCAAATCTGATTTTTTTTTTTTTGGAATGATGTTTGGATTCTTTAATTTCTTTGTCTGTGGTTAAGTTCAATGTGGAAATTATGTACGATAATGTATTATTAGGTTGGGGGTTTCTATATTTTTTTATTAAGGTTTGTAAGTTTGTGAATAGTAAATTATTTATCTTACACTTATAAGAGCCAATAATGTTAGACCCCTAACTATAAATAAAAAAATGTTGGTGTAATAATCTGTTATAACATATTGTATTTTGTGTTCTTCTTATTGTGCAATTTCCAATTAAATTCTTAATAAAATTCCTATTAACAATAGATATATTTACGCATTACAAATAGTTGTTATGTCATGAACCTGCAGGTGTACCCGGATCTATGTTCACAATTTTATAACTCTATGTTCATAATTTCACAACTATATGTTCATAATTTCGCAATTCCATATTCCCAGTTTTATAACTTCATGCTCACAATTTCATAGTTCTACGTTCACAATTTTATAACTTTATGTTCACAATTTTATAATTCTATGTTCACAATTTCAAAACTCCATGTTCAACAGTATAACACAATTTTTGAATTTATATAGCAAAATTGTGAATATAGAGTTCAAAAATTGTTAATATTGAGTAATGTAATTTTGTATATTGAGATTTAAAAATGTGAATATAGAGTTCTAAAATTGTAAATATAAAGTTCTAAATTTGTGAACATAGACCCGAGTTCACCTTGCAAGATGGACCCGGGTCCATAGCATAATTATTGGGCTATAAATAATGGCCCATAGGCATAGAACAGCTTTGTTTAATGGTTTTGGCCCAATATCTTGTGGAGTCTATGCCAATTCCATTTGGGCTTAAGCAATTAGCCTTTGAGCTGCAGAACATCGAGATAATATCATGGATCATGGTCTATCTTGTATTATGGATCATGGTCTTAAATAATTTTTAGATTATGTGTCTGTAGTTGTAATATTTTGCATCTACAATTAATAACTTATGTACTTATAAATTGAAAGCACATAATATATGTTAACTACAAACACATAAAATGATAAGTACAAACACATAAATTGTTAACTGTAGATACATATACAGAATATGCTAATTACATAAACATAGTTAGCATATTCTGTATATTTATATGCAATTAGCCGTTTATGTGTTTGTAGTTACCATTTTATGTGTCTATAGTTAATATGTTATGTGCCTTTAATTTATTTACAAGCACATAAACAGTTAATTGCAAGTACAGAATATATCAATTGCAAACACATAATTTTTGGACCAGAGTCCACAGTGCAAGATGAACCTTAATCCATGGTATAATAATTGGACATTGCCCGACAGTCATCACATATACGGAATTTATACAAACTTGAGTACTGACTGTGGATTTCCATCGTCAAGTAGGTCAAGTTGTTAATTTCGTAACCAATATAATGCCGCCTACCACCTAAATGATAAAACGGAATTTAAGAAATTCTCAACCATCTTTGATGGGTGCAATACAAGCAAATAATACCATATAAACAAATTTAGCAATAACTTAAATAATTACAACTTAAATACCTATAAATCTTAGTAATGTACCAATAAATTCTTATATAGACAAATTTAATATTTCTTGTAGTAATATATGGTTGGAAAATTTTGATTCTTAAAAGAAAAAAAAAAACCAACCAAATTTCCATATGCTTTGATGGCCAAAATTTTCAACCACATTTGTAGTCCAAAATTTCAATGACTTTTCTCTAGGTTGTAATAAAATGAGTTTATTACTGAAATGGTTCCTCGACTATTGCGAAATTACTAATTTAGTTCTCGATAATTTTTCTTATCCAATTAAATCCTCAACTTTGAAAAAATTAATCAATTTGGTCCTCACCTATAAGTTACCAATTTATTCCCAATTTAACGGATATTCGGTAATAAACTCTAATAAAATTTTTGGTGGACAATTAGAAATTTGAAAATTTTGGTGGACAAATTTTTTAAAATTTGTACTGCTCCTATATATAGTGAAAAATAAAATAAAGAAATTATAGATGAGAAGAAAAAGAATAAGATGAATAATATACTTTTAATATATTAAAAATTTACATTTTATTTACGATTCACACAGCTGTGTAGATCATGATCTATACAAAAAAATTCATGATAAAGATAGTGGTTTCTTTCTTGTAAATTATATTATATGAACTACTAAAGTACACAACCCCATACATATACCATTAATTTACGGATCAAACCTAAAATTAATTATAAATGCATACGAAGTAGTGTTATTTATTAATTTTGCAATAAGATTGTTCTATTCCAGAAAGTCCCTGACTTCACATGAATTGAACTATAATATAATATGTGTTCGGCCATTTACCTACGACATACTTTATTCCCATGAATTGTACTTTGAGTATGTGTTAAACTTAGGAAATCAATTCTTTATATGTTACACATGAAAGAATTAATCAAACTCAAAGCATGCACTTAACTGCATGCGCCAGCACAACTTTAATTTGTCTCTCTCTCTCTATATAAAAGGTTTTCAGATCTCATCAGAAGCATGTGAAGAAGGATTAGATCATGTGCTATCTTCCCCATAAACACTTTTTGACGTGCATGATAAAATGGAATGGTAAAAAATTTAGATTATTTTTCGAATATTTTTTGGTGGTTGAAAAAACAAATTATATTTCTGATCATAATTTTGGGTGGTCCGAATATCACGTTTTCCCAACAATTTCATCTTGTTATTATAAGTTCAACTTGTGGATATGTCAACCCTTAGGGTTAACATAGAGCCACCATTGCATGCATTTCAAGCTTTCAAAAGCTACAAAACAAGAATAAAACAGTAGCATAAAGAAATAACCGAAAACAGTAAATCTTGTGTGAGACTGTCTGACTTTGAAACATGTAATATTTTTTTTAGTTAAAATGTAATACTAGGGAGACAGTCTCACACCAGACTTATTCGACTGGAAAAGAAAACATTCCAAAAATGCGAGACTAACAACAAATCTTGGATAGCTAGATGTTATGAAGTCCTTGTAGAGCGCACTCTGTAGTACGAAACCCAATTCTCTCCTTCTCCAAGTCATACACGACCTCCACGTTTTGTTGTTGGAAGCTCCCGAATATTCCGGCGGGTCCGCCGTACTGGTCGCCGGCGCCGGCGCCGGCGCCGTTCATGCTTTGGAAGAGCAGACATTTGACCTGGGTGGAGTTGGTGGGGGCACTCATGGCGTAGAAGTGGTTCTCCTGGGGCAGGACCAGGGTGGCATTGTTCAGGAAATGGAACGTGATTGATGGGAGACTGACGTCGTCGTCAACGCCGCCGGGACCCGCGGTGGCGTTGCTCCGGCAAGGGACGTGGTAGCAGAGGTCGAAACCGGTGCGCATCTCGGCTTCCGTGGCTCGTGGGAAATGGATTGTTGATTGAAGGGAAGAGAGGAGTTGAGAGTATAATGGCTCAGGCAAGTGAGTGTAGGTGGTCCCGGAATCAATCAGCATTCCGCCGTTGCCGGAAGAATCAAAATTTCTCATGCTCAGAGGCACCTGATGAGTCACGGTGACAGCGGCATTGCTACTGTCACCGGGACCACCAGCACTACCAGCACTACCAGCACCACCAGCACCAGTACCACTTCCGCCAATAGTTATGGCCTCTAGGCCAATGTAATAATAATTTGGGTAAGCAGGAGAGTTCAACATTGGGGTAAACTGCAGATCATCTTTGGAAGAAATGGCAACATCTCCCACAACCAAAGGGCTAGAAACATTAGGGTTATTAGCAAATCTGAAAGCCAAGAAACAATGGGAGAACCCCTTTTGGAGAAACCCTAATTGGGAAGGGATTGAAAGTGGGCCCTTCCCAAACCCTGCAATCCCTATTGGCTCTCTATAAGTGGCCCCCACACACCCAAAACAAAACTTTGGGACATCCCTAGAGGAATTAGGGCTACTCCCATGAACCCTAAGGAAATCCCTAGTTAGGGTTCCACTCACAACACCATCACCATAAGTGTAAGCAAATGAAGGGCATGCCCTTAAACAAGTGCCCTTAAGTAGGGCCCCCAATGGGCACCCGGCCGCCGCACAGGTGTCAAAACCATTATCAGAGCTATGGACATTGACGCAAAATGAGCTCGCACAAGAATCTCTATAAGAGGAAGAAGAACGAGAGGGAGAAAAACTACCCAGAATTTTACTATTCTTGTAGTCATCACAATCTAAACAATCAAAAGATATGTTCCCACATGGAACCCAAGTAAGGTCACTCCCAGTATCCATGTATACTTCAAAAATTTGTGGGGGTGTCCCTAAGTTTAAAGATATCAAATACCCATCTCTCACCTCTCTCAACGGTTCCATAACGTCTAAACTCTCAGAAGACTTCTTAACTCGAGTAATGGCCGCAGATTTTGGGGTCGAAAGATCCGAGGTTACACGAGTCAAACCTAGGATCATTGAATGAGGGTTTGGTTGTTGTGCATGAGATTGTTTTGAGAGAAACAATGCCGCACATGCAAGGAGAAGGAGAAAATAATAATGATTTGTGGTGTGGGAATTTGAATTCATGGTGAATTTTTTGGGTGGGAAGAATGATGGGTGTTGGTGCTGGTATTTATAGATTGGTTATGGGATTTATGGTTGTGGCTTGAGTTGCAGAATTAGGGTTTCTGAGATCATCATTTGATGATGTTATGAATTGAAATATGTTGCATGGCTGACAACGATCAACTTAATGTTGTCCCCTGTACCAGCTTTGCATTAGCGAATATAGGCGGGATTTAAAGAGTTAAACTAATTAGTCACTCTCAGCTCGCACACCATATAATGAGTTAATACTCAATATAGTTATCAATTAGTGATTTTTTTTTATTTAAATGATTTTTTTTGCTGAACTTTGAATATTTTATCTAATTGAGTCATCTATTAAGGGT
>CM008345.1:15643616-15655800 GCA_002525835.2 Ipomoea batatas
TGGTTTTCAAAAAAAAAAATATATTATGTACCTTTAGTTAATTGATTATGTATTTGAGTCAATAAAATTAGGGTTCTAACGGAAATAAAAAAAAAAATAAAATGTTGGTGGTAATTATTTACTTAAACGAATAGTTCATATTATTTTGATTTTAGTAAATTTTTATGATTTGTCTTCTTTTACCTTCTATTATATTATTCTCTTTCTTTAAATAATCTCACATTCCGTAAGTATAAACTTTAGTAACGGAATATTTCGTTTAACTTTTAACTTATATCCATTAATTTCTATAAGAAATGTCTTAGGTTCTAACCTCATCTCAATTATGTCAACTCTGATTGGTATTGAATTTGAACCTAAAACCTTTCTTATATAAATTAATGAGTAAGTTAAGAATAATAAATAGTTAACGGACTAAAGTTTATACTAATGGAATGCGGGGTTATTTAAGGAAAAAAATACGGAGTAATATAATAGATGTTACAGTAGAAAAAAAAAAAAACTAAAATCAAAATAACATATACTATTCATTTCATCAAATAATTGAACTGATTTTTTTTTTCGTTATAAACCTAACTTTGATTGAGACTTATTATATTTTTAGATATATAGTAGAAATAGATATATATTAGGATTCAAAAATTACTAATCCTGTAAATACCCAATCTGTTATCGTCTCTTGTTAGGTTCATGCCATGTACCTGCGTAGCTTCTACACTAGAAAACGAAGGGAAAATGTGCAAATAAACCATCAAACTATTTAGGAATTAGTAACTAAGCCATCAAAATCGAATAAGCTCCAAATAAGCCACTGAACTTAGAAAAACAAAGTAATTAAGCCACTAAATCAGAAAAAAAAATTAACTTTTTTAACAAGTCATTTGCCTATTCTGATCACCGGCGGCGACTTTTCCGTCAACCATTTCTGGTCGCCCTCGCCGGAGAAGGCAACCTCTTTCTGGTCGCCTTCTCCGTGAGAAAGCGACCATTTTTGGTCACATTCCCCAAGGAAAAGGCGACAACTTTTTGTCGCCTAGATCTAGTCGCCTTCCCCAAGGAGAAGGCGACCAGGGGGAAGGCGACCTTACCGTCGGAGATGGCGACGGGTGACGTCTCCGTCGTCGCTGATCGTCGAAAGTTTTGACTGGTCGCTGAAAAAGTCACCGTCTGTGGTCGGAATAGGCAAATGACTTGTTAAAAATGTTAATTTTTATTTTTATGAATTAGTAGCTTAATTACTTTGTTTTTATGAGTTTAATGACTTATTTGGAGCTTATTCGAGTTCGATAGCTTAATTTTTAATTCCTAAATGGTTCGATGGCTTATTTTCACCTTGCCCCGAAAAAGAGTAGTAGTAGTAAATAGTAATCATAAAAAATAAAATAGTAAAATTGACTTTGTGAGTAATTATAATTATAATTATAATATAATAATGGAAGAAATTATTTAAACTATATAAGTAATTACTAATTTCATTTTCCTACCATATATATTTAGAGACATTCTAGGGTTATAATTTCCGATGAACAAAACTTCTCTTCTTCCCACACACACGTTCAATCTCCTTCATCGTCACTCTTCTTTCGGTACTACAATACAATCTCCTCCGCCATGAAATCGCGCGATCACTCCTCCGCGGAGGCTCCGCCGCAATCAGATTACGCCTCCGCACTAACACGAGTAGCGGTGGCGCAGATCTGCGGAACAGTGGGGTACGGAGCGGCGGAAGCCTCGGCGCTCGCGGTTCTAACCGACGTCGCCGGTCTATACCTGAGAGCGATCGCTAAATCCGCGGTCTCGTCCGCGAACTCCGGCGGCCGTACGGAGGCGAACCTCGTAGACGTGATTGCGTCGCTGGAGGAGCTGAACTCTGTGCAGGGGTTCGAGGGCGCGTCGAGGCCGACTAGCGACGCATTGAGCTCGTCGCTGATAACGGAGCTCGAGAGATTCGTGAATTACACGGAGGAGACGCCGTTCGCGAAGCCGCTGCCGAGGAATACGTTTTTCAGGAGGAAAGTGAAATTGCCGAAGCGCGGATTGGATCAGTATAAGGAGGGGAGGTTTAGGCACGTGCCGAAGTGGTTGCCGTCTATGCCGGATATTGAGAAAGAGGAAAAGGAGGAGGCGAAATGGGGGTTTGGTAACGGAATGAAAGAGGAAAGGGAGTCGGAATCGGATTGGGAAGGGAGAAATAAGTCAAATAAGAGAGTGGAAAGAGAAGGGAAGGGGAAGGGGAAAAACTTGCCTGTGAAGAGAATCAGAGTAAAGTTCAAGCTGTTGCAGAAGAAAGGGAGGAATGAGGGGATTGAACAGAGTAGTACAGGAGTGTGTAGAGGTGGGATTGGGAAGAGGGTTTCATGTGAGAATCATGGAGATGATGGAAAGAAAGAGAAGAATAAGAAGAGGAAGAGTTCAAAGATGGCAAAATCTATGATCATCCCAAACAATCTCAGATTAAGTCGGCCTTCTGATAGTATGATTCTGTCATGACAATGAGAGATGTTTGGAGAATAAAGAAACCTTGCAGAAACCAAATTTTATAGCCAGCCGTGTTATATGTGAGTATGAGTAAGACATCTTCACTTGGTAAAAGTGATGAATTTGCTCAGTTGCTCTTATTAGAAGTGTACTAATCATACAATATTGTTTTATAGGAATCAAACCCATTGCATTACCTGCAGAATGAATTATTCTGACTGTTGGCAATGGGAAAGCAAGAAATTTCTGGCTCTACTTTCCCCACCTTTCCTTGGCATAAAAAATCCATCTTTAAATTACATCCAGTTGGATAAGTTGGGATTTAGCTCTGTTTTGTTTGGTTGGAAATCCAACAAGTTTTTACACCGTTAGAAGTGTAAGTAGTTTGGTAGCAGGGAAGTAACAACGTAGTATCTGTTCATTGAGGCTCGAACTAATGACCTTTTGTTTGGAAGAGCGAGCCCATTCGTGCCAATAGACCAAAGGTTATTGGCATAAGTAAGGTAATCTAATCTCACATCCTGTAAGAATTTAATTAGTGGAAAGCATCTGACTTGAGCTATATTTGGTAAAATTTATTTTAGAACTTAACTTATTTCAAGTAATAAATAAAATATAAGCCTTGTTTGGTAAAACATGAAGAGCTTCAAATAATAACATTTTAAAATAAACTCTCTTCATATAATAACATTTTAAAATAAACTAGTATGTACTAGCTTTTAAGCTATGTATACAAGCAGAGTCTTAATCTGAGCTAAAATATGTTCTAATGCATTACAGCTTACAGGCCACTGAGATAGAATGCAAGTTGGAAGACCAAAGTTAAAAATGAATGTAGCAATATAGACTGAAATGAAAAGGGTAACACTTCTAAGAAGATGGTGGCAGTTTGTTAATAAGGCAGGTGTGTATCCTTTACTACATATTTGATTTCAAGAGGCATGGAAAAAGAAAAAATGCAAGGCATAATAATGGAGTGTCCTCTACAAAATATATCATAGCAGAACAAGCTCACTTTCCACAGTTGAACCCATGGCAAACAGATAGGACTATGATGAGGATCAGGGCTATTATAATTCCCAACACTATCAGCTTGATCTTCATGTTCTGCAGCCACATTTTCCGACGGATCTTCGTGCCAGTGCTCCTGAAGTCCTGTGCCTGTTTCAAACCAAAAGTTACTGAAAATTAAAACCTGCGAACTAATGCCAGATAAAGTGGCAAAGCAAGAACCTTTAGTATTGATGTTAAATGCAAAAACAAAAAGAATATGGTGTCACTGAGTAATGTTATGAGGCTAGAGAACTGCAGCTAGAATTTAGCAAAGTGTGAGGGGTAATGAAGGTCTAAGTACTCATTTTTAGTATCTGAATCCAGTTTGTTAGCATATCACTGTCATAGTGTCATTGTGCAACTAATGTTACCTAATGTTTAATTTATAATGACCATTTAAAAATATTTGTTTGCTATTCTCATTTTTTGGGGGTGTGGGGTTTGGATTCTCACCCTATGCAACATTCAATTTGTTGAATAATACAAGGAAAACAGCGTACATGCAAAAAAGCAAACTAATAGAAAAAAAAAAAAAAGGGCAAGCATTAATACAAAGAAAAAAGGAAAATCAAACTCTCCATAAATGTAAGAGAGAAGGAGAGAAACCTGTTGGTGAAGATTCTCTGTCTTATCCACAAGAAGCTCAATCTTTTCACCACGGTCAAGAACCTATTAGGTAACATAGATAACAAGGTATATCAGCTCTCATGAACCTCATTGAATGTCTGGAAGAAAAAGGATAGTAGAAAATTTTATTAATAAAAGAGCCATGCTTGCTTTTATAGCATCTTATATACAGGTTATTTGGTGCTCCCACACTGCAGTGACATTGAGAGGATAGAAACTTCAGATAAAGAAACTGATAGAGAATACACTTTGGTCAGATAGCACTCAACTTTGATTGCTTAATATAATAGGGGGGTCATGATTTTTATTCATTCCTGTTTTTTTTCCTCCAATAAATTTTGAACACAAGTGGGAGTAAAAGTTGAGAGTAGGTTTGTGGAGTCCAAGTATTATTTTTCTTTATTTTCTGTTTCAGATTCAACAACTGTTTGAATCTCCCATGACTATAAGCAATCAAGTATTTCATAGCATGTGAATATAGACGTAAAGTTAGATTAATTAAATATAGATAAGGATCAAACAAGTCATTCAACTATTGTTGAAACAACAATTAGGCCATCAAACTTTAAAAGCTTCAATTAAACCCCTAAGCTTGGGAAAAAAAAAGTGCAATTGATGAATTGAACCATTTTTAACACTAATTAACAGGTGGGCTGTATAAAACTGATGATGTGGCCAATTTTTTGCTTAAGTGACTAAGTGTCATTACACATGGTGTCTATTGTCCAATATAATAATAATAACAAGAACAATAAAATTTTTGCCTCCATCTTTTTTTTTTCTGAAGTTCTTGGCTGCCCTAGCAGTACTGCTTGAGGGTTTCGTCATGGCAGCACTACACAGCGTCACCTTTGCCTTCTTTCTGGATCTGGAAGAAGGCAGCCCCACCTTCTCTGCCTTCTTCCAGATCCGGAAGAAAGAGAAGGCAATGCTGTGTTGCCACCTTCTTGCAGAAGAACAGCATCACCTTCTCCCAGATTTGGAAGAAGGTGATAGTGAGGTGGCAGCTATGGTTGCTTGTTATCCAAATAAGTAGTCTAATTTTTTTTTCTCAATAAAAAAAAGGGCTAAAAAATTAAATATTAATTATCATGCCAAATAAGCAATATTATTATGATGTGGTTAAAGACGTGGCATTTAACCGAGAGTACTGGCAAAAAAGGTAAAAAGGGGTTAATTGAATGATTTTTCTGAATTCAAGTACTGTATATAATTGGAGATTTTTTAAGTTCAAGTGCTTAATTGTTGTTTCAACAATAGTTGAAGAGCTTATTTGACCCTTTTTTCCTAATTAATATTTCATTCAAATATAAATCAGTACCAAACTCCAATTATATGTATACGTTAAACTTCATTTGAAGGGGCTGAGGGATGAAATTGGTCAGGGTTTGCCTCTTGAGAGTGTTTAATATTCTTTATTTACTTGTACAATGTATATTGTAGCATTTTTTTTCATGGAACCAAATCCAGCAACAGATTAATAATAGCAAAAGATAACCAAAACTTGGCTATAAGCAACCAAATTAGTAACATTCTCGTACCTTCTCAATATTGTCCATCATGACACCTTTGACTTCTGAAACCTGGGCTTTCACCTTAGCAAGCTTGCTTATCTCCTCAGGATGGTCAGCACAATATTGCATGTGATCCCTCAACTTTGGCCTGCAATAAAAAATATATTTTTTTTTTAAAAAAAAAGTTGCTTCAGTAAATTGGGAAGTAGAAAAACCAGTCACAAACTGATATACTATATAATAGCAACAATCAAAATAAAATACCCAAACTCTTTGGTAAGGCTATTAGCAGGGGCAGTTGCAGCCTTTCCACCTCCATATTTAGATACAAAGTCATCCTTAATGCGCTCCAAAAAAGCCATAGGAACCTGCCTTCCAGTTGATTCCTCAGCAACAACACAATAAGCTGCAAAACCACACATCATTAAACCTATAAACTTCCAGTGATCAATAGCCAAAGGAAAACGGTCCATCAAACAGAATGGACATCCTTCTTCAAACACCATTGCGTTTTATGCTAAACAAACACACAGTTAAAGTGAATAAAATCAAAATCTAAGAAAAGCAATTCAGCATCAACTAACAACAATCACATCGACCGGGATTCATTCACCTACTCCACATCTCGCATATGTAGCACCTACATCACACAATTCGGTTACCTACAACCTCAAATCTGGGCACTTCGAGTGAAATAATTCGTCGGATTAAATTCAAACAGCTCGATCCCGAGCACTAGTAACTCAAATCTTCCATTTTCCTTTTTCATTTCCTCTAATTTAGCACTGCAGTTCTCGAAGATCCGAAACGATAATCAATTTTTTAAAACAATTTCTATAAAAGAGGGCTTACTGAATCCGTTGTCGACGAGGTAATTGAAAGTGTGGCCATCGCAGTTGTAGGTGAACTTGTTGTTAGAGGACGGAAGCTTCTGCAAGCACTGGTAGGCTATGGAGTTGAAGTTCCCATTGAAGTCGGTATGCTCAGCCAATACCGCGTTCCCGCGCGCCACGAAAGCATAGATCAGCGCCTTCTGTTGCCCCATTTCCGATCGATACCTCTCGGTAGCGATTTACCAATCGGCTTTCTTCGCTTCAGAAAGTTGAATCGAAGACGAGGGAACAGTGTCCAAAGAGACCCCTTTCTCTCTCTACAATCTACCACCTTTACCCTTTTCTAGAGAGAGAAAGACGCGGAGCAGATAGAACCATATGAAAATAAAACAAAAAATGTTTTAAAAATAAAAAATTTTTAAAAAAAAAGGTCACAGTGACACAGCCACACAGGCTTCAGTTTGAATTTTTCTTGTTCTTTTCTTTTCCTTTCATTTCTTTTCTTTTGCATTCTTGCTTTTTGATACGATGGTATGATATGTTTTTCATGAAAAAAAAAATTTCAAACATAATTATTTAACCTGATTTTCATTAGATGTGTTTGAAAATCGGAAAAATGATTTGCAAAAATCATTTTCGGGTTTCCTTTGTTTGGGAAGGCATGGAAAATACGGTCAACGGAAAATAACTTCCGTTGACAAGTTATTTTCCTGCTTTCCAAATGCCTGTTTGGAAAAAAGGAAAATGACTCCTGAAAAAATGAGTTATTTTTTAGAAAATAGTTTCATTTTTGGTGTTTGGTTGCATTCTGAAAAAATGTATTGGTGTGTTTGGTTATTTTTTGAAAAATGAGTAGAGTATTATAATTAAATATTTTAATTATTTTATCTAGAATATAAAAATATTTATAATGATATTAAAAATAATATTATTAATTAAAATTTAAATTAAAAAAAAACTCTGGTTTTTGGCAAAAATTATACCTATTTTGGTGAAGGTTGTGCCTGGTTGTGATTGTTGAACGATTTGTGGAAAATTACTTCCAGCTAAATTTTGATGGAAGTCATTTTTCTCGAAAACATCCTCATTTCCCCAAGTCAATGAAAAAATGATTTCTCTTAATTTAATTTTTTCCACACATTCAAACATTGAAAACCCAAAAAATGATTTCCAGAAATTATTTTTCGAATTTTCAAGAACACCCTTAATTAATCAACTTAGATTTAACTTTTAAAGTAAACAAATTAAACGAGTCTTACAAATCAAATCAATTTATAATTTATAATATAATTTAACAACTTTTTCAATTCAACTCAATTCATCTCATAATATAATTGTATTAAAATAATTATAATCTTGTGTGATGCTAAAAATGATTTTTTTTTAAGACCAATTTTTAATAGAGCTGGTGGTTTGTTAGCCAACATCCGAATCTTCAATAAATTTTTACATTAAAAATTTAGTATTTGTCATCATATAATCATAGCATTATTTGTCTAGAAAGCAATGGTCAAACTATGCAACATTTGTTTTTTCTTTTGGTCACAAGATAAACTCTGCAATGTTCCTGTGTAATAACTCACAAATTACACATAAAAGATAAATCGCATTAAGAAGATCTTGTACAATAAGCTCGATTGAAATGGTGTTGACAATAATCAAACTCGCGATTTTTATACACGATAATTATATTTCACTCACTCGACCACCTCTTCCAGAACATATTAATTTTTTAAGGTTGCTATATTTTTATTGGAATAAGGTTCAAACTGGTCACTGAACGTAACATGAAAATGCAATTAAGCCACTGAACAAAAAAAAAAGTATAATTAGGCCACTGAACACTCTAATTATATTTCGCTTCTCTCATTTGTCCTGCAACTTTCAATCATAGTGCTAAAATAAAAGGATTGTCCATTGAGTGCATAAGAATCATTTGCCTAAAAAGTTAACCTCACTGAAGATATGAAATATACCTTACTCATAAATCTAGCTCGGTTATGTGTTTAAACACATGCAAGTTTTCTTATCTATGAGTGTTATGAAAGTAAATAGAGGGTTTTTGAATGTGTTGTTTTATATTGTCATATAGAAAAGAGAAAACAAAGTCCCATAAATAGGTGCTAGAAGACTATGAATAATAAGAAACAAGTTTCCGTATGCCTACTTAGCTAAAACTCTAAGACTGCCTAATCTGTAGAGATTCCATATTAAATATATATTCCATAACACTCCCCTCAACTTGGAGTATAGATATTAATCATGTCTAACTTGTTACACAAATAATTGATAACCCAAAATAACTAAACAACGAACTAACTCAAATCCATTTAGGACACTCTCCTTGAACAAAAGCTTTGCACACCACCAATACCTACGGACAGTTGGGTGAACTCAACGTGGACCGAACAAGCTTGGGATTGGATGTCAACAACGTATTTTGTTGTTCATAAGAAAAATTGTTAGGAACTTCAGCTACCCATATCTTGCTTGCCAATTTAATGAGCTCTTGGGGTATCTGTATCCACTCCCACGTTGTCTTTCTTTATCTTCTCAGCAACAATGAGTGGCATTTTTTCGACTTTCATGTAGGTTCACAGTAGCAAGCTATATATCTCTGAGGGAGCGGCTAAGCAAATGAAGTCGAGTGACTTGATTCTTCAATTGAATCCTAACAATTAGAACCAGTGTGAAATTAACCTAAAGTCATAAACCAATTAAACCAGTTGAAATCGAAAAAATTCAACACTACTACATTTTCATTCCATTTCAATTACAGTTTCATTTAATAATATAAAAATAATATGTGAGACAATTTCATTTTAAATACACTGTAATTTCATTTTGTAATTAATACACCAAATATATGGGATCCATTAAGATGTAGCAGCAATCGTTTATTTACTTAAAGAAACAACGCCATTTTTGGACAATGGTCCACGATATAACTTAGGAATCTCAATATGAAGCAGTATAGGATTCTTATTGTTTGTAAAGTTTTAGGCCCAAAATAGGTATAAATAGACCCATACGAAGGAAGATAAACAATTTTGAACAATACAATAGGTATATTCTCTCCATATGCTTTTCAATTTTCAATACACTTGTTATTTTAATCCAAATCCTTTGAAATAAATAAGCACTTTGGAATGTTTTGTAATTGATTAGTTAAATAAAAAAAATTATTTCGGTCATTTATTTTCTTTAATTTTTCTTAACAATCATTAAAAATATTTCCTTTTCAATAGAGCATTTAATATATTTTGTATTTTTTACATGCCTAAATTTTAGTCTTTAGCCAAGGGCCTTGTGGTCCAGTGGCATCAAACCCTTCCCTGTATACGGGAGGTGGTGGGTTTGAGCCTCAGTGGAGGCGCATTCAAGATAAAAAAAATTGTAGTCTTTAATATTTAAAAGAAAAACAATTAAATATAACACCCACTAAATAATACTTCATCCGTCACATTTTATGCGTCTGGTTCGATTAACGAGACTTGATTAGAGTTATTTTTAATTTAATTTTTCATAATATTAAGTTTAGTATTTGTATACAAAATTTATATAGTTAGAAACGGTATTAAAAGTACTATTAAACACAAAAAAAAAATCAAATTTAAAAATGTGTAAAAAATACTAAAGACAATAAGAAAGAGTTTGTTTGACTAATGAATAGTAAGTAGGACAGACAAAATGGGACAGAGAGAGATAGTAAAATCACCTTAAAGTTTAGGTGCAGTGGTAGATGAGAATTCGGATCCCACAAAAAACTTGAGAGGTATTGGGAGATCTTGATTGATTAGAGGAGATTAAGTTCCACATAATGTACACTATACAAGCAAGGTGGAAACTTGAGAACTACTTGCGATTTACCTCTTATAGCGGCTCTGCCAGCTTTTAGACAAGGATTTTGAGATTTATGATTAGTCTAATTTAAGTTGGGAATAAGGGTCACACCAAAATGCAATTAGGACATCGAACTCAAAAAAATCCAATCGAGTCCCTGAACACACAAACTCATGCAATTTAATTCAAAATGACATGTTTACATGACGTGGTGGTTACCAATTTTAAAAATAATTTTAAATAAAATACTTAATTAAAAAAAAAAAGAACTGTCGGCCAGAGACGAATCATCTTCGACCGGCTTCATCTCCTGGCCATGGAGACGAAGGAACCTTCATCTCCATGGCCAAGGAGACAAAGGGACCTTCGTTTCCTGGCCACGGAGACGAAGGCGGTCGGAGACAAATCGTCTCCGGTTAGCAGTTTTTGTTTTTTTTTTTTTTAAATTGCTTTTACAAATTATTTTTAAAATTGGTAACCAGATAAACATGTTATTTTAGGCTAAATTGCATGAACTTATGTTGTTTACGGACTCAATTGTATTTTTTTTTATAGGTCAATGACCTTATTCCTTTAAGTTGGGACTTGGGATATCTAATGTAATAAAAGAAAATAAAAAAAATGAAAAAACAAAACATGAAAAAATGGTTGAATTCTTAAATATAAATATAAATTGGTTAAAAAAAAAAAAAATCATACCCCGTAATGGAAAGCCCTCTCCCCCTGTGTACTCCATTGAAGCAGCTAAGCTAGCATTCTTCTCCTCCCTTTGGACTTCTCTGCCTTTTCTCACCTAGTCTCATTTCACAGTGCCGCAGGCGGTAAGCCAGTTCTACACTTTTAGAGAGAGAACGTGAAGGCAGAAGAGATAAAATGAGGATAGAGAGCAGCGAAGAAGAAGATGACTTCCCGTCAATCGAGACCGTAACCCCTCAGTCCAAGATCGACACCATTTATCAATCCAACTCTGAGAAGGTCCGCTCTCCTCCCCCAATTTCTTTATGTGAGGCTAAAACGAGTGAATCATTTACTAATGCGAACTGAAATTTTTACTTGCTTGGCATTTCATTCAGATAAGCTGCCTTTTCTGTCTGGTTTTCTTCATTATTACTATGTATTACTTTGTTTAATTATTAATTTTGTTTCCAAGCTGGGTTCTCTTTCGTTTGGGGTTGTTTTATGGAGAAATAAGATGTTTAGGCTTTTAGCTCTGGCTTGTGTTCATGCCATTGTGCTTATCATCTTAAATTGTTTATGTATGTGCTGTATCAATGCTATGCATATCTTTCTCTGCATCCTAAAATGAGCATTTTTGGAAGGAAGGAGCTTAGTATTTATTTTGGATTTAGGAAGAAAAGAATCGTTAGACACTCAACTCAAATGGGAGTCAGATGCACCTGCTAATTATGGAGTGAGTGAATGAGTATGATTGTAATGGTGGAAATTAGGTTGGCTACTCATGGAATTCTTAGCTATGGATTTTTTAGAGGGAGAAAGCATGAAAAAAACGTCACAGCTGCTAAGAATTAGCCTTGGAGTTTAGCTTTGGATATATGCCATGGGCTAGTTGCTTAATTTTGGATTCTAGTTCTTTGCATTTCACTTGATCCCCATTGCACATCCTGTGATCATGTTCAAGATGTGGTAAAATTTGAAAATGGTTTCCCTTTGTGCTTTATATGATTCCTGTCATTCCTAGCTGGCTAAGTTTAGAATCCATACCCAAGTTCATGGCACCACGAATATAAGATGACACTATATTTAGCTATTGATACAGGATGACATGTTGAATTTTAGTGAATTTAGGTGTATATTCTTATGTGTTGCTGAAGTTTA
>CM008345.1:15656445-15668489 GCA_002525835.2 Ipomoea batatas
AAGGTGTTCTGAACTATTGAAAACTGACAAGTTAGATCAAGATGTGTAGAAGGAACCAGGTATTGTCATGGGCATTTGAAAGCCCTTATATTTAAGTCCCAGCGTTCACCTAAAGACTGAAACTTTGTTTGCAAGTGAAATAAAGGAAAATGGAGGAAATCTGTGGGTGCAGATGGGTTTTGGAAGGCGTGACAGTGGAATTAGTGCTTGACATTTTCTTTAATAGATTATTTCTGTAATCTCATTAAATTAGGCTTTAACAAACACCCCCATTATATATTAAATTTATTGAATTGTATTGGATTATATGATGTGTAAAACAGTGAGGGATATTTATACTAACTAGAGGAAACTTGATAGAGAAACCAGGAAACCTTCCATCTCTATGATTCGTAAGGTATTAGGAAACTAAAGTAATAAACAACTCCTGATACTACAAGAGTTCAAGGATTCTCAATGTTGAATTTATATATCCTTCCTAAACTGAATTTAAGAATACTCTTAACTATTCTAACATGAAGAGTTAATGAATAATGATTAGTTGAGATTTGAGAAAAGAAATCTATGACAAGAATATTACTTTGATACACACACACACACACATACTCAGGTTTGAAACTCCAGTTTTTACAATCCTGTGTTATATAGTGTGCATGTTCTAGTCCAAAGGTAATTGAGCTCCTAAATAACCTTTGATGAAAATCAAAATTACTCATTATAACCTGAAAGCTTTTACCATTGCTTTCACTTCCCTTGTATTTTTACAATGTTACTGATAATATGCAATTAAAGAAAGATGAGGTTATCAAAATGCCCCTTCTTATCATCCAAAGAAGGTGCTTTCCTTGCAGTTAATTTTAGATAAAAACTTTGAATTCCATTTTCTCTAGATTAATTTCCAACTGGCCTGGCTTCCTTGCTTTGCAGAAAAATGTTAGGTTTGTATGAAATACTTAATATAACATTCTCATTCATTTTCATCAATTCGCCACCTTGCTGCTTACTTTATTTCTTGACTTATTTCTCCTAGAAAGATTTGCAGTTCATGCTGTAATTAATTTTTCATTTTTCTTATAATTTTTTTGTTAATATATCTCTTTATTGCCATGCACTAGTATCATTAACTATGGCAGTTCTTAAACATGATCCATTTAAGCAAATTTATTTATGCTCACATTGAGATTTGCGCTAATTTTTACTTATCAAAAATAGGGAGGGAAAAAGATTAACGCCATTTTGTAATGAATTGTAGGTTATCAGAAGAAGTGGTGGAAATGAATCATGAGTTGAATGAGTTAAGAAAACATATTTCTGCCCAGGGTATTCTTGTCCAAGATTTGATTAATGGTGCATGTCAAGAATTAAGTTTATGGAGCCAAGCTAATGCTAATGTTCTTGAAACTCAAGAAAGTGAATTAGGAGATAATTGCTTAATAGATGCATCAGAAGATGACCATTTGTCATTTTTGGAAAGTATTGATATTCTTCTGGCTGAGCACAAAATTGAAGAAGCAATAGAGGCAATAGATGCTGAAGAGAAAAGTCACCCAGAGATGAGAAGTGTGGGAGAGACTTCGCCTACAGAACCATCAGCTTATAGGTCTGCTTTGTCTAAAAGAAAAGCAATGCTTGAGAAGCAGCTTGTTGAGATCACCGAGAGACCTTCTATTGCTGTCGTTGAGCTCAAAAGGGCTTTGTCTGGTTTGTTAAAGTTGGGGAAAGGTCCTTTGGCACACCAGCTACTTGTCAAGTCAATTAGACTTCGCCTTCAGAAAAAAATTGAAGCTTTCCTTCCACTGTGTTCTTGTTATCCTGAAACATACTCAGCCACTTTGTCTAACCTTGTATTCTCTACTATTTTATTGGTGGCTAAGGAATCGAGTTCAATGTTTGGTGATAATCCTCTTTATAGTAACAGAATTATTCAATGGGCAGAAACGGAAATTGAATCTTTTGTAAGGTTGGTTAAAGAGCATGCACCCGTTTCTGAGACAGCTCCTGCTTTACGTGCAGCAAGTTTTTGTGCTCAGACTAGTCTTAACCACTGCTATGCCTTGGAACAGCATGGCCTAAAACTCTCCAAGCTGCTCTTGGTTCTTTTGCAACCATATATTGAAGAAGTTCTTGAGCTGAATTTCATACGAGCTAGAAGAGCAATTCTCCATTTTGCTGAAGATGAGGATATAATGCTGTCACCTCGTTTTGCATCTCCATTATCTACTTTTGCCACACCATCTGGTAGGCTGCTTGTTGAAAGTGGCATGAGATTCATATATGTTGTCAAAGTAAGTTAGAATTGTTAATGCTGGTTACCTGGTTTATTGTCTTACAGTTCGGGTGGTGTGAGTTTTGCACACATCTAATTTTGGTAAATATTCTCGCAAAGTAGCTTACTACATTTCCTGGCTCATTGGGGATTATAATATGAACATTATAATATTTTCTTTGTTGTGTTCAATTGATTTATTGGGAATCACTAGAAACAGGTTTCTGATGCATCCATCCCTCAAGGAATCAGTAAACGTTTTTTCTTTTTAATCATTGCAGGAAATAGTTGAACGCCTAACCCAGTTAGTAATTCTGCACTTTGGAGCTAATATATTGATGAGAATTTCACTGCTTTTTGACAAGTATGTGGATGCTTTGATCAAAGCCTTACCTGGCCTTTCTGAAGATGACAACCTCACAGAGCTTAAAGAGTCTGTACCTTTTAGAGTTGAAACTGATTCTGAGCAGCTAGCATTGTTGGGGACTGCTTTTACCATTTCTGAGGAATTATTGCCAATGGTTGTCTCCAGAATTTGGAATGTACTCACTGAAAGCAAAGAAGCAGATAGTGGGATTTCTGAAGTTATAACACCTTCCTCAAATAATACTGTAGAGGTTAAGGAGTGGAGGCGCCATCTTCAGCACTCACTTGACAAACTCAGGGATAGTTTCTGTCGACAATATATTGTGAACTTCATCTACTCTAGAGATGGTGATGCACGATTGGATGCACAAATTTATTTAAGCGGGACAGGGGAAGATCTGGCGTCAGAGTCCGAACCTCTTCCTTCTTTGCCATTCCAGGTATTCCCTTGTTAAATTTCCACCATCCTTCTGCATTCATACTATTTATGAGTTTTTCACTTGTCCTCTACTAGAATAAAAGGAATAAAATGTGGTTATAGTGATTTATAGCCAAATAGATCATAGAGATTCTGTTTTCCATTTAGAAAACAGTTTTTAAAAGTTTTCCAGTTTTCAAAATGTGGAAAACTGTGCTAGTAAAGATGTTTTCTGTTTTTTATTCTTCAATTCAAATTCTCCCGTTAGTAAGCGGGCCCTAGAGTTCTTGTATTCTACAACTCATTTTTATTTTGTTTAATTTTATCGATTAGAAGTAATACCTTCATGGACATGTAGGCTCTATTTGGGAAGTTGCAGCAGTTAGCAACCGTGGCTGGTGATGTTCTACTTGGTAGGGAGAAAATACAGAAGGTTTTGCTTGCCAGGTTGACTGAAACTGTGGTCATGTGGTTGTATAATGAGCAAGATTTTTGGAGTATTCTGGAGGATGAGTCTGCTTCTCTTACACAACATGGACTGCAACAGGTATTCACAATACCGAAACTGCCCTTATTTGGTTAACATCTCCAATCAGAGCCAATATTAATGGGAACTAATGTACTCTGTATTAAGGATAGAGAGAATGGAGGGCAATGCTATAAATATATATTGGTTAGACCACGAGGTGTATTAAGTAGACTCTAACTATAGGAGGCATCTTTAAGTCCATATCATACTCAGATTCCCGTTTGCACCGGTCAGGGCAATGCTATATCAGATTGTTAGTACTATGCTAAAAAGCTGCATTTACTTTCTTGTTATTGCTCACCTTTGGGCTATGGCATGAAAGTCCCTCTCTCTAACCATGGCATTCAACTTCTTGTTTGACAGTTAATGCTAGATATGCACTTCACTGTAGAGATTGCACGGTTTGCTGGTTATCCATCCAGGCATGTGCATCAAATAGCATCCGATATAATGTCTCGTGCAATCAGGACATTTTCGGCTAGGGGCGTTGTGCAAAGGTTTGCAGCTCTGATATACTGTTTAATCTTTTATCCTTTAAGTCCTTCATGCAACTAAAATGTTTCATTCTTGGCAGTGCCCTGCCAGAGGATGAATGGTTTGTGGAAACTGCAAAAAGAGCAATAAACAAGCTTCTATTGGGTGGGTCTGGATCAGATACGTCCGAGATTTACGATGAAGAACATATAATTCACGACGAGTTTATCGACTCCGGCTCACCTTCTTCGCTCTCGTCTCTGGAAAGTTCCGAGTCTTTTGCTTCAGCGCATTCGGGCGATTTTGGTAGCCCAAGTTTCACTGATTCTGAGAACTGAGTCTTGATTGTTGGTAGGTAAGGTACCTTTGAATGCCATAGATATGATGTTGTAATGTTAGAAATGAGGGTAGGGCAAATGATGTAGAGAGATTGTTTGTTGTGCAACTGTGTAATTCAACAAGAACTTCTATTTTTTTAAAATATAAAAATATATTCATCCCTTTCTAAACTTTTTGTTGCCCAGGAGGCCTAGACCACAAGTTTCAAAGAATTTGATGTTTTTATGTAGAATTTGATGGCAAAACAACTTGGTGTAACTCTTACAAATAACATTAACATATAATCCATGATAAATTAGGAATAAGAGTTAAATATGGCATCGAATAGCACACGCAATTAGGTCACGAAACTTAAAAAATTACAATTAAATTACTAAACTAACCCATTTCATGCAATTCGTCCAATTTGCAGGTTTTTCAGTTTCTAAGAGAGGTCACCTAAAATTTAAATATTTTTTAAAATTTTTTTTTTTTTAAATAGAGCTTCACCTTCGGTCATGGAGACGAAGGTCCTTCGTCTCCGACCCTGGAGACAAAGGGATCTTCGTCTCCATGGCCGAAGACGAAGAAGCCTTCTTTGTCTCTGGCCATGGAGACGAAGGTCACTTTGTCTTCATGGTTGAAGACGAAGATTTGTTTTTTTTTTTTTGTTTTTAATTTTTAAATAATTATTTTAAAGTAATGATAACAATTTTGTAAAGAAAGAAGTTTTTAGCATTAAAAGAATTTAATTAATTTTTTTTAGAATTAAAAAAAATACTTTAATACTACGAGTAAATAGTAAAAGTTAAAAGTGTGGTGCAATTATATATCGGGAAAATTGGCAAAGTCACAGTAAAAGAAAAAATGAAGCAAATAGGTCACTTTAACGTACGAGGCAAAGGTAGTCTGGAAAAAATGGCAAAGCGAATAAGTCACTCTCACCGTACTAGGCAAAGCCAGTCGGGAAAAATGGCAAATTCATCACTATCCAAAAATCTGGCAAAAACTCAACAAGTCGCTATGACAACGGAAAAAGCAAAGCCAATGGAGAATTGAAGCCACGTACTATATCTACAATATATAATGCCTCCTGAAAAAAAACATTCCAATCAGACTTCACATATAATAATAATGGAAGTTATTGAAATGGCGGCAGCAGAAGGAAATCCGGCGGCAGAGAACGCCGAGAAACCACCGGCGTTCTCCGGCGGCGTTTGTTCCACTATCCTATCACTCATAATCACCGCAATGGCCACAACGTGGGACAAACTCAAGAACCTCGTCAAGCTCAAGGAACCAGAAAACGCAATAATCCAAAATTTGGAAAAGCAAGAGCTTAGTAAAGCAATCTATCAAGTAGGCGTTACCTTAACCGTTGGTCTGGTTGCCCTGAGGAGAGACAAATTGGAAGCTGTGGAACAGCTTATGGTTGTGGCAAACGCAACGGGCTGTGTCCTTATCTTCAACGGCCTTATGCTCCGCCAAAACACGCCCACGTTTGCGACAACTGCGGAACTTGTCGGAGTGGGCATAGTATTTGCTACCATTCATTTGATGTTCTCCATACATTTGGTGTGGTGGCTACGAATCATCCTAGCTGTCTGCTGTGTCTTCTGTATTATGCCTTTGATAATGGCGGAAGTACCTGCCAAGACCAAGAAGGGTAATGGGGTGGTCGCCAAGTAAATATATATATGAATTTAAGAATACGATTGAGCCACATAAAAGAGTAATATATACTACGTATTATATTACATCTACTTACTCTTATTTTCTCTCTCCTGATGAGTTGTCATGTTCTAATTGATTGAAAAAAATAATTGACCACTATTTTTACTCTTTCACTATTTTTATCCAATAAAATTTGTACATGTAATGATAGTTATACTCTATGAAAGTACATCTATCATTTCCACCTACGAAATGGGTAGTTATACCGGTTTAAACTAAAGTTTAGTACGTTTTATGTTTAGTCTAAGATGACAAGAATTGAATACATTTCTAAAAACATAATAAGTCTCAATCCAGGTTATACCCCTAGGTTATGTCCGTTTTTTCCGTTAATTTTTGTTGTACCTTATGCTATAAAAGTTGTACTACATAATTTTTTGGACAGAAATATCCCTACCGTTATAACTTCTGTTATCTTTTCACATTATAATTACCATGCACATGCATACACAATATTTTTTCTTACATTCTTCAATGGTAAGTTTGAATTCATTTATATTTTAATTAAATATTACCATAGTTATATTTAATAATTCTTACTTCAATAATATATATATATATATATATATATATATATATATATATATATATATATATATACACACACACACACACACACACACTATTATTTAAAAATATTAATATTATAAATGAGCAGCAACATAATGCATTTGCAGTTGAATTGAGACAAGATTTTTGAATATCAATCTGTGGAAGTTGTTGAATTGAGATAGTTGAAAACTTGAAATCAAGTATTATGTATATAATCTAAATATTCTAAACATATTATAGCAAATTCATTCCGTGCAACGCACGGGCAAAAATAGCATGAAGACGATCCTTTCCCAGATTAACATGTCTTCATAATCTTGGATCTGGATTGATGTTATAATTAGAAGAAGACTATATTTTCTCTCTCAAAAAAAAATAAAATAAAAGAAGACTATATTTAAACAAATTTTATTCATTTTCAAAGACAAAAATATTGTAATATATACAACGTTGAGTACCCTTAAAATTACAGTGGAATATATTCATCACAATGAATTTAAATTTCTTATATTAATTTCAAATACATACACAACAAAAATTTTACTCGAATATCTATAAAACTTCGACAAATAAAAAAAATGCATTATATCTATTTCAAAATGATTTACTAATTGGGTTTAAATATTGGGCACAAGTCTTCGCGCAAAGCACGTAGAAAAAACTAGTAATAGGAATAAGAGTCAAATAGGTCATCCAACTATATATCTAAGTGTAATAAAATGCATGAACTAAAAAAACCTTCAACTAAACCTTAAACTTGCTCATGCGCTAGCTAGAGTCACTCGTTCTCAAACTGGTCCTCTTTGCTGGTTGTTTTCTATTCCTTCATGTGTTGAATATTTACTTTAATGAAAGTTATAATTTTATTTTCAAAAAGAAAAATCTATTTAACTTATAATAGCATATTACTCCTAAATTACATGCCAAGTAGGATATCACTTAGATTAGCATTTTAAAAAAAATTATATTTTTATAAATATTAAAATAATAATATTTATTTATTAAATAAATAAATAAAACATGGCAGCCAAGCGGCCCAAGCTGCCATGGCAATTATAATATTAAGACTAATTGGAAAGTTGTGACTAAATTGCACTTATCAGTAATAAATATATATTGTTTTCGAAGCATGTGTTAATGTGTTATACTGTTATACCAAAAAGAAAAAAAGGTTTAGTAACACACATTTTTTAATTTCTTTATGTAACGTAAAACAAAAGGTACTTGTTACATATGTTGACATTCATCAACCAATATAATAACTAAATCATCTCCCAATTAATTTATAAATAATTGCTTATATAGTCTATTAGTCTCAATTTTTGAGATTTTGTACTTTTGTGAATTGTAATTTTCACATATTTTTTTTACATATAAACAATTATATGTTGCATTTAAATATTTATTTTTATTTTAAAATTGAGTGGTGTTAATAATAATAATAATAATAATAATAATAATAATAATAATAATAATAATAATAATAATAATAATAATAGTAGTAGTGTCAATTCATGTAGCCATGGTCCTCACCCCTGCCCCACCCACCCCTTGATTCAATCTAACAAATCACAATGCAATTGATGATTCATGCTTATTACGTTAACCACGCACACTTCAATCAACAATTCAACATTTAATTAAACAATCCCAAAATTCTTGCCCTGGTGAAATACGGAGTATAATATAATTTAAATGGTACCTCAAGGCGCTCGCGAAGCCGACGAAAAGTAAGCATAAATATATTCATTCATGTATGCAAACCCAAATTAAAGGCCAAAACATAAAATATAGAGTCTACCCAAGCCAAAAGATACATCAGAGCTGAGCATATACACAAGCTTCGATCATCTGATCTGCTTGGCTTGAAAGAAAGAAAGTATGGTGGCAGCAGTTGCAGCAGAGCACGCCAAGAAACCGGCCGTGGGCGGCGGTGTTTGCCGGACTGCGCTTCATGCCCTATCATGCATCATCTTCACTACATTCACCCCGATGTGGGAAACAATCAAGAGCCTCCTCGTACCAGAAAAGAATAAATGGGGAGAGTCGGAGGAAATCCCCGTACTGGGGTTGATGGAGAAGCAAGAGCTGAGCAAAGCAATATTTCAGTTAGGTGTGACTTTAAACGTTGGTGTGGTTGCACTGAGAAGAGAGAAGTTGCACTCTGTAGAACAGCTTATCGTCGTGGCAAACGCGGTGGGCTGTGCTCTCATCTTCAACGGCCTTCTGCTTCGGGAGTGCACGCCCACCTTTGCGAGAACTGCCGAGCTTATGGGAGTGGGGTTAGTATTTGTTAATGTTCATCTGCTCTTCTCAATTCATGTGACCGCCTGGTGGCTACGAATCCTCCTCGCTCTCTGCTGTGCCTTCTGCATGAGGCCTTTGGTCATGGCGGAACTATTCTCCCACTCCCACACTAAGAACAGCCCTCACATCAGCGGTAACGATGATAATGAAGCAGTCATCACTCTTGACATCAACCATAATATAATGGCCGCCGCTGCCTCCGAGTAACTATATATTTGAATTTAAAAATTAGCTAAAATACACATATGAGCACGGAGTTAGTTGGATTATAATCAATTGATAATCCAAGTCCCAGCTAGGATTTGGATTATAATCAATTGATAAATCAATAATTTCTGTTTCTAATCTTCTTCTCCTCGGTTCTTAAATACTGTCTACCATACGTCTATGTTGAGAGCATATAATATATAAACATAAATGTACCGTCCAACTATCAAGTTTAGACTTTTTAGTTGGGTGGAGCACATGCTTCAATTTGGTATCAGAGTCATACTATGGACAACATATAATATATAAAGACTATGTTCTGATCTTAAATGTTTATTATTAGTAGTATGCATGGTTTCTACTTTCTAGTGATTATTGGTTCTGTGCTCTCAATTTTCCTAGCTTTTCTCTGATTTGACCATGGTTAATTATTCACGCCAATGATTTTTTTTTTTTTTTTTTTTTTTTTGGGTTGGTTGTATGTCAACAATCTTTAAGGTAACAGTTTATTTTATTTTTGTCAACACTTAGATGTCATTTCACTAATTTTTTTTCTCAAAATATTATTGTTGGTTCTAGTATTATTGTGACATGATCATTTTTTGTCATTTGATAACAAACTTGTTTAAATGATGTTAAATACGAGAACATTTTGATTTTTTTTGGGGTAAATTCACGGGGTCTTTCTCCATCCGTTTAACGGTCGGGTCCATCCACGTTCGTTCCGAGATCGAGGCAGAGGAGCTGGCTCTATATGTGAGTATGTATATAAGTGCAGTTCGCGCCTCCGGAGAACAATGGTAGACGATAGAACATAGCCTAAAGAAATCCAAGCTGATGAATATAGCGGGTCAACAGACTCTATATCAAAACAAACCAAAATGCCGCAATTATTATTATTATTATTATTATTATTATTATTATTATTATTATTGTTGTTGTTGTTGTAGTTGTTTTTGTTGTTGTGATAGGAATGTGAATATGATAAATATCATATTCACTTATTTGGTTTCAGAAATGTGAAATTCTTAAATTTTGTTTCAATCTCCGTTTAGGGTAACATGGGATGGATGGACTTTCTCTTGAGTAAACTTTCCCACTCTGATCTGTTAATATATTAGGCAGGCAGGCATCCACAAAATAAGCTAGCTTAAGAACCACAATAAACTTAAAGTGGGTGTGAATTAGGGTTCACTAAAACTCATTGAAGTGTAGAATTGAATACATACTTTATATGCATGATTAATTAGAACACGCACTTTACACGAATAATTAATCAATGGGTACGTGAAATTAAAGCAAATAAGTAAAAGATAATGGCTAACAATTAAAATAAATGTTGATTAATATTATCGGTTTCACATAAAATTGTTAGTTTTTCCAAAGAAATAACTACGGTCAGCCTTCGTCTTCAATTCAAATTTTAATACTAATTCCGGCATAAAGTTCCGGGAGGATTGCGCCGGATAGACTTCTAAGACTAATTATTATTATTATTATTATTATTATTATCATTATTAGTATTATTATATATTAAAAAATATTTGGCCCGTGCAATATCTTATATTTTGGTATTCAGTAAGTATAATTATATTGTGGAAAATTCACCAATAAGTAATGGAATAAGCACTTAGTTGTTTTAATTAAATTATTTTAAAATTTATATTTAAATAAATAAAATATTAAATGTATATCTTTATAATTTTGTTATTGACCAAACATTGGAACGAAGGGCAACATTTCTAAAAATTTATTTCGTTGTCTTCGGCATTTCGACATAATATAGCGCGCATTCACAGATTACCTCACATTTCCACATAATATAGCATTCAGTCCCATTCACACATGCACCAAGGGAAGTCTGACTTCACTGCCGTAGGGTTACATATATATAAAACTCTGCACTTCAACCTTAACTATCCTTCAAATAATCAAATTAAGGACGTTCACGTTCCGTCATTATTTAATGTTTCCAGATTGTTGAAGAATGCCCTTTCTGATATTCATATTGTTCGCAAACTTTATCTGGACCACCGACCACCAAACATTGTGGTCCAAGTGACAAAACGGTGTCGTTTTGATTAATGAAAACAGACGGATGAAACTGCCTTCATTCCGCGCAACTGCAAGTCCCTTTCAACACAACTGCAGTATCAGTTCAACACAACTGCAGTTCCAGATGGATGAAACGGCCTCCAACAATTGCAGTATCAGTTCAACATAACTGCAGTATCAGTTTAATACAACTATAGAATTATTTGAAATGAACTGTAGTATCAGTTACGGACACAACTACAGTATCCGTTCAACGCAAATTCAGTATCAGTTCAACACAAATCCAGTATCAGTTCAACACAACTGTAGTATCATTTGAGATAAACTATAGTATCAATTACGGAGATTTACGGGAGCCGTTTCTTCCACTTATTGAAACAACGTCGTTTTGTGACCTTGGTCCACGGCAAGGTTGCAAAAATCGCGCTTAATCGGCGCCTAGGCGCTAGGCGGCCGCCGCGAGGAAGGCCTGATTCGGCCTCCTCCGCGGTCAGCCGCCTAGGCGGTCTAGGCGCTCTAGCCGGCGCCTAAACCGCCTAGCCGGCCGCCCCGGCTCTGCCCCTCCTTTTTTTTTTTTTTTTGCCGGAAAAAATGACAGCAGCGATGAGAGAAGCGAAGGAGGTCGCCGGAAAAAGCACTCCAGCCTCTGGGTCGAGAGAGATGCCGATGGGTCGCCGCCTGCCCGCCTTTGTTTGAGGTAACCACAGGCTCCACAGCCACCACCACCCGCGAAGGAGGTCGAACTGCTGCGAACTGTGCAAAGTCGCCGCCGCTGCTGCGATGGAGCTTTGAGATCTGAGAGGTGATGGATGGCGATG
>CM008345.1:15691845-15703198 GCA_002525835.2 Ipomoea batatas
ATAGCTTTAAATTACTAAATGAATAAGAGCATTCTCAATCGTCAGTTTTTTGTACAAATTTAAGATGTCAAGTAGGAGAGAAGGAGTGAGGTAAAAAAAGCTATGGTAACGCACCCAGCGAGCGCGTGGTTGGGCGTTGTTTTTTATCCTCACGACAAATGGCGTTGTTGTTGCGTTGTGGTGGGGCCAACTTCACATACAAAACCAAGTTTTTGCAATATGATCTCAATCATTCTCTCATCTCATTTTCTCTCTTCCACAAAATCTCCTAAAAAACTTAGCGAAAACCAAAATAGTGATTACTCTAATAAAAATGAATTAGAGATTTAAAAAAAAAAAACCTCAAGAATTAAAGGTATCACCGTGCAACGGTCGTGCAGCAATCACGATAGGGGCGAAGATGGGCTACCGGCATAAAGTTGTGTTATACTCACCTCTCCCTTGAGCATGTTTGGAAATTTATAAGGAGTTAATACCTAAAATTGTTCTCTACTATAGTGATTTTTCTCAATTTTGTCCTAAACGACTTTGGTGTCATAAAGTAGTCCCAGACTTTTGTGTTATCGCTCAAAATTGTCCTCCGTTAGTTAAGCTGTCAAATAGGTGTTAAGTACAGGGACAATATAATCAATTTATATTCAATTTCTTCTTTTCCTCTCTTTGTCTATTTCGTCTTGGCCAGTCTTCCCTACCTTCGCTCTCGAATCAAATTGCACAAACTAAGAACCCTAAACCCATTTACTCGAACACATTCAAGCAAACCAAGAACCCTGGTGAAGGTGGTTTCGCGAAGTAAATTCAAAATCAATTTTTGCCACTCAAATTTCTGCCCAAATCAGTCGAAGCCGTGCACTGAGAAGATTCCTAAGGGCAATATTTTGATTTGTGTGATTTTAAATCATATAATATTTTAGGCATCTATTGTTATCGAGAATAGATTCCTAAGGGCAATATTTTAAAAATATTTGTTGAAGACTACGTACGCACGGACGACAATACAAATGCTGCACTGCCTAGTCTTTATTTTTTTTGTTCAAATAGTTACCATCATCCCATTGCTTAACTTTTAAACATCACTTTTTAAAAAATTACTACAAACACGTGTATATCCAATATTTTTCAGTACTATACTACCATAAAATTTGTCAAGCATTTTGTGCTCAGATGGCATGCAGTGATTCTCCTATATAAAAGCATCACTTTATTTGTTGCGCACAAGGAGCCGCTAACTTCTTTATGTGCATGGGTTTAATAAGAGAAAATACTCTTTCAACAATATATTTCATAATCCTTAGAATATAAAAATTTATTTATCCTAGTATAAATTTATATATATATTCAATGTAAAGCAAAAATTTCTTTAAAGCTTTTTCAAGTTTCATTTGTTTAACTTCATGAATAGACTTTAAGAATTTAAAAAATTCATTTATGACGTTGTATTACGTAACCCTATTTTAGAACCTATCCATTAATGCTCAAAGCCTCCAAAATTTTCACATGTGAAAGGCATAACAATTTTTTAACTTATGAATAGACTAAAAATTCCCATTTATAACGTTGTATTACGCAGCCCTACTTTAGAACCTTCCGATTAACGCTCAAAGCCTAAATTTCCACATGTGAAAGGCATAACGGCTTTGACAAGTGTATTAGGCTATTAGCCAGCTGCAACCAATTACACTTGGGGCTTTACGCAGCTGTTTATATATGTCGGTTACCGTTCATTGTATATCAAATAGCAATCGAATATATACTTAGCGTGTGAACAAAAACATTTTTTTAAACCAAAAAAAAAAAAAACAAAAAAAAAAACAAAAACTTTCGGGTGCCTAACGTGTGAGTATAATTCATTACTCAATATTCCTTTCCCCTTCATCACCACTCAAAATTGGAATTTTATTCCCTTAATAAAGAAATGAATAATTGTCAACCCCGTAATCTCATTTTTGGTATTCTAATTTTATTATTTGTCATAATTGTTATTGTTATTTAGAGTTTATTATTCCCTCCATCTCATTCTATGTATATGCTTTTGTTATCGAGGTTTAATTTAAGGTTATTTATAATTTATTTATTTTTTTGTAATTTTTTTATATTAGTGTGAAAAAAATTTTGCATTTAGAAAATTACATTAAAAATATTATTAAAAAATTATAAATTATAAAAGTACAACAATAATTCAACATTAAATTAATCAAAGCTTATTTATACCTAAACAAAAAATAATTGAGCATGTAATTGGGTGTAAAAATTTGTTTAATTTTTTTGTCAATTGTTATCATTGTAACTTAAAAGGAAAAAAAAAAAAAAAAACTTTTTCATGCTACATAGGTATCTTAAGGGAATAAAGAGTAAGATTAATACAAGCATTTACCCAGTAGGTGCACACTCTTGAATAATGGATACGGGTTTTCTCGTCACTCAAAAAAATATTAATATAAACAAGACATGTTTATGTTAGGTATAATGGCGGCAAATTTTTCATGAGTATTGTTGCATACATATAATAAAGTTTGAATATTTAACTTCATATTCGAGTGACTTAGGTGAACAGAAACCTTTCTCGATCTCTATATATATGGGGACTTGGCCAAGCAAAGTATTCAAATTTTTTTCATTTCCACATATTCATTATATTCTTTATACATTACATTAGCAGAGATTTTCAACTCCGATCCGCTCCAAATGAGTTCAACCAATCCCCACTCGGACGGAAACCTTGCTTTAATCAAGTACGGAAAGGTAAAGTGGAGTTAACATTCTAATTCTCAACCCTAATCTCTTGCCTGTAATTCTAATTTTCATGGCTATTTTAAGTTATAATTTTCACCCTTAATTTCATGAATCCATGGTTGATTGCAGGACAAAAATAGTGGAAAGGATGACGTCACAGTTCCTCCTGGTGCTCTTAGTATTATCTGGGGAAATGATCAGCGTTACTGGAAAAACCCGTGAGTATATATACATATTAATATAAATCTTTATATCATATTAGGAATGACAACGAGACTGAGAACATACAGAGGCATGTTCCCCGTCTCGACCTTGATTCTCCCCCAATTGTTTTTCCTCTACCTCGGGGTTTGAAGACAAAAAAGTTCTCATTCTTACATATTCTCGGGATAATCAGGAGAAATTAAAAATCTGAACTAATAATTAGGGTTCAAAATTAAAAGATATATTTCGTTTAATTTAAAAATCTGAACTGATATTTAGACTGCACATTTATGTTTAACAGGGATAGTGCAGTAGCAGAGCTAATACAGGTATGCTGGCTAGAAGTGACCGGTTCAATCAAGCTTAGACCGGAGATGAAAGGGAAAAAATACGAGGTTGGGTTCGAAGTGTCGTTGACGCCGGACGCTTTCGGGTGGAGCAACTCGCCGGTGTATATTATGGGGAAAAGAGGGAAAAAGCCTATATGGACAAAGATGAACTTAGCGAACAACAACAAAGGAATATTCAAGATCCCGGAAACCCCGTTGGTCGTGGCGCCGCCGGAGGACGGCTCCGATAACGACAAGGTTTACTTCGGGCTGTACGAGGTTTGGTCGGGGAGGTGGAAAGGTGGGCTTAAGATTCACAAGGCATTTGTTAGGGAATTTTCTGGTAACAGCAACCACAAAACAGGCAGTGAATCACCTAATAAAATTTCCTCTTAAATTATTTTTTTAAGATAAAATCATGGATGTATTTGATTGCCCATTGTGCTGTGTGGCAATAAGGTGAAATCTTTGATTGTTTCGTGAATTTTCCCTTCGGATTTCGAGTGAATAATGGTACTTATACTTTCTTAAACATATATATTCTTGTCACATAATATGTATTGATTGATTAGATATAATAAAATTCTTTTAGATCTTTTAGATTGGTAATTTAAGCATGCGCTCCATCTCAACTAAAATATTTATATATTATTTATGCTCAACACGTCCCTTCACTCGTAGTCTCTTTTTATCGGGAGCATGACTCTAATACCAAATTGAAGCATGCGTTTCATCTCAACTAAAAGTCAAAACTGATTATTAAATTACATATTTATGTTTATATATTATTTATGCTCAACAAGAGAGTGTTCGTCTTTCCAACATTTTTTTGAGGTAATACAAAAATAGTCATTTTATATCAAAATGAATTCTCAATTAATATTTCTACCAAATTAAAGATTTGACTATTCAATTAGACCAAATTTGACCCCTCGATAATATAATATAATATACTAATATTTAAATTTATTATTAATAAAAATGGGACAAAAGCTGCCATAAATAGACGAAGTTAAATTTGCAAGACTTGCTTGCTAATGTTGTCATTCTAATATTCGACATTAGCTTTTTTTTTTTTGAAATGAAAAAATAAAAATAAAAAATTCGATGACTCAATTTACAACTGACATCAATTTCAAGTACGCCGCCGCCTTAAACGTGCACAAGTACAACGAAAAGCTTGCAATTTCATTGGGCCTCATTGGCGCACTACATCAGAGGGAACCTCCATTGCTCCCATTTAACTTTTTTTTTTTTTTGAGAAACTCCCATTTAACTTATAACTCTAATTAAGAAGAGTTAATAACATATAACCAAGTTATTTGATAACCCAACATCATATCAACATCGTACATTATTATCATAAATACACTTTGGCAAGCTCTCTCTCCATATTGGCTTAAAATCCCATGACAAGTAACGCATCCACAAGAGAAAATTAAAAATCAATCTTAGCTTATATTTGTAAAAATCGGACGAATCATATCAAATTAAAAAAAAAATGTTGTAACATTTTTGTAATTATTCAATTTTACTGTGCAACGTAACTTTTAACAATATATTCTACTACACTTTTTTTTTTGAAAACTATTCTACTACACTTTATATATAACAACATAATGTGCATAATGTGCATTTCTGGATAACTTTCAAAAAATAAATGAAAACTAAATTTTAAACCTAAATCGTAAATGTTATATCCTAAACAATAAAAGGTGAACCCCTAAACCAAAGAAAACCAAGCACTTCAATCATAAACAATGAAATCCAACCCTAAGTGCATTTCACTTTTGCATTTCACAAAGTACAAAATTTTAATACTAAATTTACATTTTGTAATACTTAATCATGCATTTTGTAACAACATATAATGTGCATTTCTATAAAAAAATCTGAAAAGCTAAATAGTGTTCCAAAATGCACCGTAAAATTAGTGATAATTATGAAATGCTACCCTTTAAAAAAAAAAATTGATATGATCTGTTAGATACTTTCATATGTAAGGCTAGTATTGATTTTTAGTTTTCTTGTAAGAACTTGTTATCATTTAAGGGTCCGTTTGGAAACCCAAAAAATGACTTCTGAAAAATGTTTTCCAGGTTTTCAGTGTTTGGATGCAATAGAAAAATCCAATTAACAAAAAAATATTTTTCATTGACTAGGGAAAATGAAAGCATTATTTTGGCGGAAAATGACTTGTGCCATATTTTGGCGTAAGTCATTTTCCGCCAACAACCAAACATGGTTCCAGTTTCAGTTTCCGCCAGAAACGGTACCATTGGTTTTTTTTTTTTTTTTTTGTTTCAAAAGTGCTGCTATTTTCGATTTTGCCATATGTTACTTGAGACTGTATCCATAAAAAGTTTCTTATGATGAAAATTGTAATATTTATACAAAAAATATAACTCAATCTGTCTCATGAATGAAGTCCAGTGAGACAGTCTCATAGAAGAATTTGTCATATATATAAAGAGAAAGGGAGATTGAATATTCCAAAACACTTACGATTGAAAATAAACTGTGGTTAAGTATAAATTTATTCAAATTATTCTTTAAAAAAAAAAATAAATCCGTGAATCACACTGGTAATAAATTATTAGTTTATTTAATTATTCAATATACAATATTTGATTAGTTATAAAATAAGACCGTAAACCTACACATCAACAATATAAATATAATGGTAACTTTCATTGTTTTAATTTGACATATTATATTAGTGTTCACATCCATCTAAAGAAACCAAGTCTACAAAATATAGTAACTATCTTAAGCCTTTGCCCTGATAACAACATTTTTAATGACTAAACCCCTCTTCCAAACACTACCTTCATATTCGTAAATAGAGAACTCAATCTCTCCATTCTTTGCCATGGACCACGTATCAAACTCTCCTGCCTGGATTTCTATCCATTTCCCTCTTGCCTTTTCCATTAGATTTTCTTTACGCTCCTGTCGGCTGCCGTCCGGCAGAATGAGCCTCAGGTTCACCGGAATATGCCATCCATATGCCGGATCTTTCAGCATCACTACAAATATGACCTCATATGTTGTTTCCGGCGAAAGTTTAGATACATCAAATCTTCCATGGATTTCTAGCCAGCAAACATTAAGCAGTTCTGCCACTGGAACACTCATTTCACTGAAATTTAAAGCACTAAGCATTGGCCCGTGTTTGGTTCAAGTTATATAAGATAATTAAGATTATGTTTGTGTGCGTACCAAAAGATTCTCATGATTCAAAACTTCAAATTATGTAATTTTCTCATGATTCAAAACTTCAAATTATGTAATTTTTCTAAAGAATGTAACTTGAAAATCACATAAGATTTTTAGCTTACCCTTACCTTCCTTAATATTCTCACATTCCCTTCACTTTTTACTAATTTTTGTTATTTTAACCAATTGAATTTTCTCCGACCTCAAGACCTGTTACAATATGTTCATAACTACTTTCTCAACCTATTGAAGTACAAAGAGTCAATGTCGCCTCCATATGGAAATGCAACCGGGTGCCACTAGACCACAAGGTCTTGGCACCATTGTATTATTTATTTATTTTAATTTGGAAATTTATTGAACTGCATAAAAATGGGTTAAGGGTATTAAAGTAAAATAATCATTATAACATTAAAAATAATTCTTCAATAAATTCATATTACATACATTAGTTTTAACCAAATACATGATGAATCTAATATTCCCTAATGTAATCTAACATTATTTGAATCTAATATTCCCTAATGTAATGTATATATAAATAAGTGAATACTAATCTTTTTTTTTTTTTGAAATCAAGTGAATACTAATCTTAAGTTTCTTTACTTTGTTTAAGAATTTCTTATAGAGTTGTATAATTGTGAAAAATCTTGGTATATTGCAAGTTGATTACATGGCTTTCTTTCAGATATCTCTTCAAAATATTTTATGAAATATTTTAATTGTTAAGAGATGCTACATAAATTGAAGTTTACGGCAGTTTAAAACTCCGAGCGTGTGTCTTAAACCCATGCATACGTACAGCTGCACACTTCATCATGAGAAAAGAAAGTTTCAATCCTTTGAAACATTAACAATAGTTTCGAATGGTCAGCTTCCTTCGTCGAGACATTAATAGCCTTTCGAATGGTCAGCTTCCTTCGAGACATTAACAGCCTTTCCAATGGTTTAAGCAAACCAACCATCCTTTTAACCTTTCGGAAATCACTATTCGAAATCAACATCTTGAAAATTAACCTTTTACCAGTTAACTTCTTGGTTCCGCTGAGTATTTTTCGATTTTAACCTTTTGCAAAATTCATATTTCCCAATTAACTTTCTACCAAATTAAAATAATATTTATAATTTCACAACTTCAAATATTATTACCCGTGGTTGAGGACTAGAGATGATTATTTGGAAATAAACCTTACACCTAGGATCTGTTTGAAAACCCGACAAAAAGTACATGTTTAATATACTAAAAGTACATTATTTATATACTGAATGTACATTATACAAAATAATGTACTTTCAGTACTCAAATAATATACTTTTTTTAATATAATATACATTTTTAATATACTAAAAGTACATTATTTATGTATGTACTAAATGTACATTATTTGATAGTATAGTCCACACAGTTGTGTCGACCATGGTCTACACAATAATGATTGGCTTAACCGGACCCTAGGTTAGCGTTGATCAGGATAGGACGAGGATAACCTGGGTCGGGCTAGTCTCAGCTAAGCCCATAATTATTTATTTATTTTTATATAAAATATTTATAAATTGTTTGAAATGAAATTTAAACTATTGACCTAATGATTAACAACAACGAAAGTTCTAACCTCTTAAACTACTCCAATTTTGATATAATAATGTTGAGTCAATATCACCTCCAGTGAGTCTCGTACTCACAACCTCTCATATGAGTGAGCAACTTGGTGCCACTGAAGCACAAGATCCTTAGCTTTAAAAGACTTTAATAACATTTAAACCTGTACTATTAAACATTTTTATAAGACTTGTAATATTGCACTCCGTAATATTTTTTGATAACTTATAAATATTATAAAGTGTATTATAATAGATAAAGTCCATACTAGATTTTATTGGACTTGGGCCAGCCTAGGTCGGTTAGTGACTTTGGTTGGGCCAGGGCTAGTTTCGAGCTGGCTCCTGGTTATTGTTTGTTAGGACCTTAACTGACCTTCTATAAGCCGATTCAAGTCTGGGCTAAGCCCGACCCAAGTCCGGTGAAGCCCAGACCTATATTTTTTCCAGACCAATTCAAAGCTGGTTCGACCTTGAATCAGCCCGTGACCACCTCTATTCGATAGAGGAAGTCCTGCCCTCAAGATATGACTCAATAGTTAAAAGGTTAAGTGTGGTGTAGTGACCAACTTATAACTAGATACGAATACTCAATAAAGGGGATCTCTACTTTGGGAAAAAGAAAAAACACTCATGATTTATCTCATCTCACAGTTATCTGGATAAAAGGGGAGAGACCTCAAGTTTAGAGGTTAAACTTACTTATAGAGGAAGCCCCGGTCCGGCCAAGACCGGGCCAAACTCAGTACTGAATAAGGAAGGCAATCGATGAGAGCGTGAATAATAATGCAATTTCAGTTTGATGGTTACCTGGATTCTTGGTGCAGCGGCCAATGCCAGTAACGATTGTCGTCTCCCCAGGTAATAGATAGATCTCTGGCAAACAATATGAAACAATTCTTTCTCCACCTTCTATCCACCCAGTACTTCTGCGTGTATTAAACAATCCAGCTTTTACATTCATCATATCATTACAAGGAAAAAGAAAAAAGTAAAATAAAATCTGATCTGAAGCATCATATCGCATATCACACTTACTTTCTTCTTTTGATTCAAGAAAACTCCAGCATACAACTGCTCAATCAGCTTCTGTTTGGAGGATCGATCAACAAAATCGTCTGCATCTCTCAGAATTGCCTCATAATTGTGAGGGAAACCATCATCCACTTCTGTGCTGCTCTTCCTTATTCCTCCTTCATCATGACCCATAATTGTTATGCCTTCTTCTCGCTCTTCCATATCTGTTGAATACCCTGACCCCATCTTCTCCTCCTCAGCTCTTCTATCCCACTCTCCCAATTTTGCTCTTTTATAGCCGCCATTTCGTAAGGCAGCCTCACAGTTTATAAACACATTGGCCCCGTTTGGTAAAAAGTTGTTGGCTGATTGTGTTGGTTGTTTGGGTTAGAATGTATGATTTGTTAATAACATTAGCTGATTGTAAAAAATTGTTTGATAGATTAGCTGTTAGCTGATAGATGTTTGGTATAATTTTTTTCTCAAAAAGCTAATTGAAAAGGCTATTTTGAGTAGCCTTTTGAATTTTAGTATTTTAGAGTTACAAAAAACTTATTAACCAAACAACTAATAGTGATCAAATAAGCCAAAATTGACTGATAGACTGATTATTTACCAAACAGGATCATTATAAATTAATAAAGTATGGTTTAGTTATAATAATAGTAATAATAATAATAATTATTATTATTATTATTGTTGTTGTTGTTGTTGTTGATGTTTTTACCTTTGCTATTTCACATTCTCATCATGATAAGATTATATAATTCAGATTCGGTGCAAGTTGTGCTCTGGCAAATTCTAATTCTTATATATCCAGGTTAAAGTCTAACTTAAAATTTTAATTTTATCATGACACATAAACAATATACTGAACTTTATTTAATTTTTTTTCTCTAATGATAATATTATTTACAAAAACTACACATCATTTTGTTATTTTTTCACTAAAATCTAATATTTCTTTATGCATCTTCACGTAAAAAAAAATCATTCTAAATTTTCGTCATTATTTTAATTTTAACTATTTTCAAAATAAATAACACTACTTTTTTCTTTAAAAAAATAAAAAGTATTGAGAGCGCACGCGCGCGCATATACGTATGTGTGTGTGAATCAAAATACTATAATAAATAAATTTATTATAGTATTTATAATGAATAAACTGTCCAAAATATACAATATACAATATTACCTCATAGAACATATACATCCAACAGTTTAGGGCATTAAATGACTAGAATTATATTGTAGGCCTTGGGGATTAGGGTAACACTCTAAACGTCGTCGTATTTGCCTTCTTTGGAGAATTGGATTCTGCATTACCTTTTATTATGTTATATTATTGGTGAATATTAATTAGGCATAGTCATATTCCTTTTCTATTCTTTGTTTTTTTTTTTTTTTTGGTAAAAAATAACTGGACCAGTCCATTTGCAAAAGGTAATACAGAATCCAATTCTACAAAGCAGAATTCCAGTATGTCAGAGAATATGGTGGTCCAATGCAACTTGCGTATATATGCTTAGAGCATTCTCGATAATTAGTTTTTTACATAAATTTTAAGATGTCGAGTAGGAGAGGAAGAAAAAAAAAAGAGTTTAAAAAGAAAAGTTTTCAAAATGGTATAGTCAAATTCAATGTGTTTGCTACAAATATAAAAATCAGGATTAACAGTCATTTGTAATGCACTCAAATTATCCCAAAAGAGTATAGGCGGGCAGATTTGAGAAATGTGAATATCAAAAAAGTAATTGGTTGTTATTAGTGACTAATTAATTTAACCCTTATTCCAAACTAGTGCGTTATACAATAGGACTTGCGGATTAGGATAACACCACAGACGTGGCTGTCTTTGCCTACTTTGGAGAATTTAATTCTGTACTACCTTTTATTAGGCATTTTACAATGCCAATAATATCCTATTATATTATATTATATTATATTATATTTATATATATTATATTATATTTATAGTATTGATGTCAATAGTATTTAGTATAATTATATATACCATACATGATTGTACCCAAGTATTATCAATACCAATATCGATTGTGTAGTAAAACCCTACCTTTTATTATGCTGTTGATGAACATTTATTAGTCACATTTCAAATACTTGATTTTTATTTTATTTTTACAAAAAAAAAAAAAAAAAAATAAAATAAAAAAATTTAAAAAAAATAAAAAAAAAAAAAAAAAAAAAAAGAAAAAAAAAGGAAAAAAAAAAAAAAAAAAAAAAAAAAAAAA
>CM008345.1:15711602-15730316 GCA_002525835.2 Ipomoea batatas
ATTTATTTTTTTATATATCTATATTGATTTGTATAACAGTTGCCTTTCTTGTCTTTTTTATTTCAGAATATCCAGTACTTGGGCATACCTTCATTTGTAGTTTGTCCAATCCGGGGCCCCATTCATTTGCCAGTGCACATTTTTCTCACTTGAATCTCCCCTGAAGGAGCTATATTTATTGGTTCTTGGACATTGCTGCTTTTGTTCAACTATGTTTCTTGGATTCTTAGCAATGGGTAAAGGCTCCAATTTAACTGAATGGAGACCAGAAGTTCTGTTTCTGTAAATTCCTGGTGCATCTTCTTGATTGCATATGGTGAGAACCAATTATATTGTATAATCTATCTTCATTGTATTATGATGTTCAGGATTGGTTTTTTCTGGATCATTTATAGGATGTAATTTTGTTTGTCAAGCATTATTATGAGTGGTGTTATAGTTTGAAAAGTAAAATCCCGAGCTATAGAAGGAATGATATTCTGTTTTGTTGTTCTAACATGAAGTTTCTGTTGCTTCTAGAAGATGGACAGGGCGGGGATTGATTTAAGGTTCAACTCTAGATCTAAGCAATCAGAGGAAACATTGTTGGATCTGGAGAGAAATTGTTGCAATCAGCTGAACATGTCTTCATCGAGCTCTCCACCGCTACAAATTTTTGCCTCGGGTGGTCAACTCTATGAGAGCAATGCAGCTTACTTTTCGTGGCCCAGCAGGTTAGATGTTGCCGAGGACAGAGAGAATTACTTTGGAAACCTTCAGAAGGGGGTTTTACCGGAGACTTTTGGGAGGCTTCCGTCGGGGCAGCGAGCTTCAACCTTGCTTGAACTTATGACCATCAGGGCATTTCATAGCAATATGTTACGCCAGTTTAGTCTTGGCACTGCGGTTGGGTTTCGCATCAGGAAGGGCGTTTTGACTGATATACCTGCTATTCTCGTCTTTGTTGCCAGAAAACTCCATAGACAATGGCTCAGTCGTCTTCAATGTCTACCAGCTGCCCTTCAGGTACAAGCTATCTGGTTCTGTCTCTGCTTTTGTAATACTACTATAATGACATGATTGCATTTTTTTTAAAATAGTGCTGATGAATCAAGGTTTTCATTCTTATAAATTATAATCTAAGATTGGGCTAAGATCACTCAACTGGGCTATAATGGCCAAACCGCACTAAAAAAGACACCAGGTGAACACAAAGAGGATCGAGAAAGCTCTGATACCATGTTATAATCTAAGATTAGGCCAATGTCACTCAACTGGGTTATAAACATGAGTCAAACCACACTAAAAGACGAATCTAATTAATTAGCTGATCTAACCCATGGCCTTATAAAACCATATATTCTCTCTTATATTTTCAATGTGAGACTCTTAACAATGTTAATTATATATTATATGGATGTCCCCTGTTTCATGTGGATTTAGCCTCAGTAGATTAGATAACATTAGAATGCATATAGAATTTTATTTTGTGTGTGTTAAAAAGAGTTGAAATAATCCATCCTTTGTGTATGCTTTGAGGGTTGAGTATATTTAATACTTATTTGAGTAGGGACCAGGGGGCATATGGTGTGATATTGACGTTGTTGAATTCTCATACTATGGTGCACCTGCAGCAACACCAAAGGAACAATTGTACACAGAACTTGCTGATTGCCTGCGTGGAAGCGATTCATGCATTGGTTCTGGGTTCCAGGTAATTGCGTTGCATAGTTATTGTCTTCCGTTAGGGGATTTGTTTTGATTTATATTCCCCAACTGTTGTCTTGATAAACCTGACGTTGTATACGCTGCTAGGTGGCAAATCAAGAGACTTATGGAACCTTGGGTGCTATTGTAAGAAGCCAGACAGGAAGCCGCCAAGTTGGTTTTCTTACTAATCGTCATGTTGCTGTTAATTTGGATTATCCGAGCCAGAAAATGTTTCATCCCTTGCCGCCAAACCTTGGACCTAGCGTGTATTTGGGTGCTGTGGAGAGAGCAACCTCGTTTATAACTGATGATCTTTGGTACGGAATCTTTGCCGGAAAAAACCCAGGTAAAGGAATTCCAAAAGTTAAAATTTTAAATTTTGGGCTAGAAGGGATATCCCTTATTTAAGGAGAGAAAGTCCTAGTCTTAGGAATGTGTGAACTCTGAAATGCCATATTGCCATTCAATAATACCCTTGTGAACCAATTTGTTAAATGCCCTTCTCTTCTTAATCACATAACTTTAACCACCCAAAAGTCGGATCTTTCTCCCTAGCCATCTTGGTGTCAATTGTTAAGAAGTTGTCTCTTGATTGTTAAGTCTCGAGGTATAATTAGAAAGTGACCTCAAAATTGGAATCAGTAGAAGTGTCAAATTTGGAGGTTTGAAATATCATTTGTTTCCCACCGTATCCTAAATAGAAAATCTATCACCCTCAAGCTTATTATCTGATTAGTGAACATAATAAGAAAGCTACACTTTCTGATCTGTCTTAATTACAAGACAAAGTAGTTCCCGGAGTAGATAGCTGCAACTTTTCAAGATGATCTGCTTTGTGATACACGAACCCTGCAAAATTGGCTTTAAGAGGGTGAAGAATCTCATACAAGGTTTTGCTTTGGTACTCGTAAATATTCTAGTTCATTTTTATGTTTGGTCTAGAACACATTAATTTGTGCATTTCCCAAGGAAGGGATTGTGTATTCCCTCTAATTTGTGGCTATTGGGAGTGATTGAAAAACAAGTATATTCATCCCTTTCACGAGGTTATCCAGAATTGTGTGCCTAGAGTTAGTTTATGTAAGGGATAAATATTTCTTCGTAAAAAATTTGTATAGTCCAGGATAATAAGATTAGAATACATATGGAATCATTTGAATGGGTTTTTTTATTCTTACCGGGTTCATTGATTGCCTGGATGACTTAACCTCTAAAAAAAGGTTTTCTGATGAGTTCTTGATATTCATGCATGTCCATTCCAATCTTGTGTTCCACAGAAACATATGTTCGAGCAGATGGAGCTTTTATTCCTTTTGCCGAAGATTTTGACATGTCCAACGTAACTACGTCTGTGAGAGGCGTAGGTGAAATTGGCGACGTCTATAAAATTGACTTGCAGTCTCCCATTGCCAGCCTCATTGGCAGGCAAGTGGTGAAAGTTGGAAGGAGCTCGGGTTTGACTACCGGGACCGTAATGGCATATGCCCTAGAATACAACGATGAAAAAGAAATATGTTTCTTCACCGACTTCCTCGTTGTTGGTGAGAACCAACAGACGTTTGATCTAGAAGGCGATAGTGGTAGTCTCATTCTTTTAACTCGCAAAAATGGAGAGAAGCCACAACCCGTTGGAATCATCTGGGGCGGAACAGCTAATCGAGGGCGACTAAAACTGAAAGCTGGTCAACCTCCTGAAAATTGGACGAGTGGAGTGGACTTGGGCCGTCTCCTCGATCTCTTGGAACTCGATCTCATAACATCCGATGAAGGTCTTCAAGGTCCGTATCCCTCGTCCTTTTGTTAGTGATGTGATTGGTTATGATTGATGAACTTTTCAATTTAATATCCCTTATCTTTTAACTAAAATATAACGTACTTTTAAGGTATTTAATTTTTTATTTGTTTGGATAACATTTGATTCCTTTATAGGCTCATAAAATTATTCGTTTCTGGAACTAAGGCTGTTAAACCAATCTCGCCTTTAAGTAGATTTTTCTGTTTCATTTCTGCTGTGTTCGCCTCATTTTACCGTTTCGTTTTTTTCTGAATTTTTTTCCCGTTGATCAAAATAGCTGCATTAAAAGATCAGACGGGTGCATCGCAAGGGGGAATTGGTTCTATCGTTGGCAATTCTTCATTCACAGCGCGATTTCCTTCGAAAGAGAAAGCCGAAGTAAACTTCGAGCCGCTTAATCTAAACATCCAACAAGTTCCCATTGACGGTGACCTTCATCTGGGCAGGCACAAAGAATTCCACATTCCCCGCGGAGAAAGTGAATCAGCGTCCTGCGTCGAGCACCAGAATGGCTCCGCCACGTCCCTATTTTGCCGGACGAAACAAGGGGAAAGCACCGAACGGATCAACCTGTGCGTGATCAGAAACGCGATGGGGGACGATCAAATTTCGGTGTCTCTGCAGCTGGGGGAACCTGGGCCGAAATGAAGGAAGCATAATGAACCCCAGGCATGATTTCTCGTTTTCTCAACCGAATTTTTTGGAGATGGAACTGCATTCTCATCCTCGTCCTCCCAAATCCCGCATGTTATTCTGTAAATCGCGTAAGATGTATAATATGCATGAGAAGCATTATTTGGAAGGAAAGTAGGTAGGGTACCTGTATGCATATTGCATCCACCATAACTGCATTGGAGTGTGATATGTGATGATATTTCAGCAGTTTAATTAAGAGTCTGTAAATGGGAAATTGCAGACATTTTATTCAGTATTATGCTGCTGAATGCGATTGATTGTATTGTGCTTCAATTCTGTATAGCCATTATTATGAATCTTCTATATTGGTTTATGCAAGGAAATATCCCACAAAGTTTACACATTTTCTTCATTTTTTCCTTTTCTATTTAATGTGTTCGTGGATTTACTTAATATTTTTATTAGTTTAGTATAACAAAAGGTTATATTAGAGTCAGTACTCAATTTAGTCTTCGACTATAGTGAATTTTTTCGATTTAGTTTTAAACGATTTTTTTGTGATTAAATAGTTCTTGACTTTAATGATTTTATTCAATTGAGTCTTGTTAAAATAGCTTAGTAATTTCACCCTTATTAATATTTAATTAAGTCATCGACTATAGTAATTTTTACTCAAGTTAGTGTTCGACTATAGTGATTTTATCTAATTTAATTATTAAGTATAATGATTTTTTTCAATTTAGTCTGTGATTCTAAGAGTCCATAATTCAATTGAATAAAATTATCAAAGTCGATGACCTAATTAAACAAAAAAAAAAAGTCATTTAAAATCACTATAGTTTGTACTAAATTAGGTATTAACTAGGATAGGGAGTATAAAATTGCAAAAGAAAAAATAAAAATAAAAGGGAAAACTGAAGAAGGATCTGGTGAATTTGTGTCTTGTTTGGAGCATTAGAACAGAAAGTGTTAAAATTCTCCCAATTCGCCATGTCGTTCGCAGTCGGAGGCTCAGGCTCAGCATCGCCGGCCAGCGGATTTAACCTAAACAAATGCGATCGGCTATTCAAAGCCTTAACGGATTGCCACCGCCGCATACGGGGAAGCCTGGACCGCGATATAGCGCGCCGCCACCTGAACCGATCGCTGGCCCAGTGTCTTGTGGCGGAGGCTTGTCCCGACGAGTCGGACGCCGTCCGTAGCCTCTGTTCCAGCGGCGGCACCGCCCTGAAGCGCCACCAGTGCAGTCAAGCCAAGCTTGCCCTCTCCGTCTGCATCGCGTCTCATCAGCCCCCGTGATGAAACGTGAAAACCCCTTTATACCCCTGTAACCACTGGGTTTTACTGTTTCCCCATACATTATTTAAAAAGTACTCCGTAATTTTTTTTGTAGTTCTTTCTAATTACTGTACTACGGAATACTAATATACTATTTTGTTATACGCTCAAGATTTTATTTATTTTCAATTTTTTTTATAAGAATCAAATAAGCTCGCGAACTATATGAATTTATGTAATTAGACACTTTAACTTTAAAAAGTTTCAATCAGAAACTCAAACTTACAGAAAAATTACAATTAGACTATTTTGTAGGTTACCTTCTACATATGATTAGATTTTTTAAGTTGATGTGGCTTCAACATATTTAATTAAAATGGTATATTATATTAATATTTTAAAAAAAATAATAATTTTATTTTTAATAAATAATAATAAAATTTAAAAAAATTATATTTGGTCATTCGTTTGTGGTTGATCGTCGACGCCTCACCTTCACTGCCTACTGTCCATGCTTACCATTCGCCTCTCCGTAACTTTTCAATGTTTTCTTCTTTTCTTTTTGGGAGGAAGGCCTCGGGCCTTCTTCCAAGTCTGGAAGAATGTCACTGTCGACGTGACCTTCTTCCAGGTATGGAAGAAGGTCGTTGTTGCCTTCTTCCAAATTTGGAAGAAGACTGGCCGACGTGACCTTCTTCCAAATCTGGAAGGTCACGCCACCTTCTTCCACGTTTGGAAGAAGGTTGCGACGTTGCCGGCCTTCTTCCACATTTGGAAGAAGGCGGCGGCAGTAGGGTTAACACCTATTTTGATGCTGTTAAAATATTTTTATTAGTTAAAAAAGAACAAAAAAAATAAAATAATAATATTATAATGTGACATGGCATTAACTTGTAAATAACAGGTAAGGAGTTAATTGCTTAATTTTTTTTTAGAGTTCAAAGAGTTAATTGGAGTTTTTTGAAGTTGAATAGTCTAAATGTACAAATTTATATACTTAGAGGACTTATTTGACCCTTATCCCTTTTTTTGACTCGTTCAATATTTCAATGAATAAGTATAAGAAAATGCAAAGGATCGTCGGAAAATGGTTACAAACTCTCAAGTTCTCTCCTGTGTATTAAAATTGCTTAATCCCTTCAATAGTATCTTCGTTTGTCTTTTATACAGGTCCAAGTGACCGTTGCACCCGGCTAATCATTAATACATTAAATGAAGCAATTAAAGGTAATAAAGACTATAAATGCGGTTTAATTTATGTCCGCTCATTATCTCCTCCAACGATTCTTCTCATCATAGCCACTAACTCTTCATTAATGATGCATCTCGTCGGTTCACCTGGGACTATGCTCGATCGTGCTTGACCGACTCCGTCCACCACTCGGCCATCCCACACGACTCCTTTCGTTGACTCGGACCCAAATGCTTGACTCCTCCATTCGTTTGACTATGATCACTTGGTTCCTCCATCCACTCGGCCATGGTCACCTGGCTACTGCTATCACTCGGACCCTGCAAGCTTCCGACTGAGCGGGCCATTCACTCTTCGAGTTACACCTCGACTGACCTACCGCCTTGCTATAGATCTCCTGCCTCTTTCACCCGAACGGACGATTAACGGGCTCCGACCGACTCATTGGTTTCGTTCCCTTGACTGGTCTTACCACTTCTTGATTGGTCTCACCACTTCTTGATTGGATTGTATATGGACCTTTGGATCATATGCTTGTTAGTTTAAGTTACTGAGCTTGGGAAAAGGTGACATAGATCAGAGGGTCCCGGGCTTGATATAGGTGTGTGAAAAATGCCAAAATTTTCTCATCTAACATTTAATGCGGTATTTATAGGAGAATAAAAGGAACACATGTTGGAGGCTCGGCACGCGCAACACGTGTGACCCATGCACAAGGGAAGGTCGGTGGCTCTGCTGATTCCTCCATGTGAACTAAAGTTCCTGACACCCTCGTTCCTGCCGCGATCGAGTTTGACTAAGGAAATGAGGCTTATTAGCTTTCTAAGTGGAGAGGGTCGGGGGGTTCGTCCCGACATAAGAACACTTTTAAATTAAAGCTCAAGCATTTTTTGAGTGCACTTTTACATAGCATTTGATGCACTTTGTAATTTGCATGGTGCACTTTTGCATTCGTACTTTTTATAGGAAAGTATGTTAATTTTCATCTTGAGTATGTAACCTCTATAATAAAATGGTATATTTACTTTAATTCCGAAACCCACTCATCTTATTGTCTAATGTCTCGGTCACAAACTAAAAACAAAAAGGATTGTAAACACCAAAAATAAAACTATTATTTTATTTATAAAAATGTCATTACATTTTCTATTTATAATAGCACACATTTTATTATTCAGTATTATAAACTTTCTTTGAAATTATTAGGGTTTTGGGTTTCAATTCTGATAGCCCCAAAAATTTCAAAAACACTATAAAGATAAAATTGATTGCCATTTATAAAATTCAAAGCCATAAATCAAACAGTCCAAAAAGCCATTAATTAGGTTATAAATCATTTCCCTTAATTACTTGTATGGTGTTAGATGCCTCCAATGAACTTTCCACCATAGAAAAATGATTGAAGGCCCATGTCCATGTGCTCTGGAATCTATACCAAAAGTTCGATAGCGACTAACTTAGAAAACCTGTTAGTAATGGAGAAGAAAATGCTCCACCAACCCACTTAAGTATTTTCACTACGTTGTTGTCAGTGTGACCAGCTCAATTGGTTACATGGGTGAAATTTAAGAAGAAAGACCAGGATCGAGTCTCACTAACGATAGTGTGGGAACAACCTCTCAAAGTGAAGGGCTCCTTGTAATCAAAGGTCTAACCTCTGTGGGAACAACCTCTCAAAGTGAGGGGACTCCTTGTAATCAAAGGTCTAGCATCTCTATTCAAAGTGAGGCACAGTGACACTCCCCCAAATGGAGCCCACCAAACCTACAAAAACACTTGGTTTTGCCGGAGAAAGAACTCCTCTAAATCACTCCATTCCCATTTATAAAAACACCATCCACCAAAGTTTTACCATTTCAAAATCAATCCAAAAGCAACTAATGGGGATACCCTAAGTGATGAATTCGTTTTTAACGTGTGATAGGGGTCGAATAAATTTATGAATAGCTCATAAATATAATTTTTTTTATCAAATACATGGAGAGAAAACAATATTTCTTTCAAGAAATCAAATAAATATAATTTTTTTTTAAAAAAAAAGACAATTTTGTTCATAAATTATGTGAAAAAACACTTTTCATCCCTCAATTATATCGCCATCACTTTTCATCTCTCAATTGTTTACAAAGTGACTTTTATCATTCCTCAATTGTTTATGAAGTGGATTTTTTAACACAATTATAATAAAATTCAAGGACGAAAAAGTCACTTCGTAATCAATTAATTAAGAAATTAAATAAAAAAATGACAACATGTCTAATTGAAGGTTGGCGTAGCTAAAAACTTTATTTTCCTATAATTTAGGGACAAAAATCTTCATTTCTCGAATATAATTAATTACAATATCTTTGAACAAATGGTTTGACAAAGAGTTCTTTGGAAGCTCATAAATGAAGGACATATATTATATCAAAGGTCAAAATGTCACCCCCAAAAAAAATAAAAAGTGTTATTATCATAGTGTGAATGCATATGTGACATTTTCATCATGGCCGACAAGTAAATTGTCAAAGTCATTGAAAAGAATTGCATGAGAAGAGAAAATATGTATATATATATATAATATATCACATACTTGTTTGACAACATCATATGATTTTACACTTTTGATTTTGACCACACTCTAAATTGCCCCAATTTTTACCACCTTTTATGGCTTTAGTTTAGGCCAAATGATGTGCTACTACTTACTACCATCGACGAGGAGAACATGCAATATCAGACAAAAGTTTCAAAGTTGTCATAAGTTTGTTAGTTGTTGGTCAATGGACCACTGCATAATAATTTAGATGCAATAATCGCCTATAGTCATTCCCTTGGTGAGATTTTTTTTAGATACAAGAGAAAAAGGAGAATAGTGGTTAAACAAATATTGGCGAAGGAACGCCTAAAATATAATATCAACGAAAAGCAAGGAATGAATCCAATCAAAAGGAGTCTCTCAGATTTAAAATGTATGAATTATGGGATTTAACCTCTAAGATCGTTTCCAATTCACAGTTCTCCTCCTTGTAGTTCTCTTCCTCAATTAAGGTAGGATAGATGAGGAGGAGAACTGTGAATTGGGATTAATTGTAGTGCTTAAATCTCTTTATCCATGTTTAAATTGGGTTCTTAAGTTAAAAAGGACGAAAATACCCTTATGATTGGCAATTTTTATAACCTTAGAGTGATACATGTTCCATAAGTAGTGATATTATTTTTCCTTCAATGGGAGGGGGAGATCCCAACTAATCCGAACCATGAAGCCTACGACTCTGGGAGATCCCCAGGATGGCATCCATTAAAAACCCAAGGACCTCCTTCACTAACGGATCAATCCCTCGGGTCGCCTAATCAACAGCATGTTTAGTCTACCCATTCGCCACTCGATTTTGTTCCCTAGATAAACGTGTCCAATATGATATTATTTTGATAGTCACGGTGTATATAATTCTTTTTTCTGACTATAGGTTTCCTTACTCAGTCAACTATCAATCACACGCAGAGACTAATCATGTTCATGTCGAGTAGGATCTCAAAGGTGACAAAGCACTGTACTCTCTGTTAGGGTTTTTAAAGTAGTTGTATTCTCAAGGTTCAAGTCCGAGATGTTAAGTTGAAAGAGATCCATATTCTTCCATACACATGGGTATATAATATATAATTAATATAATATAATGAGGAGATTTTTAATCCACCCTAAAAACCTAATACAAACAAACGTTGTCTGGGGGTGGCAGAAAATAAACAGAAAGATAAGGTAGTTGGTTACGGAGAAGGAATTGTGTAATACACATCAAACAGATGCAATTAATTAAGATGAATAAAGAAGAAATTAAAGATGGAACATGCATATGGTCACACTACTAATCAATATAATTAAAAAGTTTATGTAAACATTCTCAAAAAAAAAAAAAAAAAAGTTTATGTAAACAATGATGAAAAGTAAAGTTTAGAAGAATCACTCCAACAAACTATCAATCATCCCATAACTTCCGCCCACTGCCAACTCTCCAATGGATAATGCTTAATTGCACCAAATTTGTTTAACATATGATATGATATATTTTTAATTGATTAATTTACTATGAGATTAATTTATAGAAATAGTCTAGTGGCAACCAATTAGATAGAGCATGAAAAGTTATAAATGATTAGATGAGAAGCGGGATTGATCTAGACAAAGTCAACGACGACGTGAGTGTTACACAATGTTACAAAGTGATGCAATTTGTTAATGAAGTGATTCCTATCATGTATGATTTGGTTTGAATTAGTTAGTTCAAATTGAATATATAGTTAAGGTGGAAAATCTTATTAAGAATAACTAGCTTAGTGAAATATTGCGCATTTCAAACAAAGAAAAAATGTAGAATAATAAAAAGCTTTTAAGTGTAAGAAAGTAATCAAAAAATGTACAATTGATTACATGTAACGGTGTTATTTAATTGTGTTAACAATTCAAAATAGAAAATGAAAAAGAAGAAAAGTACAATTGAAAAAATTTATAAGTGTATAAGAAAGTAACATAATGTACAAGTTAACACAACAAATTATGTTAATGATAAAGGGTATATTTCAACTGTTGTTCATAGTGGAAGTGGAAGTTTTCTGGTTGCTCGTAATAATTCGGTTCGTTGTCTAGCAGACCCTCCTTTTGCTGAGGCCATTGCAATCAAGGAGGTCCTATCTTGGGCTATGGAACAGGGTTGGCGTGAGTGGGTAGTGTATTCTGATTGTCAATCGGTCTATCTGATGCTTACGTTGGCTTCAACAAATTACTCCTATGCAAGTTGTGTGATAATTACTCATATGCAAGTTGTGTGATTAGTGAGTGCTTACGACTACAACGATACTTTGATTCTGTGTCCTTTCACTTTGTTAGTAGGTCAGAGAATAAGCTGGCTCATGCTCTTGCCAGGGCAACGAATTCACAGTCTGGTCCTTGTAGTTGGTTTTTCTTATTATCATTCATGTATTCGACGTTTGATTGATGATGTGATGATGCTTAATATTAATTCTTATGGTTTTATTTTCAAAAAAAAAAATTACGTTAATGTATTTATGGTTGTGGTTAAAATCTTATGACTTTTATATAATTTTATTTATTTATGTTATAATTTTTACATAATTTTTTAATTTTTTAAAAAAATACTCCAAATATATTTATATGGGGTTGCCAAACATCTTGTGCTCATATGACATTTCTGTCCCTCTCTTTGAGGGAATGTCATAAGATCAAACCCGTGGTAGGGGGGATCAAGGAGATAATTATAGGAGAAAAAATAAAATTACTTTCATAATAAATAAGGAGTAGCATTTTCTATATATGAATACCGGCAACAAACATCATTTAACATTGTCCCACCAACTCTTTAGTACCAACCACCCTCTATATATATATACACATGATACTTACAATCAGATACTTAGATAGAGAGAGACAATGCAAAAGCTCCATTATTTTAATCTCCATTTTCTCTTACTATGTTTCTTACATTTCTCATTGCTAGCCCTCTCAAGGCCTTCCTATGAAGCCGATAACTACGAAGGCTCTTCTGACCTTGTTAATCTCGAATACCATATGGGTCCGGTTCTTGCTTCTCCGATCAATCTCTATATTATATGGTACGGTTCTTGGAATCCCGGCCACCAAGCCACCGTCAGAGACTTTCTCCGTTCACTCTCTCCCTCTTCAAACACCCCTCACCCTTCCGTCGCCGATTGGTGGCGCACCGTCCGCCTTTACAGTGATCAAACCGGCGGGAATGTCACCGGCGACGTCGCCGTCGCCGGCGAGTATTTCGATTTCGGATACTCCCACGGCAAGTTCCTCAGCCGGCTGTCGATGCAGCGCGTGATAAAGACCGCCGTCGCGTCCGCCGGCGCGCCGCTGAATTACCAGAGCGGGCTGTACCTGGTGCTGACGTCACACGACGTCGAAGTCCAAGATTTTTGCCGGGCGGTTTGTGGGTTCCACTACTTCACGTTCACCTCCGTCGCCGGCGTGACGGTGCCGTACGCGTGGGTGGGGTACAGTGGGACCCAGTGTCCGGGCATGTGCGCGTACCCGTTTGCTTGGCCGGAGTATTCCGGCCGGCCGCCCAACGGCGGGAGCGAGCTCATGGGGGCGCCGAACGGGGACGCGGCGACGGACGGGATGATTAGTGTGTTGGCTCACGAGCTCGCCGAGGTCTCGAGTAATCCGCTGGTGAATGCGTGGTACGCCGGAGATGACCCGTCGGCGCCGACGGAAATTGCTGACTTGTGCTTGGGTGTGTACGGAAGCGGCGCCGGCGGCGGGTATGTCGGAGAGGTGTATAAGGATTCTTGGGGGAATGGGTTTAACTTGCATGGAGTTAATGGAAGAAGGTTTCTTGTTCAATGGGTTTGGAACCCTATCAAGAAAAGATGTTTTGGCCCCAATGCCATGGACTAGAATATTTGTAAATATTTTCTCTTTAATTTCAATCATCTCTTTGTTTTTGCTATACCACTGAGTCCTGAACAAATCCTAACGAGAGGAAACATTTTTAAACTGATACCATACTTAAACTAATCCTTGTTCCGAGCAAAACTCCCGACCTCTCTTAAGGGACGATCTCTCTTAAGGGACGAAAGTGCACCGCCTTTCACGCCAATCAAGCTGGTTAATTTCAATCATCTCTATATCAGCAGAACTCTATTTCTTCAAAAAATATATATATATAAATAATTTTTACTTTACAAGACTTGACTTGCCACCAAAAAAAAAATATTCTATTGCAACCTTCATCCATTTGAAGCTTCACATTTCTCACAAAGCTACTTGGAACTCAAGATCACAAGATGCCATCACCTTAGAGAAGACTTGCCAAAATCCAAGGGCGATTTCGACTGTACAGCATAATGCACTAATCAACCAGCTCGTAATGTTTCTGTTTCATATGAATTTAGCAGAGCAAGTATAGAAGCATTCAACGAAGCCATTCTGCCATGAACGCTTACTGTGTATACTACAATTCTTCGGAGCAGTGAAGCAGTGATGATTTAGAATCCGGGCGACAAGGCTGTTAGGCTCTGGAACAGTGGCTGAGGTTATGCTATTCCACAAGTGAAATGTGAGAGACTGATGAAGGATCTTTTTAAAGAGAGCATCTTGTTCAGATCTTTCACTGTCTGTAACTGGCGCAGTTAAGTATCTGGCAGAAAACAAGATAGTGGGTAGGAGTAGACAACATTAGTTATGTTTCTTTTACGCGTGCATAAAAACAGCAGTCACCAAAGCAGATTACTAATGAATTGATATCACAAGACCTCACTGGCACTGACAATGTGCTCATGTCCTACATGGCCAACTAAAAACATCATTTTTCAGTACAATCACAACAGTTTCAGAAAACTTTATGAAGAAGCTTAAAAGAGTCGTGCAAGTTGAGGGTCATACATAATAGGGGTTTAAATGTTTAATCATATGGAAGTAATATCAATTTATAGTGACAGCAATACTATTAAAGCAGCTATTTTTATTGTGACCATGCTAGAGACCCCCTACAGTTACCCCTCCCTATTAGTCACTCCTTGACGTGTCATTTTTTTATTGGATACGTAGATTCCTTTTTAGTGGGGCAAGACACTTGCAAGCGAAGAGTGAGGGGAAGAGAAGAGGAAGATTGAAGTCATACCTTAGAATATTGCCATGACTTATTGGGAAGAAAAGAAAGGATGGTTGCAATCTTAGCTCCATATTTTTGTTGGAGACATTATCATTACTTGAAAAGTTACCAGCAACTCTTGTCAAAAGCTCGGCTCCATTCCACCTCAATTGTGAGTCATCATATGATGAATAGAACTCATTCAAACACTCCATTATAAAGGGACTGAAAAGATGTACAACAAAATAAATGAAAACCTGGATAAGAAGTACGGAGTAATATAAAAGGTACTGCATTTAAAATTTGCTCCTAATTTTTGATAAATCAGCTAATGGCAGTAAGCTCCAAAAAACGAGAAACTCCAAGACTCCATCTTCTCATTACAAAGAAAGAAAAGTATCTTAATGCTAACCGATAAAATTTATGACTATGGCAAAAAAATAACTGAGTACTTTTATCAAACATACACACACATGAAAGCCTGGACACAGGCAACCAGAACCCTGCAAAGGAATAAACTGCATATCTAAAGTACCTATGCTTTCTGAATGCCATCACAGCACCACTCAAAGTGTTTCCATCCATCCCTTCATACATGCCAACAGTATTATTAAGTGAAGAAAGTCGGTTCAACACTATGATGTCAGAGTCAAGATAGACTCCACCATACCTGTAGTGGTAAAGGAGCAAAAGAAATGCAAGACTGTTAAAGCCATGAAATGGATCTATTTTCAACTGATTATTATTCAGTTGACAGAATCTTGCACAAAAATGAACAATGACATTTTTGCAGAAATAATCATTGGATGGGTTACTTTAACAATAAATTGATATTACATATTTACATGTAAAATAATCAAAAGAAACAACAAATTAACAACTCCACCAGAAAAAATAAATATATAATAAATAAATAAGTGTGGTTCCTTCCTCTTCTTTCTTTTTTCTTGTTTAGCATGATCTTTCACCACTTCAAAGGTATTATTGAAAATGTTCAATGAAACATCTATCAAGTACTTTTCACAGTTTGCAGTTAGCTACACTTCTTATAACTTAGCCTTTTACCAATGAGAAACTGGATCCTTCAAGTTTTAATTTCTACATATCCAGAGCACAATTAATTGTAAAGCATTGCAGGATTTGTATGTTTTGAATTTTTATAAATAAGCTTATAAGCCTGTGGTGCACAACTTTGGATTTATGACTCACTTCTAGTACAAGAATCCAATAGTTAACCATCACAAAAATAATTAAACTGGACCACAATGGAACAAATGTACATATGGAACTGCAAAAGTTTAGCAATACTTTTGACAAGCCACAAGATGCAATTCTGGAAAAGCTTTCATGGTTGTACTTTTAATCTCTCCAATAAGTGATAATATTGTTTTACATCAATGGTGACCTTAGTTTTCTCCTTGATTCAGGAGTCAGGACATAATCACTCTTTGGTTCTAACTTAAACTTATTATACCCATATGTATTTTGATAAGCTCCCTACACATCGCTAACAATTTACATAGAATAAACTTTCCTGCCTGACCCTACTGGATACATACTTTTCCTTTTCAAATTTGAGTTTTCATGGCTCTTTGATACTTAATCCTCATTTAAAACAAATGTGAGAGCATCAAAACAGAACTAACTGTTTAGATAAATGCCACGTAACTGCATATTAAGCCAAAATTGATTACTATAGAAGATAAAGATTCTTTACTTGTAGAGAGCAGCAAGCCTGATGAGCTCACTATAATGAGTTGGATAATATTTTGTCTTCTTCCACTCATGCCAGACTGAGGCAAATATATGTGTTGGTGTATCTTTCAGTAGCTCATCAAGATTGGGCATAACGACAGCTACTTTGAACCTGTGAAGCAATCAATGAAAGCTGTTATCCAAAAACCATGCCAACAGGCAACAGCACAACAAATACTGTAAAGCGTGAAAAAGTAAGTGTGTAGGCAAACCACGTATTCAATAAACTGAAAAACAAAATTTTGATATCTTCCCAGAAAGCAACAGATACTTTAATTAAAAAATAAAATAAAATAAAACAACCAAGTTGATAATGGAAGTCAGTTTCTATACCCAGGTGGATGTTTATATACATTGATGTTAGTAAATGGAAGTAGCACGACATACCCTTCTTTCACAAAACCACTGAAGAAATTGAGCTCAATTGTCTCCGAGAACACCACCACACAAGCATCTGGATGATGGTAAAGAAGGCTCTCCAGTCCCCTCTGATGACGAACACTAAACATCCATGGCGGTGAATTCCACACCATAAAAACCCTCATATTGCATTTTCCTTTCCTGAAAAACAAATCCATAAAATTCATAAAGGACAGCCTTGGTTGTAAACCTGGAAAATAACCCCATCTCTTCCCATCAGCATATACTGGTTTATTCACCTCTCTTCTCAGCACACTATTTTTCTCCATAATTTTCACATCACTTCCCCCATTCACCTCTGTCTCCTCTGTGTTCTTATTTGCTAAACGCCCAACATTTTCACCCCCAACTCTTTCAATATGTAATTGATTATTAGCATTGTCTTTTAAACTTCTCCTCTCAGCTCTAATGATTTCACTTCTCCCTTGATTGACTTCAATATCCCTTCCCTTAATCGCAACATCACCTTTCCTTTTCACTGATTCTGAGTCAGATTGCAAGGTTTTCATCCTCACATCATTCTTTTCTATAGTTTCCATGTTATGTGCACCCAGAACATTATTTTCTGCTGATCTGGATTTCTCTGAATCTGTGATCGATAGTGGCTTTTTCACCAAGAATGGAACTTTTTTAAATTCATTCATCAATCCTTTGAGCACAACCCTATCCCCTCGACTCAATCCAGTGAGGCCAACCCCATCAGGATCCTGCAACATTGGATTATTATTCGGGTTCAAGATTTCCAAATTCGATCGAAACATGCGATCTTTCCTCAAGAACTCACTCTTCTTATCGAACCAGTCTCCCCAACCCTCCCTCAGTGGCGAGCCCTTCAACAACAATGCATCTTCAATGCTCCTTACTTCACTCAATTTCTTCCTCATCTTCTCATCTACTGGCAAATCATCCGATCCAATCGCCTCCTTAGACTCATCAGTCCCATACCCAAACCCTAATTTTAAGCTGGATTCGAAGTTGACGTAATCTTCCCATTCCTCAATCGACCGCTTGTTAAAGGCCCTCCTAACGACGCCGATTTGATGGTCGTAAAAGTATGTCTTCGACGAGGCTCTCGAATTCTGACTATTCTCCTCCCCGTCTTCCTCTTCGGGCTCGGAATTTTCTTCGTCGTTGGAGTTGAGCTGAATGGCGTCATCAAACTCGTCGATGCGGTCATCGGAGGAGGAGGAGCGGAAATCGGGGTCAGCGAGGTCGTCGACAAGGGGGTTGTTGAGCGAAACGGCGTCGTAGTGACTGGTATAGGAATGCGGCTGGTGGGAGTGGAAGAAGTTGAGTCGGGTGTAGAGGAGGGAGACGGATAGGAGGAGGAGAATGGCAGCAGCCACGGCACAGAGCTGAGCTCCGTATCGCGGACGCCGCCGCGAGCGCAGGTTGCGGAACATTTGACGACGGCGACGGCGGGGTGCCCAGAAGAATAGATTGCCGGAACTTTGAAAATGGAATTTTGTTCAGATCAGATCGTATCGATGGAGGGAAACCCGGCTTGTGTATCCCCCTTTTTTTAACTAGTAAATTGTAGATAAAAATATTTATTATGTATTTAGATAATAAAATTAAAAATAAAATTATAAATAATTTTAATATTTGGAAGTATATATTTTATTTATTAAATAATATATGACTCATTTGTAATTATTTTTAAAAATTAATATTGTAAATTATAATTCAAAACAAATAAACAAAATTGTTTGGAAAAACACACTGACACAGTATGTAACTATGACTCTGTGAGTATATATATAATTATGTACTGGTGTTTGGTTTTTGGTTTTGGCCATAGTCTGTTATTCGACGATTTTTAAAGGTCGACAACCGATAACCAAACCGAATGGCCGAATAATCAAATTTTTTTCGACTAATAACCGATGACCGACTGATAATCGGAATTTTCAGTCGGTTCGGTTATCAGATTCACTTTGTAGTTACATCCATGTTCCAGTTAGCCAAATTTAAATATTCATGCAAAGGATGCAATCAAGGAGAATGAGACACCTCATTGTGCCTATTAAGGATAAATACAAAATAGAAATTGATTCGTATAAACAGAGAATTGTGTAACACCACACATTGTTCCAGAATGTTCGACGACTACTGACCATTCTTGCAGCACGTATACTATGCAAGATGATATTTCATCACAAAAATACAAGATATTCCAATTTACATCGTTTCAAAGAGTCAAAGGGAACTGTAGTATATATTGCTGGTTGTGATAAGGGGGTAGCAGCAAAAAGAAGCAAAAAATTAGGACTTGACGGATGACAAAATAATTTCCTCCGGCATGGCATTTCAATCTGCAGGGCACCCTTATG
>CM008345.1:15730883-15748229 GCA_002525835.2 Ipomoea batatas
TCCCCTATTTTAATTTTAATTTTGTTAAATATTTTAATATATTTTACTTTCTTTAGGTGTTACTCCGTAATATTTTTATCCTATTCGTTGCGGTGCCGGAAAGCGGTTTGTTTTGGAAGGTACGCGTGCCAGGGCGATTGGATAAATGATTGAAAAAAGTAGTAATAATAAAAAGAAAATAAAAACGTGACTATATGGAAAAAGACAGTAAAAGGGCATTGAGAAATTCCATTATATGTATATGAATTTTAAAAAATATTTTTTACAATATTCTTTTCTGAAAATTTTATTATTATATCACGGAATTGGGAAAAAAAAAAAAAACAAACAAACAGTTACATGTAGGAAAAATATTATATCCTATGTTGTTTTTGGTAACAAAATATTAGAGAAACGTGGTTATTGAAAAAGTAATTATGAACAGATACTGCATTGTAATAGAGTTAGTAGTATTAAAAAAAAACAATTTAAGGCATTGAAAATTTTATTATTATTATTATTATTATTATTATTATTATTATTATTATTATATATGCTTATGATCTAATGAGAATACAATCTTAGAAGAAAACTAATAAATAATACTCCGTATTAGTCTTACATATTTAAAAATCGAACGGATCATATCAGATTTTTAATTAAAAAAATATGGTGACATTTTCATAAGTATCATTAATTTCACTTTGCAAACTTGAACACTTAAATATGCAATATGTGACAACTAAATATGTAAACTTAAATAAAATTTTAAAAATCAATGAAAAAGGCAAATTTTAAATATGAGCCGCAAATGTTAAATCCAAAGCAGTAAAAAGTGAACCAATAAGTTTTAAAATTGAAACCCTAAAAGTGCAATGCGCTTTCACATTTTTGCAAGTGCAATTTTTTAATACTAAATGTGCAAACCTATAAAATTTTGAGAAGTATATAGATTTTAGTGTTTAAGTTTGCATAGTAAAGTTGGTGATAATTATGAAAATTTTACCGTATTTTTCTTAAATTTGATTTGATCCGTTCGATTTTTGCAGATATAAAGCTAAGATTGGTTATTATAATAATTTTTTTCTAAAAAGTAAAAAATATAAAAAGCACAATTGGTTATATCACGAAATTGAAAAAAAAAACATATATAAAAAATATGGGCATTAGATATTGGGTAATTTTTTTTAAAAAGATATGGAGTATTGTTATATAAAAAAAAAAAAATTGATACCGAGCATTAGAATTGAAAATATGAAGTTCTATATTACCATCAAATTCTTATCCATATTAACCTAAAAAAATGAAAATTAAATTATTTTTTTTAAAGAATTGCAATAGTTAATTAAATATTTTTAAAATTCGGGGTGCTAATTGATTTTTTTTAGTAATAAAAGGGCTATTTGACCCTTATTTCTGAGATAGGGGCTTTGCCTATATATTGAATCATCTTTATTGAATCATTTTTTTTTTTACTTTAAAGGTAAATATTATTAAAGTCAACGCAGAAAACAAAAAACAACTATACATGAAACACCGGGGCATGCCCCTGTTTACAACACATGGCCGAAGCCCAAAGCAAAAATGCTAAATATCCAAAATACATAAAAACAACAAATATATCATAGGCTAGCTGGATCAACTCCAGCCCATGTCAATCCTTTGGCCCACATCAAATGATAGCCTGAAAATCTGCAAAATAAGCCCAAAGTAATTCGTCCATGAGAAGCGTAGCCCATAACAATTATTGATGAAAGCCAAGATGGGCCGGCTGAGGCACTTTCAGTCCATGTGAAGTCTTGAATGATCCAATCTTCACGTGTTAGAGATACCAGCCCATACAAACGCACAATCTGCCAAGGCAGCAAAGAAACATAAAAGCAACCGAAAAGATTGATAACTTCCCATTGACAGCTTATATTCGGTTGCTTTAATCCCATCTCTTCACGTGCATGCTTAAAAGAAAGTGGATCTTTGAAATTCAAACTCCATATGCTTCCAAAAAGAAGATGCCAAAATAGCCCAACTTTTGAGGAGACATGTCTCCCACTTTACAGCCACCAACATTGGGCAAAGGAACCAGTCAAACCTCGGATACCTCCTACGCCGGTGGCCCATGACTTCCCGGCTGCCGGACAAGAACTCTGTCGCCAACGATCGCTAGGCGTGCCTCCGTCTCCAACGGTCACGCCTTCACGCCGGAAAAAATCATAGGACCTTGCCAAACAGTAGCCTCGCCCCATCTCCGAGGGGCACGCCGGCAGGAATTGCTACATGGAAGAGATACTGCCCAAAACCAGCCCTTGCCCTTCTTGTGCGTTGATAATTACTTGTTGATATTGCCGGCCAGCAACAAGGATCATACCTCCCTTGTTCTTCCATTGGACAGTGATATAAAACCACAAAACACATTAAACTCCAAATAATCCACCTAAGTGGATGAAAACACGAATGAAGTCTAATAAATTCCAAAAATCTTAAAGCTAACCGTGAACAAAATTCATTGTTCGCCGGAAAACTCCATGAAAGAGCTCAAGGAGTGTGGAGCTCTAGAGAGAAGTCAGAGAATTCTCTCTAGAGAGAGAAACGTTCTTACCACACTACTGCTCTCAAGGGGTGTGGCAGGCTTTCTTGTATTTGGGGTATTGGGGTCTGGGTTTGTGGGTTGTGCCATTTTCTTTTGTAAAAGTGGGTTTAGTGGCTTTGGGTTGGAAAGTTGTCATCCACGCCGGATTTTTATTATTTTTTTCTTCTAGAAATTGTCTTATTTGTCTACCGTTTTGTTTCTTTGTACTTCTTCATCTGTTTGCAGTTTTTGTGTGTGTATTTTATTTCGTTTATTTCTTTAATGAGGTTTTCTTGGAGTATGAAAAGATATTAATGGTCCTGGTGTATGTGAAACTCATCTAGGGAGACGAAGATGATAATGAAAAACTGCCTCCTCTGAATTATGATATGCAATTCAGCTAGTTTGGTTGGCTTTTTCTTTGGTAAGCCGATCAGATCTCTCAAAGATGCAAAATTGGGTATTCTGATATCGTTATATTGTTAATGAACAAAAGAATGGAGACGAATACCCAAGGAGTGCGTAAGACTTTTCAACCATGGATAGTCTTAACTACGGGTCAAATCATTTTTTTTTAAAGTTCTTTTAAGCATCCCAATTCCCAAGTTCCAATTTATTAAACAATCTGTAATTCAAAATTTTGTAGCTTAACTAGGAAGTTGTTTTATCATTCTTTTGAACTTTACTGTGAACGCTCTTATTTATGATTAATGAATGTGTTTTTCAAAAAAAAAAAAAAAACACTAAAAAATCTTATAACATTTTCTTTTATAGATGATCAAGGATGACCCAACTAGTTTTAGATTGTAAATTAGCCAAGCTACTTATGAGTCATGAATTATTTCGAACTTAATTCAACAAATGTTAAAATCTATTCAGTTAATATCCACTCAAACTTGAGGTCAAATAATTCAAGTAACAAATTAAATTCAAAAATTTTAATGCTCGGAAGCTTAATCAAGCTTATTTATTTATATTTTACACCTAATATAAATTACTATAATATTACATGTTTAAGTAATATATTTATGTTTATATGCTATACAAAACTTTCAATGAGCTTACTCGAGCTAGTTCAAACTCGAGCTGAGTCTGAGCTCAAATAAATAGTACTTAGATCGAACTCGAGCCAAGCTCGAGCTTCAAACTTTGACTATTCAAGGCTCATTTACACCCATACCCCAATCTAGACCATGCATTAAACAACTATTCAAACTTTGACTATTCAAGGCTCGTTTACACCCATACCGCAGTCTAGACCATGCATTAAACAACTATAAGTAAAAGCCTCCCGCCCTCACATAACCGGTATAAAACACAAATGTGATTCACCATTGTACATTTTGTCTTGAACTTGAAGGACCTACCTTGCTATTGGCCAAAAACTACAATTATGCTCAAAAGTTCAAGAGGATAGAAACTCTAAAATCCATCAATGTGAAACATCTATCGTCTTCTCTTATTACTGGACCATGAAATCCACACTTCAATGGCGCTATAATGCAGCGTAGTGAAATGCCAATTTCCCTTACTCCATTGCACCTAAAACAACATGTTTGAGGCAATAAGCGAATCAATTAACCACTGATATAGGAATCCAGGAAAAGCTGTAGAGTAACCGTTCTTAGTCACTAGAAGTACTTCAGAAGGATATAGAGAGCAAACCTGCAAAGGGATGGCATTCGGTAGTTACTGACTGGAACTGGTTGCAGAAGCTGGATGGTGATTTATGACCAATGGGGGGCGCAGGGCACGGTGGTTAGCTTCTTTCTCCTTTCGTGCCTTGTACATCTCTTCTGTTTCGACAACTACCAACCGTTTCACCTATATGGAAAAGAATAACCACAAAACCATTGATCGTTGTAATTTTAGTTAAACAACAAAAAATTAGAGAAGCCAGATTAGAAAAAGAGAAATAGGAATAGTCCTCATTAGTTTTGTTAATTAATTCACAAACCTGCTGGAGCATTCCCCTGACAGTAGGGGTGTTCCACCGCATCACTGTTCGGTTGCATTTCTGAAGACGCAATGCTTCTAAGGTTCGCCTATGGAGCCTCCTAGTTCCTGGAATACCTCTTACAAGTGTAATGTACAGATTTGGGCTCCATGCAATTGGAGCACAAGCTTTGAAAGCATTGAAAGCACTCATCTCCTTCTATACTGCTACCTGAAGTACAATTGATACCTTTTGACAAAGCTTTGCTCCAAAACCTGGATGAAAAGCCACCTATGTGAGAATCAGGCAAGGAGGATATGATTAAAACCCACAAAAAACTGTATATACACACGTGAAAGAAGCAAAAGAGATATATAGACAAGCATTGCGAGATAAAAATCATCACCATCTACATTATGAATTTGTAATCTCTTTTCTATATTTTTTTCTTTTTTCTTTTTGGTGATTACAGTATAATATAATATTCTCCCCCTCCAACCCTTCACTTTCCTGCAACATTTTTAAAAACAATAATATCCACGCATCATACTGAAGCATTAAGAAGGTTGTCACCAGTTTCTGTAAATAGTACTTGAACTAGTAAACAACCATAAATTTGAAATATTTTGAACAAAGCAGAACGTATGTCAAAGTTTTAAAACCCAGCATTACATCCCCATTCACCTCTTGAGATTATGTGCCTAACAAAATAACAATCCTATTTCCTAACAAAGTACTACACATTGTCTTCTGAAACTAACTTCTGGTACACATTTTCCTTTCACTAACTTCAATTAGTGCCTTAGAGAACCTTTAAAACCAGAGAATTTATGATAATTTATTTAAAAGTTGAAGATCCTCAAGACCATAGAGTGAAGAAATGAAATTTTCAAATATAAATATCAGAATGCCCTCAGTTCCTTTGCCACTTGAAAAGCAACTGGAGTAACCTCTTCAGACAAAATACAGTAAAAGAGGAAACACTTCCTTGTGGTTACTAGCCAAGAAAAACATTTTATCAAGCTTCTGTTTTCATTCTCAAAACATAAAAATTCAGTTACAGCCATTGTACGCACGATTAAACTTTCACATTGAATCGGTATCAAGCTCAAATCCCATGTTTCAAGTACTGACCCTCTTTGAACAACATTAACACTGCAATAATCCGACAACCAAAAAAAGTGGACCAAACAGAAAGAGAATTAGACATTTTCTCGGGGGCTTTCCACTGATTTCTGATAAATTACATATAACAATAACATGTAACAATACTGGAATAGGGGACACAGAGAAATTCAATTGCTAAAGAACGACAGATAAAGGTACAAAATTTAAGTAAAATCAAGAACATAAACAAGAATAGGTTGAAATTTGAGCTTTAGAGGGAGAATTGCAAACTTACAACAATGGGAGTGACCGCCTGACCGGAGTGTCGCCGAGGGCGGAGGGCGTGAGGCGCAGAGGGGGTGAGAGACGAGGGAGAAGTGGAGAACAGAATAAGGGATTAGGGATTTGTGTTTTGTGTTTTGTATTTGGGCTGTTGGATTGGGTCAAAACATAAAATTATTTCTTTTGGGCTTTTGGTAGAATGAATGGCAGACTGGCAAATTATTCCATAGATTAGTCCACACAGCTACAAACATTATCGTCATGTCCCGTCGTTTGTGCCATTTTTCATGTTGAATTTACAAAGATTTGCTCCAAGTTTTCTCTCTTTAGTTTCTATTTCAAGTTCATTATTCATTTAGTAATTTTAAACTATGACGATAAAAAGATGAATAGTATTTCAGATAGCTATGGAATGAAAATTTATTCCACTCTGACTAAAAGTCTAAAGCATGCTTGTGATAACATATAAGCTCCAATTCTCATGCCTTTTCTAAGAATTACGATGTTTGTATACATATTGATTTTGTTATGATCTTTCTCCAATAGATTTAAATAGCAATTGTAATTGTTAAGATACACCATATATATTACCGATTAATAGTAGCACAATTTAAGTTTCTTGGTAATTATTTTTTTTTTTTGGTGTTCTATGATGTTCCAAAAACGATTTCAATACCTCATAAATTTCCAAACATGTTCAAGGGAGAGGTGAGTATAACACAACTTTATGCCGTTAGCCCATCTTCGTCCCCATCGTGATTGTTGCACGACTGTCGCACGGTGATGACTTTAATTCTTTAAGGTTTTTTTCTCTCTCTCTAATTCAAGGGTTTTTTTTTTTTTTTTTTTGAAACCATAATTCAGGTTCATTATTCATTTAGTAATTTAAAGATGTGGGAATGAGAAAATGAATAGTGACGGTAATAATGTGTTACCGGGTATGTAATCTGAGTATTATTGAAGTAAGATGGTACAGTGTTTTGGTATTTGAATACAGTATTGAGTGCAATGCTCAGTGTACAAGGTGAGTTGAGTGTAGTCTTGGCCAGTAAGAAGTGTCAGGAGTCCCCCCTCACTACGTGGTTGTGAGTCTTTTTATTCCTTTCAACTAAGTAACGGAGCATTGATGAGGAGTTGAACGTTGGACATCAATGCTTGAGGAGTTGAATGTTGGGCATCAATGCCTGAGGTGCTGAATGCTGAGGATCTAAACGTTGGTCATCAATGCTGAGGAGCTGAACGTTGGCCATCAATGCTGAGGAGTTGGACCGTTGCGCATTGATGCTGAGGAGTGAGGTGTCTTGGGTAGTTTGAACGGCAACTGTCTTGCTCATGCCAATGGTTCCGGGTCGGGTACTACTAGCCTGATTACTCTGTCAAGTTTCATTCACTTAGATTCTTCACAAAGCAGAATAACTAACAACACATGCAGAGAGACCACAGAATAGAAGCAACAGATGTTGACCCTTGCCACTTTTTGTCATTCTTTCTTTCTTTCTTATTCCTCCATGCATGGTGAAAAAAAGGGCTGTTAAATGTTAGCTGCACTTTAACCCAGAAAGGGATTGCACAGAACTGGAGGGCTGAGGAAGCCAACACATCTAATGGAATAGGCCCCTTTACAATTACAGTTCAGTACAGATTTCATTTAATTTTCACTAATTATTCAAAGAAAATTACACTTCCATGAGGGTGTAACATGGCATATGTATATTGTGGGGGCTTTTGGTTTGAAAGAATTGACAGGCTTGAGAAAAACATGGTGCCTTCAATTCTTAGCTGTGTCATACTGTCATTCCTGGTTACAGTTTTTTTTTTTTTTTTAAACCGCAAAATAATACTAATTCAGCTGAGTCTCGGTTACTGACTGACACGTTTATCTTTTTGGGTGCTGAATGCTTATGTATTGGGGGGATAGTGTGAAAGTGATGTGCTGATTTTCAAGAGATAGTTAGAACTTAGAATTTAAAAAGTTGGTTGGCACCAAATTAAAATGGTAGGGTTATGATCTGTGAAGCCGTGATTAGTGGAAGACTTAATAGCTGGAGAAGAAAAGAGAGCATGCAGGAGATGACCTAAAATCTGGTATGTAGATATGGAGGGTCCTATTGTCTTTTAGAAGTATTCTTGAGAAAAAGATGCCATTATTGCTTTTTTGACATTTCAAACTTGACTTGTGATGTTCCACCAATTGGAAGAACTTTGAATGCTGCCCGTGAAATCCTCCGGACTTACACACATGTTGGTATATAGTTGTTCGCAACCCATGCAAATTGACACCGATTTAATCACAAAGTTTTAAGTTTGGTCTCTATTAGTCTTTGAGCCGGTCAACTATAATTAACCTAAGCTGATTTAGTTCCTTTGTAAGCTAGGGTCCTAGAACACACGTTCGGGTAGTTCAGCCACAAGTTTTTTCGTAAATAAAAAATAGAGTTAATTTCAACGGATGTCAATTGTCTTTGGTGGCAATTTTAAATTTAGTCTCAGACTATCGTTTTTGTCATTTAACATCACAGACTATCATATTTTGGACACTATAAGTCCTTCCGGTGACTTTTCCGGTGAAAGCCTATTTTAAGAAAGGGCAATTTGGTCTCTTAACTTATTTTTTTTTTCACATTTTTGTTCCATTTAAAAAAAAAATCAAATTCACATGTACAATACATGTACATCCTCATAAACCTTCTTTAAAAAAATTTTAAAACAAAAATCTTAGCAAAAAAATATGAAAAAAAATAAAGGGAGATAAGTGAAGAGACCAAATTGCCCTTTTCTAAAATAGGTTTTCGTCGAAAAAGTTATCAAAAGAATTCAAAGTGTCAAAAATATGATAGTATGATAGTCTAAGATGTTAAATGACAAAACGATAGTCTCGGGGACTAAATCTGGAATTGTCACCAAAGACAATAGGAATAATGGTCAAATTGGGCATCGAACTGCACACAATAATGCAATTAGGTTACTGAACTTAAAAAGGCTACAATTAGGTCCCTAAACTAACTTATTTCATTCAATTAGTCCAATTTACAGGTTTCTAACACTTGACCATAATTTTAAAATATTTATTAAAAATAAATTTTAAAAAATAATTCTTTAACCTTTCAAAAAAAATAATTATTTAAAAAAGAAAAACATATTCGTTTGTCTCCATGGTTGAAGACGGTTTTTCGTCTCCATGGCCGGAGACGAAGCTTTTCGCTAGAGACGAAGAGCGTCGTCTCCATGGCCATGGAGACCAAGAGACTCTTCGTCTCCATGGTCGGAGATGAAGAGATGTCTCCGTGAACGAATCTGTTTTTTTTTTTTTAAATTTTAAATAATTATTTTAAAATTATGGTAAACTGTTAGGGACCCAATTGTAGCATTTTTAAGTTCAGTAACCTAATTACATTATTGTGTGCAGTTCGAAAAATTATTTTTAAAAAATATTTTAAAATTGTTGTAACTTGTTAGAAATCTGTAAATTTGAATAATTGAATGAAATAGGTTAATTTAAGGACTCAATTGTAGCTTTTTTAAGTTCAGTGATCTAATTACATTATTGTGTGCAGTTTGATTGCCTATTTGACCCTTATTCCAAGACAATAATGGACCTCCGGTGGAATTAACTCATAAAAAATATATATAGTGTTTGTTTTATACAAACTTGGCTTAAACTAAAGGTATGATTCAAACTCATAAAAAACTTGGCTTAAACTAGCACCGACTACTAGCAGTAAGTCTTGATTTTAAGATAAAAGATTCGATTTGTAGGAGGGTAAAAAGTAGTAATAACATACATATAATGTGGGTTTGAAAAGGTAGAAGGAGAAACAACAAAAGCCCTATAGTAGTAGTGGTACTATAAAGTGGTAAAATGCACGAGCATGTAAGCGCACATGGTTATGTCTCTAAGAGAATGACAAGGGGAGATCTAAGTTGCAGCCATGGAAAGCGACGTAAAGCAACTCCTCACATGATCACCACATATCCGGCCAATTTGGTACCCACATCCCCGCCGTGGGACTCGCCTTCTTGCCGCCGGGGTCCAGACAATTTAATGCGGTTCCGGTAACAACAGGCATGAATTGAAGCAAACACACATCTGGTGAAGCCATAGATAGATTTTATTGTATGCTAACTAGTCAGAGAATCATAAATATAAGTGTCAAAATCGTCACAGAAAATAAAGAATTAGGTAGGTTACATTTTATCAATTTTTACTAAAACTTTACTGGTTACACTATTTTTACGAATTTATATGTTTACTAAAAGTTTGATGACTTAATTACTGTTTTGCGAATTCATATGTTTAATAAAAATTTGATGACTTAATTATTGTTTTGCGCATAGTTTGATGATTTAGTTTGCTGAAATTAAGGTTGGGTGGGTGTGGTTAGGTTGTGGGGTAGCTAGTGGGAGGGGGGGGGTGGACCATGAAAGTAATAAGGTAAACAAGGACAGCTGCCAAAAGAGACCCGTATGGTTTATAGTTGAGAAGGCACATGAAGCAGTTATGAGCGTGAGAAAAACGTCACGAGACAACATGTCTGCTAGCTTCACATGAACATGAACATGGGAATAAATATCTTTGGACTGTTAATTCTTGGATTTCATATTTTTTTTTTGAAAACAATTCTTGGATTTCATAATTACTCATACTTGTCGTTCAATCTTTGAGTGATGCATTGTTGTATACAGTGTTCGATAAAGCAACCCCAACCCCAATCCCAATCAAATCAAATTGAATGAACAGTTAACTTGGTAATTACAAAATGTAACTCTCCAAAATGGCAGAAAGTTGTCAATTATTGGTTTGAGCCAATCAATTACAGATAATTTAGACTGGTTTACCTCCTTATAGTCCTTTGTCTATTAGGATTAGGACACATTTAAGATTAGAATGCTGAATGAAACGGGACGTCAGTCAATTCACCTACTGTAGCAGGAATTAATGAATCAATGCATTCCAGCTTTCATCCAACTGGAGATGTCCTCTCAGAGTGCAAGAAACATGGCGACAAGGAAGTGCATAGTAAGTTACTGAAGAAATGCATGTAAGAACTAAGAATCAGTAGATGCATATTGTAGGTAGTTAATTTATCCATGCTTGAGGCAAATAGAGTGATGTTAGAAGCAAGCTCACACAGATTACACCAAACCAAACATATGAACAGCTTTGTTGTGGTCTATGAGATCCAACCTAAGCAAGCTAAAAGTTAACGAGGCTGACCGGGAGGCAGAATGCCTTGATGGGCAGGGTGAGTTGCGCCAAATGGTGCGTTGGGTTGAGAAGTGGGTGAAGAACAGGGAGGAATTGCTGCTGCAGTAGTGTACGCAGGAACCGGGGGAGAAGCATATTCTTGACCGGGAAATGTGGTTGGAGCTGAAATGAAGGCTGGTCTTCCGCCCTGCATGGTTGGATCCCAAGGATTTTGCATGGGCATGGTGGCAGGAGGTGCAGAGTGTACAGAAACATACTGTGGGTGGTTTTGCCAGGCTGGCGCCGTATTAGGGAGGGCAGAAGCTTGTTGCAACGGAGGCAAACCTGATTCCGGGACTCTGTAATCCCTACTTTTGTCGCTGTATGCCTGCTCAGAAATCAAATTTGAGGGAAGCATGATCATGTGAATAAAACTAAAGGGCATCGGTGTGAATAAGCATGTTTTCAATCAGCAATTAATCATTTTTCTGTTGGTGGTGGCGTGACGCTATAGACATGGGTATTTGTAGCCTATTTTGCAAACACGAACTCAAGAGAACATATTTATACCTTTACGTTCAGATCAGTGTGACGAGAATACGATAGATGAAGCTTACAGTAGCCACCATCATAGATGCAATGTCCCTCTAAAGCATCTTTTGCAACAGTTGCAGTTGTAACATCTGCAACAAAGCAAACATGGGAATATTTTTTTGCTTTCTGATAAGGTCTAAATCTAATGGCACAAACTATCCCACAAAAAAGCACATGCTTCATAATCATACATACCGGGATATTGAATGAATGCTTGGGTTCCCCCGTTCTTCTCAAATATAGCGATCTTTTGGACTGTACCAAATGCAGAGAATACCTTGAAAAAATAATAATCGAGTTAGAATTAGAACACCAAATGATGATAAGTGAAACACAAAAATGAAATCGAGGTAGCAAGCACAAAAGGATGAAAGAAGAAACAACAGAATACCGTGTGAAGAACATCCACAGTGACAGCATACTGCATATTTTCAATGGAGGCAAGAAGCACATTACTCTCGGGCTCTTTTTTCTTTCCATCTGCACCTACAACAGGCTGGATATTACAGCTGGTTAGCTCCTGTCACACATACAAGGATGTAGCAAAACGTACAATCCTAGGAAAATACCTGAACGAATCCCTCCATTGCTGTAGGATTTACAGGAAGATATGGATTTGTATAATCTCTGTATATTTAAACAAACAACTCTATGTCAGAAATAAATATTTTAAAGTGTAAGCACAAAATAAGAAGACGGGGAGGGGGTAGTTAATCTAGTTGTTAGAAATTAAGCAGTGATTATGTAAATCCCAGGGAAAGAAAACAGCTCTAAATCAGCACTGTTACTAATAGATATACCTACAGAAAAGAAATGAAAAATAAACTGAAAAAAAAACTCAGATTAGATATTTCATAGGAAAAGTAAACTGCTTTTGAGAACCAAGCAGGGATTATAGCAACAAATTTGAGATAGACATACCACTAATCATCAAAAGAGCTGCACCCATACAGACCTTTTGAATGAATAAAGCGTAAAACTCATTATATACAAGGATAGCAGAAGTGCCAAACTAAACTAATGAAAAGGTAAAGAGGAACATTGAGTCAGCTGTGTATTAAAATAAAGAATTATGGAGCTCAGAACTTTCAGCAGTTAATAGTTACAGATTCAACAAAAACCACTATAATGAGATTAAGAAAATTACTAAGTATCCATGGCAAACACAACTGTGTTTTAGCTGCCGAGCTTCACTAAACCCTAGATGACAAGAAGCACATATATCAATTAGCAAGAGCTCAACTGTAAAATAAAGATTTAAAATTAGCAAGAATCATCAAGCGAAAGGCTTAAGCAGATGAAGTTAGAACTGGAAGAGAAAGAACTAAACAAGCTTCTATACCTGCTCCGATTAGACTGGAATTTTATATTAAGATCAGTATGAGCGGAGAATGAGATGCGCAGATGACAGTTACTAACATGCTGTGGAAGCAGGTACCTTTAAAAAAAAGTAACATTATTAGTTAGAGTAAGATCACTAAATTCCCTAAAAACTTGTATAATAATTAAAAACCAAAAAGTGCATGCCTTGGAATGCTTCTACCATCCAATGCTTCTCTAGCAGTAGCTGCAGTCTCAATATCAGTAAACTGGACTAAAGCCTGTCAAAATGCAGAAGACATTTGTCAGCAATAAACAGTGTTATATACCTAGGGAAAAGGGGCAATGAAGAAAAAGGATAAAATAATCTGAGACACATAATTGCAAAGTGACCTGAAATCCTGCTGCTTTTTCAAAAGTAGCAATCTTGTGCACAAAACCAAAGGCCGAAAATACCTGTGAAGAATTGTTGTTAAATGCAAGTAGTATATTAGACCAGGCAAACAAAGAGTAAAACCAACTGCAATACAAAAAACTTCACAGAAATCAAATGTCATCTTAAAATAGAACATATGTATGTGAGAATTAAGTACAGAGAATAACACCTGCATATGCAAGCCTTAGAAATGTGTATGACCCAAATGATAATATATCCGGTGTCTCCAACAAAAGATATTAAATTATGACCATCTGTGATTCAACTAACTTGAGTCAACAATGAATGGTTTAATGAATCTATTTCTGGAGAAAAAGGTTGTAGGGGAAAATGCATTTTCTGGAAGAAAATATGAGTACATGTTCCCCACATAAGTAAAATCTTAAGAACCCAAAAGCTGACGGTCAAGCATCTCACATAAAAATAGGATAAATTTCTTCTTCCAAAAGTGAGTACATTCATCAAACCAGCCTCCATAATAATAATAATAATAATAATAAAATTATTTTTCTTGACAAGTTTTGAAGCAGAAGCAAGAGACATAACCCTTTATTCCAGCTAGGGTTAGAAATTTAAGATAATTGATGAACTAACATGTGGTGTGGAGATATTGGCTTCTGCCTTTTCAATTTACCTAAAATATCAAATTAAATAATAATTTCATTTAAAATAAATGCATGTCTGTCAAAAGTAGTCATCATAATAAGGACATCAAAATACTGAAATTGCACAAAAGGCTTTCTCTTTTATGGATAATGCATTCAGTTTACAAAAGAATTTCATACTTAGGAGAATGAAGAAGCATACTTACCAAATGAATGACATCAATGCTGACATCACCAGCTTCAACACCCTCAATAGTTACCAGCAGAACATTCCCTGGAATATCTCCAGGGCTCTTGTTATTGACAATTTCATGCCTGTTCGAATACTGAATATACACAGTTTTGCCACGAATTTGTGCAGGCTCTGAAGATGAAGCATAATAGGTGGCCATATTGATAGCTTGATTAAGATCAGCCTGCACCATGAAAATGTGTGAAAGAAAGAAAAGGTTACAATAATTGAATCCTAATATTTGCAACTGACATCTCTACCAACTCAGTCATGGTCAGCAAATAAAAATGCATTCTTGGGCAATATAATCAGACCATGCCATGGACAACCAATAAAAGATGCATAGACTAGAACCAAAGATCTATAGACAGCAACTGTTGGAATTTGGAAATCAAACCTTTGTGCTTAGAACACCATGCACTTGATTCTATCTAAAACAGTATTATTCAAACAAACACCATTAGCTGGACAGTTAAGATAGAAGTGATAAGAGCTACAACAAAAACCTAAAAATTTATTTTATATAATTTATCCAAATTCAATGCAAGACGTCCTTTATTACTTTTTTTTTTTTGGTTCTTGTAATCTAAAGCATCATTACAGCCTGGATTAATACGAGTATCAAAAAGAACAAAGTGAGTGACAGGATAATGATAGCATCTATTATCTCCAGAACAGAGAAACGCAACTTACGAATTCGACAAACGCTTGGTTGCGATTGGAGCCAACATTGCACTTAGTGTTAACGATCCTGCCGAAGGGTTTGCAAAGCTCGACTAGCTCCTCTTCGATGCACTCCCATGGGAGATTCCGCAGGTGAAGAACCTTCGAAGGCGTCTGTGTGTACCGAAATTGGGGCTGCCCCGACGTTGACATCGATCGATTGGAGTTCCGATTCGGTTCAAGGGTTTTAAGGTCCGAGTCAGGCGACAGGATAACTGAAATCCGCCGCCGAATACGATGAAACTCCGGTGAAACTAGGTTTTGGTATCGGCTTAGCTGTTGTGGACTGTGGTGGTATTCTAGAAAAAGATCGGATTTTTTTTTCCCGACGGGTGTAACAGAAAGAGCATTACCGCGTGCGCCTTCTTTTTATCATTTATATATGGATTCCATTTTTGCGAATTACCGAGACTGCCCCTTACTATTGGCAACTTGTCAAGGAATGTAGAAGTGTCAAAATATACTTTTTCGACTGAAACGACTTAACCCATTAATCTCACCATATGGATCAAGAGACTTCAATTATAGATAACGATGGTGAGTTGATAGTAAGCTTTATACGACTCAAGTAGCTAATGAGGAGGAATGAGCAATTCTAAGAGGACTTCAATAAGCATGGAACAAAACGTACTGCAAGCTTGTGATTCAAACCAACTTGAACAATGCAAATAGATGGATCAAGGGGATTGTTGGTTTCGTGACTCAAGGATACTCACTCGGAGGGCCAACATAACTGACTGAATGAAAAAATATATATAAATAATATAAAGGAAAAAGAAAGAGAGACGTAACAATTTTAACATGGAAATCGAAAGGTAAAAATCACGAGCCTTTTTGGGCGGTGTCAAGTGAAAAATCACTATGTTATAGTTTTTGTACATCTTGTTTTTGTCTTTTTTTTTTTTAACCGAGATATGGAGCCTCTCTTTTTGTTCTTCGCTTAGCTTTTGTAGCAATATAATGGGTAGTGTAGGCTTCCTACAATTAATGAGGTTTTAATGGGATTTTATGGGTAGTTAAATGGGACATAAGGGTACTTAATGGGTAATAAAGGGAAAATAAGTGTGATAATTAAATGTGAGAGAAGTTATTGAAGGGTAATTTAAGGAGTCAAGACTGACTAATCGCATCACGAGCGTTGACTATTGAGTTCGAGTGTCATGCTCGACTGCTTGTTAATAGTACCGATAGGGTGCCTATGCTGGGTATCCATCAAGGATGAATTTGGTTAAGGGAGCATTAGGAAATCTCATAGAAGTTAGTAAGAAAGTGGTTCAATAAAGATTGAGAACCGATGGGAAGGGCTTGCACCTGATTGGTTACGGAGATCATGAGATAACTCGGGGAAAGGAGTTGGATGAAAAATTAGACGAAGGAGACCAGGTGTGCAGAGTAGAGGAGTCATCAGGCGGTATGCCGAGTGAAAGAAACAAGTGGAGTGCTGAGTGAAGGAGGCAAGTGGCGTGTCGAGTAATGGAGGCAAGTGGTTTGTCGAGTGAAGGAGGCATGTAGCATACCAAGTAGATGAGTTAGGCAGTATGTCGGTTGGAGGTGTTGGGAATATTTGTTATTAGGTTTTGATGATACCAAAAATGTGTTAGAATTTATTTGTAATATTTAGTCTCCAAAAGAAGAAAGTGAAGAAACATCAAGTTCAGTAAATTGCTACAGTAAGGTTCAGTAAACTGCTACAGTGACTTCGAGAGGTGCTACAGTACCATTCGCATGAGGCATTTTTGAACGGAGTTTTGAGGCCGAAAAAGAAGACAATAATCCAAGAGAGGATGATGGAAAAGGAGTTTGGATGTCATAGAAGAAGGATACAACTCACGAGAGGCGGATTGGAAAGCCAAAGTACTCGTGAGAGGTAGATTAAAATGGTTGCAAGACATCAAGTTCGCGCTGCTACAGTACTATTGCTACAGTGACTTCGAGGAGTCAAGAGGTTCGAGAGATCGAGAGGTCTTCGAGAGGTTCGAGAGATCACAAAAGATGAATTTTCGAGAGGTGCTACAGTGTTCGAGAGGTGAATAGTACTATTGCTACAGTGACATGAATAATACTATTGCTACAGTAATCACGAAAAATACTCAGATGAAATTGGTTCAATGAGTATTATTCTAGCAAGAAGACTTTTGGAAGAAGAAGTTGCGAGAGGTATGAAGAAATCCTTCAAGCTAGTTCAAGATTCAACTAAGGAATTAATTATACACTTGGAAGATGTCACATGGGAAAAGGTAATATGGGTGACAATATTTTATTTGAAAGAGTTCAAATAAAATTCAAAGTGATCAGGAGAAAACTAAAGATGGAGAATGGGCATGAATATTTTATTCAAGAGAGATAGGCTCAAGATAGTGGAAAGAATATTAAATCAAGCA
>CM008345.1:16050927-16073092 GCA_002525835.2 Ipomoea batatas
CAATCTGCTGATAGATGCTTATGGGCACAAGTCACTTTCTAGAAGGGCAGAATCTATGTACATGGAGCTTCTAGAATCTCGATGCATGCCAACTGAGGATACATATGCCCTTCTTGTAAAAGCTTATTGCAAATGTAAGCAGCTGGCGAAGGCCGAAGCTGTCTTTTCTGAGATGCGAAAGAATCGCCTTCCCCCGAGTATGTTTGATTGCTGTCTTTCTGTTTCCATTTATGCATATTAGACAGTGCATTGGAGTGCATTTGTATCCTCATAATTTTCGAAATTTTTTAAGGAATTCTTCTAAGGCTCAGGGGATTTTGATCTCTTAGGTTGTTGCAGGTACAGTTGTATATAATGCATATATTGATGGGCTGATGAAGGCAAGAGAACCTGAAAAGGCTGTCGAGATCTTCCAGAGGATGAAGACGGAGAACTGTCGCCCATCGACTGACACTTACACCATGTTGATCAATTTATATGGAAAGGTAAGAGAATTTTGTTTTCTGTTTAGGGATTTGGTAACCCTAAGTACAACCCGAATGACACTGTCTGTTGTTTGTTTGTCCAATGTGGACCGAATTGACAGATTGAATCTAATCAATTAGCTGGTCTAACTCATAGCCTTATAAACCCATATGTTTTCTCTTATATGGGACTCTCTTAACAATTTCTGAAATGATGAGTAACTCCTTTGGAATGCTGCACAGGAGAATAAATCCTACATGGCCATGAAAGTGTTTGATGAAATGAGGAGTCAGAAATGTAAACCGAATATCTGCACCTACACAGCTCTAGTGAATGCTTTTGCCAGGGATGGCCTATGCGAAAAGGCCGAAGAAATCTTTGAACAGATGCAGGAAAAGGGGCTCGAGCCCGACGTCTATGCCTATAATGCCCTAATGGAAAGTTATAGGTCACTCCACAAACCATCTTAACCTGTTATCTTCTTGATATAAAAATGCCTTAAAAGCTACATAACTACTGAAGCCTTTTGTTGTAATTTCGAAGAAGACAATAATGCCTTCGCTTTACAGTCGTGCAGGTTATCCTTACGGTGCTGCTGAAATTTTTTCTCTGATGCAGCACATGGGTTGCGAACCAGACATAGCCTCGTATAATATCATGGTAGATGCTTATGGGCGAGCAGGCCTTTACGAGGGTAAGTAACTAAGTAAACCTTGGCTAATAAGAACAGAGATTTTAGTATTCTGAGCTACTTTGATGTATGAGGAATTGAGAATTATGATTATTGATTCAGATGCGCACGCTATATTTGATGAGATGAAGCGGCTAAGAATAGCTCCGACGATGAAATCCTACATGCTACTCCTATCAGCCTACTCGAGAACCGGGAATGTTTCACAATGCGAGGATATTGTGAAGCAAATGCACATCTCGGGGATCAAACCAGACACATTTGTTTTCAACACCATGCTAAACCTGTATGGTCGTCTAGGCCATTTCGCGAAGATGGAACAAGTCTTGGCCGCGTTGGGAAGTGGACCATACGTAGCCGATATCAGCACATACAACATCCTGATCAACTCATATGCTCGGGCAGGGTTCATCGAGGACATGGAAGAGGTTTTCAGGTCACTTCCTGGTAAGAATTTGAGGCCTGATGTTGTGACTTGGACATCTCGGCTAGGGGCTTATTCGAGGAAGAAACTGTACGACAGATGTCTCGAGATTTTCGAGGAAATGATCGATGATGGATGTTACCCGGATGACAAAACCGTTAAGGTGTTGCTGGCTTCTTGTTCAAGTGAAGAACAGATTGATCAAGTCACCACTGTTATGAGAACAATGCACAAACATCCTGCTGCCATGGAGCTGGTTTGAACAAGTGGCAGCTCAAACATACAGTCATGAATATGATGGGGATAAAAAAAAAAAAAAAAAGTAACACATAGCTACAACTTGATTCTTGGGTTGAGTTATGATTATGATTTGGCAGATGCTTTGGACTTTGTTATATACCACACTAGGGTTTTGGTAGTGTAAAGAAAAAAAGCAAAGTTGTAATTTTGGCCAATTGAGTAATTATCCTTAGTTCTTGTGCATGTTCATATTTCATCAGGGAATTTTTTTCATCCCTAGTTCTTTGGTAGTTGTTATTTTCGTCTCCAATTATTATGCGAAGTGTCTTGGGATGAAAAATACTAGTTATCTGACAAAAATAACATTTACTTAAGAACTATGGGTTAAAGAGCAATCTAGATAAATACTTTTAAGGATAAAATACAAACACAATCAGTGAATAGAACAAGGTGGCAGATCTACTTAATTTGATATACTACTTATACATAGTGATGGTCTACCTTGCAATGTGAATCCGACTATCCGAGCTCATTGTATAATTATTAGTTATACTACTTATACATAGTGGCATAGTGGATGTGGACATGTGGTGAGTAGAAAAGCATAAATTCTTTTGTTTTTTTTCTCTCTTTAATTTGGTATTTTTTAAAATCATTTTTGGTTCCAATTTTTGCCAATTAAAATGTTGTGCTAAGCAATATCTAAGTCCAATCTCCAAATATCTAAAGAGTATTTCCTAGTCCGTTTGAAAATGAAGAAAATGACTTCTGGAAAATGAGTTATTTTTCAGAAAGTATTTTTCTTCCCCGTGTTTTATTGCTTTATGAAAAATTGTCTTCGTGTATTTCGTTTATTTTAAAAAAAAAAAGTAGAATTGTATAATTAAACATTTTAATTATTTTTTAAAATATATACAAATATTTATAATAATATTAAATATAATTTTATTTATTAATTTTTTTTTTTTAAAAAAAAGAAAGATAAATATGTAATAATTTCTTGGCTAGGGATTGAACAGATGAATTGAAATGAGAAATTGAGAATACAAATCTTTATTGTAATATTTGAGAGTCTAAATATGGCAAGTCACATTTCTGAAATCTAAATAAAAAATTATTTATTTCCGGCGAAAAATGACTTACACGGTTACACCAAATTTTACCAAAATGCTTTCATTTTCCAATCGAGTCAACAAAAAATGTTTTCAGCTTACTATATTTTCCTATTGCATCTAAGAAGTCATTTTACAGGTTTGGACCCTAAAATTAAAAAAATAACAACGGCTCGAGACCTCGACGGCTTCTCCAGTCTCCACTCTCCACGATTCCACAGACCACAGACTCACAGAGGCACAGACCTGAGACCCCGTTCTCGGCTTCTGCTTCTCGATTCGACTAATCCACTCCACTGCTCCCCGTTTTCGGCCGACGTCCTCGCTCCTCTCCGGCTCTCCGGCCGACGATCTCGCCCCTCAGGCCTCACCTCACTGCCTTAGCCCTCACGCTCTGTAAGTCTGTAGTATTTTAAATTTTTTATACTGTTTATACTATAGAGAATTTTTTTCTTTAATTTGTTTAATTTTATACTGTAAGTCTGAAATTTTATCATATCAGTTCGTATGCCAGTGTCCAGTGATTCTATAGAGAAATAATCCAATGTGTTATTGAGTTATACTGCCAATGTTGAGTGTTGTACTATTATTTATGATTCAATTTATATCAATTATATGAATGCGAGCACTGAGGCCTGGCAGTGAGTATGTCTAAATTCTAATATTGTTTTGAATGTGAGGATTGTGAGCAGTGAGGCAGTGAGTATGTCTAGATTTATTAGAGTGTGCCAGTGAGGCAGTGAGCAGTGGGGCAGTGAGTATGTTTTGAATGTGAGGATTGTTTTGAGTGATGATTTATTACATGATTGCTTAGTGTCGTATGTAGAAAAAGATATTTTTGATTAAGTTTCAAATAAAGCAATTCGACACTTAGAGAGTGTAGAGGAGTATTATCCCGTAGTTCTAAAAATCTTGTATTATATTTTATAATGTATTTTATTTTAACAATCTATTCATATTTAATATTTTGTATTTGAACCTTGTATTTGAATATTTTTGAATTCATTTGACCTTTGCTTCTTCGCCCCCACTCAAAAGAAATCCTGGCTCCGTCCCTGGTTGCAGACTCGGTTTTTGTTTACTTCCTGCTCAAAGGATCTTGATTTCATACGTTTTTTGTTTTCTAGGATTTTAAAGAATTCAACTGTTTCCAACTTTGTTGTTCGTATATTGCTTTAAATTTAATCTCTGGAGCTCTGTGTCTTTTAGGGTTTTGAGATTTTGGGGACGAAGTCAGTCAATTCTCCCTTTTTGGTATGGAGAGGTCAAAAAAGTTTGCTTTTCTGTTTTTCTCTCTTTTCCCCTTAAATTTTGATTTTCTGCTAGGAATTTTGATCATGTAATTTGATTGATTAGGATGTGGTAATCAATAGGAAGATGATCATTTAAGGAAGTTAGATTTATATTTTGGGCTTTGTTCTTTCCGTTTTGTTCCCATAAAACCTCTTTTCTGATATCAAGAAACAACTCAACAGTGTTGGAGATGGCGGCCACAACCCAGTCCTTTAGTGGCAATTTGAAGGTAAGCATCTTCTTTATCTCTCTTTCCATTCTTGCATCTTCTTACTATTGTTTCTGAATTTTTTTTTTTTTACTATGATAGTAGTACACTTCGAGGACGATCGCAAGGTGTTTGTGATATTTACTCAGTTAATAAACTAGATTATGTAGCTCAAATTTCTTTTGGGATCACTATGTTAGAGTGTAGATTTTTTTTGCTGATTATGGCTCTCCGTTATATAATGATTGAAAAGACTGCTTGGAAAGATGTAAAGTTTGGTGCTTGGAAATTTCAACGTTTTGCGCTCTGTTTGCTAAATAGGAATTTCCCTTTCCCCCTTGCAATCCCACTAGCCTGGGAAACTGATATAAGAATATTTGTTACTACAGAAAGCGCTTGCTGGCTTAAGACGAATCGATCTGGAAGGCTTAAGGTGGAGAGTATTTGATGCCAAAGGCCAGGTTGGAATGTGGTCTCCCTAGTCATAGGTAATAGATACTTCAATGGCAGTTTTATTAATTGATGGATGTTTCTCATCCAGGTTCTTGGGAGGCTGGCATCTCAAATATCAACTGTGGTTCAGGGTAAAGATAAGCCAACTTACGCGCCTAACTGGGACAAAGGTGACATGTGCATTGTGATCAATGCAAAGGATGTTTGTGTCACCGGAAGGAAACTCACTGATAAGTTCTACCGATGGCACACTGGGCAAGTAGCAGTCTTCTTTTTTTTTTTTCTTGTAGAAATATTAGTCTCTCTTTCCACTTTTGCTGGTTGGTTTAGATGGTTTATTATCCTTTTGTGTATGAACTGTGGATGGTATTGAGTCTCATACTATCAATTATTTGCTTTTGTTTTAGGTATATTGGACACCTGAAGGAGAGGAGTTTAAAGGACCAGATGGCCAAGGATCCCACAGAAGTCATTCGCAAAGCAGTTCTTCGCATGCTTCCAAGAAACAAATTGCGTGATGTAAGACATACATAGGCACAATAATTTCTAATTTGTTTTCTGTCCTATTTCCGTACTTTCAAAGAAAAATAGAACTGTTATAAGGGAATTGCTGCAATTTATGATGTCTGCCTCTTTTTAATGTTATTTACACAAAGATAACCAGCCTGATTATATGCTCCTAGGTTTCTGTATAGTGAATGAAAATATACATGCTAGCTGAGGTTGCGTTACTTACTTACTACCTTGATTTCACATTTTCATGGTGTAATGAGAACTCAGTGTAACAATGTAAACTATAGCTAATTCCGAGTCTCTGATATATTTGGTTGCAATAATCATATTTCTTGCACGCTCTCACTCGACAGCATTATCTTTTGCTTTCCAGGATCGAGATCGCAAATTGAGAATATTTGCAGGCAGTGAGCATCCCTTTGGCGACCGGCCTCTAGAGCCTTATGTGATGCCACCACGGCAAGTGCGTGAAATGCGACCTCGTGCTAGGCGGGCCATGATTCGAGCTCAAAAGAAGGCTGAGCAACAACAGGGAGGAGCTACAGTTTCAAAGATGGGCAAAAGGAAAGAGGTGGAAGCAGCAGAGAATAATGCATGAGTTTTAATTTTGCCAATTTTACATAGCTTTCTGTAACTACCATCAAAATCTTAGATGGGTACTAGCTGTTTTAAGTACTGAAATTTGATCTCAAATGACTCCAGCTTGGAATTTGAAAGTGATTTCTAATTGTTATATGCAACTTATTTACTTTCTGATACTATAGTTAACAGTTTTTGTATAGGTAAATAAATAACTTGAATTTCAACTATAAATATAGAAGGTAAGGTAGACCCTAGTTCATGTTATAATTTGCCTTCTTTGTAGTTGTTATTTTTGTCTCTAATTATTGTGAAAAATGTCTTGGGGTGAAAACTACTAATTATCGAAGAAAAATAACATTTACCTAAAAACTAAGGGTTAAAGAGCCACTTAAATAAATACTTTTAAGGACGAAATATAAATACAATTAAAAATTGAATACGAAGATAATAATTATCCAAAAACTTATATACGAAAATTGTAGTATTTCTAAAGAAAAACCAAAAATTAGGTGATTGAAAAGGATCATATGCAATTTGACTGATTGTTACTCCCTCTGTCTCATTTTACCTGTCCTGTTTACTATTCATTGGTCAAACCAACTCTTTCTTCATTGCTTATTTTCTTTAGTAATTTTTAATTGTTTTTAAATTTGATTTTTTGTGTTTAATAGTACTTTTAATGTAGTTTCTAAATATATAAATTTTATATACTAATACTAAACTTAATATTATGAAAATTTGAATTAAAAATAACTTCAGTCAAGCCTCGTTAACCGAATCAGACAAACAAAATGGGACGGAGGTAGTACTTTGTTAGGTGTCTGAAAAAAGAATTGTGGGATCCTAGTTTATTAGGGAGTTAATGGATTTTGATTTATACATACCAACAATTGAGTCTTTTAGGACTATGTATTTCAGTGACTCCCTATTTTAAATTTTCTGTGATTCCCGTATTCTAATTTTCCTGAAATTCTTCTAGTCTTTTTGGAATTCTCTCATAATATATATTCATGTAATCTTACTCTGAGGGGAGTATTATGACGCTGTGTATTTGAGTGACTCCTTATTTTAGTCTTCCTGATTCTCCTATTCTAGTCTTTTTGGATTCTCATTATATATATCATGTAATCTGTATCTTTGGACTCATAATATATATATATATATATATATATATATATATATATATATATATATATTCTGTAATATGTATCTTTGAATTAACTCATTTAATACAATTCATACATTTTCATTGAGTCTACCCAATCTTTTTTATAAATATTCACCAACTAATTTTCTCCAAAGCCAGAAAGCCACAAGTTATACATAGTGCCATAGTGGATGTGGACATGTGGTGGGTAGAAAAGCATAAATGCTTTTTTCTCTTTAATTTGGTATTTTTAAATGTTGTCATTTTTTTTTTAATGTTGTTATGTTTAAAATTAAGGTGCATATGAACTAATATAAATTTTAATGGACATTGAGAATTTTGCATGAATTAAGAGAAATTTTAATGAGCTTGGTTACCACAACATCTCATCTTATCAAGTGACTCTCCCGAACGAGAAATTATGAACATATACTGCACTGTAACATAGTCGATAGTACTTAAAAAATGTTTTATTGAGAATGTAAAAGTTTTAATTTATTAAAATTATCTAATTTATTGCGAACTTAAAATTGACAAAATGATGTCGATATTGTAAATTTATAAAAAAAAAATACATTTGATTTTACTGCGAGGATATGATAGTATATACACAATTTTACATATGTAAATTTATAGAAAATACATTTGATTCATTCATGCCAATATCTATCTATATTAATGAATAAATCAAATCAGTTGCTCAAAAAGAGGGAATTTTTATCTCAAAAATAGGAAGCTGGGAGCTATCAAGTATTCAAGTGCAGAGTTGACGGCATATTCAACATTTCAACATCACTCCAAACTCACCAACTTCCTGTTGATTGCTGAAAGGAGGGTTTGTTGGCACATCGATCTGCGAGTCGGTAAGCCACCACCTCTTGTTTTGTTTTTTTCTTTATATTTTAATTTTCCCACATTTTATATGAATCTGCGTTTATAATTGTCTCCAACACTCAATCTCTCCCACTTTTTTCCCACATTCAGGAGTTGTAGCCCTTCAGGAACAAAGGGCGGCGAGCTTTTTTTTCTGTGTGTACTCGAAGCGGCGGTGTGAGTAAAGATGGCTATGCGGGTTTGGGCTTCCAGGGCTGCTTCTTACCTTAGGATCTCGGCCTTCCCCAGAGGCTTTGCTACTGGTAAAGACTCTTTCTTTCTGTGTTTTAGGTGGTGGGGATCAGACTTTACTTGGGTTTCTCTGGGTTGGCTGAATCTTAGTGATGGGAACTGCTTGATCTGTTGTTTTCTTGAATAAAGATCCGATTTTTGAATATGGGTTGTGCTTATTGCTGTGTCGTAGATCACTTAATAGATTAGTGGTTCATGAGGAAATGAAAATTTTCTTTGATTCGTGTGTGTGTGTATATTGCTTCTAGTTTAGCCAAAGATTTCTGAGAGGATTCTTTAGCTGCAGCCATTATGTGATTTATGTCTGTCCCATCAACTGCAACAGATTTGATTTGGTGCCTAAACTCCTTTGATCTCTCATCAATTTGGAACAGGAAGAATTCTTGGCTTCTTTCGGGATTGATTAAGTTCATTTGTGTGGTTAAACACTATCCCAGCAATAGCATGCTTAAACAGCCTAATTCCACCTTCACTGCTCCTGATAGGCTCTTCACTCCTTAGTCATGACAATAGACTTGAATCTTTTTATTTCCTGATACAAGTTGGTTTTTGTCTTTTAGTGTGTTGATAAAATGTGGATCATTACCCTTCCTATGTTATTGTTTTGTGAGGGTTACTCAACTACTAAACATTCTCTAAAGTTTCTTGAACTTTAATTGCTGATTTTCTTTGGCCACTCCACTTTTAGTTCCAACAGTTTTAATTGCACAACGCTTTTATATATGGTTGCTATTTCAAATGCCATTGATTGTTTTTTGAGTTTAGCATAAGTAGACTATATGTGAGTAGATTAGCCAGAAAATGTGCTTATCCAAATTCCAAACTGAACCTTATTGTCTTGTGAATGATATTTCCTATGCTAAATTTTATCAAGGAGATAGTGTACATCATATGGATTCTTAAAAATTTAACTGATGAGTACATATTTGGTCTTAATGTGTGAGAACAGTTTGACCTAAAAGATGAAGAAATTAAATAGTCAAGAGTGTGGGAAAAGCCCTTTTCGTAATAGAGCATTTCATGATTGGTTTCCTTTTATTGTTTGGTGCAGTTGTCAAGGATTTAAAGTATGCAGACACCCATGAATGGGTTAAAGTTGATGGTAGTTCTGCCACTGTTGGCATCACCCATCATGCTCAGGATCATCTAGGCGATGTTGTCTTTGTTGAGTTACCGGAAGTTGGGGTTGACGTGAAACAGGGCTGCAGTTTTGGCGCTGTTGAAAGTGTTAAGGCGACCAGTGATGTCAATTCTCCTGTTTCTGGCAAGGTGGTTGCAGTTAATGAGAAACTCAACGACTCCCCCGGTCTGGTATGTTTCCGAAGTTTGTAGTGTTTAAGATTCTTCAACAATAAAGAATTGCGTCATTGTGTTGTACTCTTTTGCTAGAACCGAATAGTTTTGCTTTCAAATTGTTGCTAATTTTTGTGTGATATTCACAAGCGAACATTTTGGACAATCATCGAAATGGCTATAGTATTATTGTGACAACAAATAGGATATACTTATTAGGGGGAATGACATATTTGGTCCTTAAGTTCTCCCGGTATAGACTCGGTCCCTCAATTATTGTCTTGGTTATCTTTGAAGTGTCAAGCACCTTGTGTTCATATGGCATGTAGTGACTCTTCCATATGGGAGGTCATGAGATCGAGCGTCAGTGGAGGCGTTGTTGACTTTTTGTGCTGCAATGGGTTGAGAAAGTATAGATGAACAGATACTACAATGTAATAGAGTCAGTAGCATTCAAAACAAAAGTGGCGGTTTTGGTCTTTTTTCATTAATATACTATTTAGATTTGGATGGGAAATCAACGAACAAGCTTAATTGGCTGGGCTAAACATGAAAATTTGATTTCTTCTTCTCCTCCTCCTCCTTGTATGAGTACTCATTTGGTAGTGTGTAAATTTGGATTTCAGGTTAACGGGAGCCCGTATGAAGATGGGTGGATCATGAAGGTGGAGGTTAGCGATGCAAAGGAACTGAGTTCCTTGATGGATGCAGACGATTATTCGAAGTTTTGTGAAGAAGAAGATGCAAAGCATTGAGGGGTTGTTAAAACTTTCCAAACTTAAGGTTCCTTCCAATGGCTGCCACCATAGGTGTTTTTAGGTTTATTGGTTTTGGTTGCTGAGTTGTCATTGGTATGGTGTTGCACAACACATTGCAATCAAAATGTGCACTACTTTGATGGTTTGATTTTTAAGTTGATAATAATCTTTCTTTGAAGAGAATATTCAGAACATTATTTATCTGTGTGTCAGCAAGTTTCAAATCACATATGATGTTACCCAGAAGAAAATACTGTTTTCAAGAGAATCTTGAGAACCCACATGCCCTTTTAATTTATATTTCAATTGGTCTCGTGTTCCCATCCATACTTTAAAAATCAAAGGGGTTATATTTGATTACAAATTTAAAATTATTTTAAATACTTTGATACTCTGAAATCTGAATTTTAGGTATTATTCTTAGGATTTAAAATTCTAGCTTAAAAAATTCGGTTAATTGGTTAACCAATCGATTAATTGCAAAATATTTTGGTTCATTTAGTAATACCAAGTTCGGTTTAATTTTTTTGTTAAAATTTTAAAAGTTTCGGTTAAAACGATTTGGTTAATTGATTATACACTCCTAATCAAATGTACATAATTCGCAATCATTTACAAAAACAAAGCTAACATTATTTAAAAGAAACAAAAAGTATACATCATTAAGGCCCTGTTTGATAAATAATCAGACAATTTTAGCTTATTTAACCACTATTAGTTGTTTGGCTTGGTTAAAAAATTATATGTTTTTTGTAACTCTAAAATGCTAAAATTCAAAAGGTTACTCAAAGCAGTCTTTTCAATTAGCTTTTTGATAAAAGATATTATATCAGCTAACAAGCTAATTTATTAAACAACTTTCTACAATCAGCGTTATCAACAAATCATTCCTTCTAACCCAAACAACCAACCTAATCAGCCAACAACCAAAATTAAAAGTATTAAAATAACCGACACATCAACACGATTATCGGAAAAATATGTCAATTTTAATTTAATTGTATAATTTTTGAATGTTTATGAGACCCAATTACTTAAATTTGAATGATGGAATTGTATTTTTGTATAGTTCAATATGTTATTTAAACATTATTCATAAATTTGATAATGTTACGTGAACTCAAAATCCCTAGGCCAAAATGTGTTGAAGCTGGTGGTTGAATAGCGCGATTGAAAAGATCTCTGGCTCACTCTCCCTGTCCCTGTGTAGTGTCTCGCTTTCATGGCTACCGCCAGCTCTCTCTTCCTCTTACGGTAATGCCTCGCCCATCTTTATACTTTCTTCTCCTCTAATTTTACCTTGTGAATTTTACTTTACGATTCAATTTTTGGATTTTCTTCAGTGGTCCGCTGACAGTACGAGCTTTGGGTTTCGTTAGAGCGTCTAATACTCGTCTTCCCCAGTCTCTCCCGCTCTTCCATCGCGCTGTTCACTACCGTAGGTCTGTTCTCTTATCTGTTTGTAGTCCAAAGTAATTTTGTTCAATATGCTTTAAGCCTTGCTTTTTATTCTCCACTTTGTATTCTTACTCGTCATTGTTGATTTTCGTTATTTAAATTTAGAATTCCATTTTGAACAAATTTCTTATCTTTTCGCGTGCTTGCATTTTGTAGTGTTCTTGTTCGTTTTTATCAAAGTAAATGTCTCTCCTAAGATGAAATGGCCTTCAATTTGTATATATGTTCTGTCTTGTACTTCAGCAGTTTAGTGATAATAGGTGCTTATTGATTATCGGGTTTTTAGTGAAGAAACAACAGAAAAGAAAATGTTATTTACTTATCTGTTTTTTAAAGCTTTATTATTGTTGCTGCTGTTGTTATTGTTTTGGTATCAGATACTCATTAAATTAAAAGCCACAAGGTTGTGTTCTCTTTGGTTTTGATTTGCTTGTTTGAAATTTTAAAAGTAAGCAATTGTAGAAACCTATGGGTGAATGCATATAACTGAAAAAATTATTCAAAAATTTCTTAATAAGGGAGGAATGAAGAATTCCTCCTATATGGGCCGTTTGGTCGTTTTAATGCAGTAAAACAGGGTCTAATCTCAAAGAAATAATTTTAACTTTCTAAGCTTTTATAAGTATGCAATTTCATTGTAATGTGAATGATTTGTTATGGTGATGGTGATTTGGGACAGGATAAGGGCAACTTCTAATTCAACCAAACATTTCTTTAAGGGTAACGTCTATTGATTAGCTATACTAAATTGGTATGCTTTATGGCAGTGATTGTTGGTGGTGAAAAAGCAAAATGTCTATAAAATGGTCATAGCTGAGGTGAGGATGTTATGATGGAAATGTGAACATACAAGAAAGTGCTAATAGAAATGACTTTTTCTCAGTGTTGCAGTAGTGGTTATCGTTGTGGACAAATTAAGGTAAAACCTATAAAGATGGTTTATACATGATTAATGTAGACTGGTGGATGCATCAGTTATAAAAAAATATAATAGGTGATGGGTGAGGATAGGGAAGTTCATAACCTCTTTAGATTGGAGTTATTAAGAGATAGATGTTAGGTCCCATGAGTAGATTTATGACTCCTAGTACTAATAAATTTTATTGGGTACATGTAAGTGGTACCAACTAAATTCAATTAAAGCTCATGGGGGTTGGGTAAAACATAGAATTTTTAGTTACCAGAATGTAAATGGAAAGTCTCTAGTTTTAGCACAAATTAGCTTAAGGTGTATAATATTACATGGTACCAATCCGTCTCTAAGCAATAGGCTAATCTACATTGTTCTTCTTATGCCAAAATGATAAAGTGGTAAAATATTGCTTACTTGCTAGTATCCACATTCTTAATCGGCAAGCTATAGAAGTTGAAGTTGTTAATTGATTTACTGTTTTAGTGGTAAATTTCTCTAAATTTGACTTAAGTTTTGATTCTTCCAAGGTTAACTTTTGAAAATGTATATTAATTATAAACACTACACATCATATATTATTTATCAAGAATTAAACCTTCAAATATTGATTCTTTGTTGGCAAAGTGGCAAACAATAGAAGTTGAAGGGCTTCTTCAACAATCTTACTTGCTGTCATGTTACTAGTGGGGTAGATCTTGCTATATTATTCTGCTAACTGGAATGTCATTAGTGGCCCAAAATGAAAAGAAGTTTGCAGTTTAAAGTTTCAGCATTTTCCTTATCTCTTGACTATTTTTAGCATCTATTCTACTTTCTGGTTACAAAATATTGAGCTATGTAAAGTAGCATGGTGGGCCTGTCTGTGGGGGGCAAGTATGCCCTATTGCTACCATGCTAAACCTGTCCATTCCCTTGCATCTGTCTCTCTAGCCCCATTTTCCCTAGATTTTCTTGTTAAGTTCTATTCCACAGTTTTATTGGCTCTTAATTTATTATGTATATTCTTTTGGAAGGTTCAACAAGATATTCTTTACCTTTGCATATTCAGGTCTTATGTAAGTGCTGCAACTGATGAAGAGGCTTCTGCCAGGCTTGCTGCAGCCACTGCTGATACTGGAGCCCCAACAATGTACTGTTTGCTTATATATGCTGTTTAACTTTTGTTCTTGTTTCAGACCTTATTATACTTTGTGACTAAATAAAAATGGCCAGGCCCTAATTATTATTGTTGGAAAACATGAAAGAGATCTTTGGCATTGGAAATTTGCAAAATCACAATAGCAGTAAGTGGAATTCTAGCAGCATGCAAGATATAATGTTGGATTACTATTCATTGCACTGTGTCTTTCCCTCCCTTTTTCAATTCTTTTACCCTTCTGCTGTACACTTAATATTAGAAGCAATGGAAAGATTGTATCCATTGTCTTGATTGATCTTGATTAAAAAATTCATGAAATCTGACTTAAATTCAGATTGGTAAGAATTTCTGTAGTTTACGCCTATAGGGCTTTATTCAAAAGGTCACCGACTCATATATTGCTGTGAGGTGATGGTGTTGCATAGTTGCATCTATACTATCACTTTATTCTAACTTGTATTTTATTTTGTTATTTTTTTGTCTTTAGATTTGATAAAATAATTGCTAAGGAGTTACCTTCAACCATAGTATATGAGGATGATGAGGTTCTTGCTTTTCGGGATATCAATCCACAAGCTCCTGTTCATGTTCTAATTATTCCAAAATTAAGGGATGGATTAACACAACTTAGCAAGGTCAGTGTTTTCTCTTCTCTCTCTCTTCCCATCTAATTTGCTGAGAATAAAGGTTCTTCTGAGGTTCTTCCATGCTGATAGTAACAATGCTGGCTACTAAAAATAGTAAGTAATGGGGTACACTCTAAATTCTATAATTTGACAAAGTGTACTCCATCCTTATTATTTTTAGTATCAGGCATGGTAATAACTATTGTTGAAATTTCCTATAGTTATATATTTCATGAGAAAGAGAGTGACAGAATCTAATGCGAGAAAAACCCTGGATAGAAATTTTCCTAGTATGCAAGATTTTTTCCCACCAATGAAAATATGTTACACATTATTCGCTACTTGTAATTATACTTTGTTGCTGTCAATAATACTGGACTTCAAGAATTTGTCAATATATATTGATGAGATTTCAGTAAAAATGATCTGGCAATAGTTTATTGTGATTAAGTCCATTCTCATTCATTACTTCTATCTCATATGTAGGGTGAAGAAAGACACACAGAGATCTTGGGACGTCTTCTCTATGCTGCCAAAATTGTAGCAGAGAAAGAATTGAAGGAATTCTGGATGGCTTTCGGGTTGTTATTAACAATGGTCCTCAAGCGTGTAAGTCTATTCTTTTCCTATGTCATTTGAAGGGGAAAGCAAAATAAGAATCAATTCTCTAACCTTAACAACTATTATGCCCATATGCATTTGGCACCCCATTCTTTAACAGTACACAGATAGGAAAGGAACTATTTCCATGCGCTCCTATGACGCCAATGGTTTCAAAATGAGCTTTGTTCATCTGTTTCTTACAGGTCAATCTGTTTACCATCTTCACTTGCACGTACTTGGTGGGAGACAGATGAAATGGCCTCCGGGCTGAGGATATGATCAAACTTTGGCATCGGGAAAAGTGTTAGTAGTTTGATTTGCTTATCATTTATTGAGTATTCTTAGTTAGTCCATCTACGTACTAGATAAAATATATCAATGGATTATTGAACTTTACAATAAACTACAAAATGTGGATATAAATGTCTAAATCTTATGCAAATATCAATTGTATATGGAGACGTTAAGTTGCATGCGCGCGCGCATATGGAGTGCTCAGGTGCGGTTGTGCGGTGAGAGGAGAACCATTGATCTTTCCAAAATTAATGTCCAGGATTAACAACGTTTAAAAACAACGCGGTGGCAATTTGATCATTTTTCATATGGGTAAAACTTAAGGTGCGTAGGTCTTGTGTTTAAGGTGCGTCGTGCACCTTCTTTAGGTGCGTGACTTTTGTGCTTAAGGTGCGTGTAGTTGAGAATTTAAGGTGTGTTTCTTAATTTATCACATTGTTGCTCATACTCAGTGCTCCATGATGCATCATCCTGTGTGATTGGGATCCAAATAATATGTGGTCTTGATTCGCCGTAAAACCAATTTAAAAAACGAATCCATTCTTTAGGGACGCCAACACCTGATGTTATTAGCAGCATCACTAATCTCCTTTTCCAAAACCTTAAATCCTAACATATATACAGAAACATTAACATGTATATAAGAATGGAATGCAAGCCTAATAATTCCTAACCCAATCAATTATCTTCCCTTAGCCAAAAATTCGACCCAATTGGGAAAAAAGATCAGAGATCGAGTCTCACCAGCAGTAGTGTGGGAGCAACTTCTCAAAGTGAGAAGACTCCTTGTGCGCAGTAAGCAAAAAAAAAAGCAGTACTGCCACAGTAATAATATGGAATTATATTGATCGAAATATATGACTGCTTAGATTTAAACCTTACCGTGTGAAAAAATATTATCTCATCATCTTCTTTGACATTAAACATTAATTTAAAAACTTCTAACTTTTTAGAAGAGCCGTGATATAATGCATTTCGCAATGCTTCATAAGATTCCTCAATCTTTTTCTTTTCTGCATATATTAATATGAAAAAACAATGTATTAATATGTGTGTGTATGCATAATCTTCAATAAATAAATCAAATGCGTAAATATTTGGCAACGGTTTTATATATAAAATCAACTAATTACCTAGTTCTGCAGAGAAAGTAGCCATTAAGGTGGTTATTTCCCTATGTTCATTTTGAAGCCTGTAACAAAAAAAATAATAATAATCTCAACAAGCTAGTAAATTACGTAATTTTGGGTGACTTTTTGTGAGATAGGTCGAGATAGAAATGTAATACTTATGCTCTGAAAATGTAATACTAATTAGAAATAAATAAATACGTATAGAGTAATATTTATGGATTGAACAGTTACTTATAAGAAAAATTGTAATATTAATCATAGATAAATTGATTGATTGTTACTTATGAGAGAAAATGTAATACTTATAAAAAATTGGACTCGTCTAATGGAATCACATATGAGAATTCGTGAGACCGTCTCATAGAAGATTTGCCATGTAACATTTTACATACAATGTCATGACGCATTATACTATTCGAGCGAGATTTTCCATAGTTAACCGACTAGAACCAAGAGTACGTACTAATAGTCCACTATATTGATATTAATTACCCAATAATGAATATATCAAAACATTAAATTAAATCTTACTTGAAGTGAGGGTCACAGGCATAGGAAAAAGAGGCACAGTTCACAACAGTTGTGGCTATCCAATAGGCAGCCATTGGTAAAGCCAAAATTACAGATTGTAGAGGGGAGTAAGATAGCCATTGTTTGAGCTCAACAACACATTTGGTGAGTTCTATGGCTGAACTTATGCAACAATATTCCTCAGCTGTTGTTTGTTTCAGAGCTAATCCTTTGCCTTTGCCCTTGCACAGTGGTGAAATAAAACTGGATTCTCCATGGATAATGGAGAAAGCAGCAAGCATAAGGACTAACTTATCCTCCCAACAATAAGGAGATACAATGCTCAGTAGATGATGAATAGTGGTGGAGTAGTGTTGATTTTTTGCAATTGCACTTGAAGCTATCTGAAAATGACCAAAAATAGAATTAACCATCCTAGCTATCAGTCATCCCAAGCATTACTGTACATTTTGATCATCCATCATATATAGCTCCCATGCATCCCAAAAATCATACCTCGAATGAAAGTTGTCTGATATGAAGTGAAAGTTCCTTGTAAGTATCGAGCTCTTCTAGTTGATTCAACTCCTCCACCATGACCTTTTGAGCAGTACCTTGATCCTCATAGTACATAAATAATTCATTCATTTATATTTATAAAATAAAAACCAATGCCTTTTTCAAACTAACCATTATCACATACATGCACAATCTAACTACTTTTGTAGATAAAGTAAAACATAAAACAGTTTTAAGATATCATGAATAATAACAAACCGTCTCAAGATTAAGAGTGTTTTCTGCCATGCTCAATATGAAGTTGGTGTTGAATTCTCTACCATCATAGTTGTGAGTGGATAAAACTTGTTGTCTGATTATACTCTCATCAACAGACTGGCTGCTTAGTGATGTAGTGAGCATCATTGTTGGTTGTGAAATTATTCTCTGGGATACAAGTGGAGTTTGGGCTGCCATATTGAATGGAGAGTATAATTAGGTAATTAGGGAGAAGATCAGATCAGAGAACAATTCAACTTTTGAGGGAAAAATTAATTAAGTGAGCTGAGACCTGAGAGTGGTTTGTGAGAATTTATGATTAAGATTGATACATATATCATCAGTCACCATGCACATCACCTATATATAATAGCATTTGGAGTAGATAGGGAGGAAAAGAATAAAAAAACTAAATTATTCTTATCCTCCAATGCACTCTAACCCTCCAACAATGCATGCCCAAATGCTCACTGCTAGTGAAGCTAAGTATTCCTTAGCTTGAACACCAAGGGAGAGTGGATCTTAGCTTTAGCATGTTCTATATATGCATCTTTTTTCCTCAATTCCGATCCTTTACATTTTTTTTTTTTTTTTTTTTTTTTTTTTTGAGTAACCAAGGAAACTTCTAGGTACTATCCGAAGGTGTATAATTCTAGCCAGCAAATGACACCAATGAAGTAAACCAGTGATAAACACTACACTACAAGAAAAATAGTATAGAATAGATACTACCTTGTAAAGAATATAGAGTATTTAAAAAAAATAGTTTTATATATATGTTTATTCCTTCACCCCACAACTGTCCACAATGATACCTCTACCTCTTGTTGCTTTACGATCTTCACCCACGGTATGTTTCCTTAGTATCTGAAGTTAAAAATTTCATTTTTGGGTAAAAAAAGTTTAATTATTTTAATTAAAATAATGTAACCTAAAATCCAAAAATGGCTAAAAGTTGAATAAAAATAAAAATAAAAATGCAAGTTAATGAAAATTAACACTAAGTTCAATAAAATTATAAAAACCAAATACACCATGAAGTACTACTCATCGCTATCATAATCAACATCGTCAACATCGTCATCATCGTAAACATCGTCAGCATCGTCAACATCGTGATCATGACAACAAGTGAAAGCTAAAAACTTCTGCATACGGCGAGAGCATTCAGGACATCTTTCATTTTCAGGAATTTTGCTCAAGGTAATTGGATATTCAAGGGTACAACAAGAATGCTTATCCTTGGAAAGCATCTCGTGGTGATCTTTGAATGCTTGGCCAAAACCTTTGGTGGCAGCTATGTTTTCCTTCCAAATCTCGTAGTCATTCATGGCTTGTAACATTTTACTTCCATGCCCACATACAACCACTTCTGATCCTTTGCTTAATAACACCCATCCTTCAGTTGTTGCATTCTTGCTTTCATAGGACAATAATTTTTTGAGTCCTTGCAAAATTTCATCATTGTTGTTTTCTTTGACAAGGTGATTAGTCATCTCTAAATATTGAATTCTTGACAAAAACATACTTCGAAGACGAGTCCAAAACCACCATACTCCATTAGAATTATGCAATGGGCAATGACTCATTCTTTCTTTATTAATGATTCCTCCTATCATTTTGTTTTTTCCAATGTAGGCAAACTCGAAGTTCATTTGGGTTTTGGAGGCAACTTCACGTGCTTTGCAAAGGAATTCCCGAATCCATTTAATGTTGTTTCCTCCATATAAGAAAAAGTATTTTTCCTCATGAATCTGAAAAGGAAAACATATTAGATAAATAAATAAATAAATAAATAAATATATATATATATATATATATATACACACACACACACACACAAAGTTACTTGAATGTGGGCGTACCCAATCATTTACAGGCATGCCAATTGTATAATAGGGGTAATAGAAGCCAGATTGTGATGCCAAAAGATGAAGAGTCCAAGTTTCTTGTTGCCAGAAAAGTTTCTCCTTTTCGCTGTCATACTGAGTAGATTGTGTTTTCTGATGATAAATGAAAATAAGGTAATTAATTAATGTTATGAAATGCTTATATTGCTAGCTGCAATCTTGAAAGAAAAAGAACAACGACAATACGGTATAAATGAATCAAAAATTAGAACGTAGTAGTGTACCATTTCTTCAATTATGCCTTCAACATCCTTTTTCCAAGCATTTATTTTATCAGCAATGTCATGTACCAAATCCGTTGTCATTGAGTCAATTTTAGGTCCCACATTATGCCGGAAATTCGAGGATTCTGAGCTTCCTTCAGTGCCGTAAATCCCTTGCTTCAACTCATTTTGTATGAAAAGAGTTATGTATCCCAAATGCTCACTGATAGTAAAGTATTCCTTAGCTTGAACACCAAGGGAGAGTGGATCTTAGCTTTAGCATGTTCCATGCATTTTTTTTTCCTCAATTCCTTTACATTTGTCTGTCTTTTTTTTTTTTTGAGTAACCAAGGAAACTTCTAGGTACTATCCGAAGGTGTATAATTCTAGCCAGCAAATGGCACTGCACCAAGGAAGTAAACCAGTGATAAACACTACACTACAAAAAAAAAGTATAGAATAGATACTACTTTGTAAAGAATATAGAGTATTTAAAAAAAATAGTTTTATAATATATGTTTATTCCTTCACCCCACAACTGTCCACAATGATACCTCGCTCTACCTCTTGTTGCTTTACGATCTTCACCCACTGTATGTTTCCTTAGTATCTGAAGTCTGGAAATTGTTAGGATCTTCTTGGTCCATCGTCTCCACAGCCTCAATCACATTTATTAGCAAATTAATTAATTGAGCATTATTTAAATGTTTGAATATAATTCGATTGTTGTTTTTATTTTAGTTTTTACATCATTAAGCCACAATTTTAATTTCACAGCTGTGTCTTACTGAAAATAATATCAAGCCTGATCCAACAAAACAAATACTTTATATTGTTGGTCTGTGGTCCGTGACCGGCCGCAACTGTCACAGTCCATTCTGTGCAACAGTTCTGATTTCTAGGTTATTTTTTACCTTGTAGATATTAGAACTAGACTTTGTTGTCTTCGTATAAGTTGTAGCTTTTGTAATCACTTCATTTGGACATTCTTATACTGAGATATGCTTAAAATACTCAGCCGTCATTTGGCAGAGAAAAGTGCACAATAGAGTGAAGCTCACAGCGTGAGTGTCAGCATGAGCCCTAATCTTCACTCCAAAATGCATATGAGGATTTTCAAATATTAGGTTATATATAAAACCAACGAAAGTAAGGAAAGATCCAAGTGTGTAACACACACTTTCCCTAAAACCAATTTGCTAACTCTTTATGAGGATACTAGAAGCGTTGTAGCATCAGTCTCTTAGGATAAAATGGATCACGGCCATAAGTTTGAGCACTCAAACAAAAGGTCCAATGAACGAGAACCAAGATTATATTGAGCACTTCGATTCCTTTTATAGGAAGTGTGCGCAGAATTGTCTTTCATGAAAAAACGATAGAAGGGAGGAGAGAAACAAAAGATTTCAACTTCTTCCCTTGGTCACTTTTATGTTAGGCAAATTATACCGTGCACCACGGTGCACATAGCAATGTGCACAACGTACGTAAACGATGTCGTTTTGAGTATTGTAAACTAACCGTTCGTTTTTTTGGAAATCATGTTTCCTGTTTCGGCCGATCTCTGTATTTAAGTTAATATTCTGTGTATTCCAGGCAATCATTCTGTGTATTCTAGGCAACCGTTCTGTGTATTCATGTTAGTAACACATGTTGTGATGTGTTTGTACATTCGAATGTTTAGGAGGATGAGTTCTGTGTATTTTGTGTCAATATTCTGTGTATTCATGTTATTAACACAGGTTGTGATGTGTTTGTGCATTCGAATGTTAGGATGATGAGTTCTGTGTATTTTGTGTCAATATTCTGTGTATTTTGGGCAAACATTCTGTGTATTCTAGGCAAACGTTCTGTGTATTCTAGATAATGATTATGTGTATTATAGATAATGAATTTACTGGAGTTATTCGCGGCCGCGTCCACTAACATCTGTGTATTTTGTGTCAATATTCTGTGTATTCTGAGTAAACATTTTGTGTATTATAGGCAAACGTTCTGTGTATTCTAGATAATGATTATGTTTATTATAGCTAATGAATTCCCTGGAGTCATTATCGCGTCCGCATCCACTAACATCGAAACGACGTCGTTTACGTACGTGGTGCACATTGCTATATATGTGCACCGTGGTCGGGGTATAACGATTGTTTATGTTAAGAGTCCAAAGCCGCATTGTAAAATAAGAGAGAAACATATGGATAAGGCCATGAGTTGGACTAGCTAATTGATTGGATTCAATCTTTTAGTGTGGTTTGGAGTCCATTTGTATTACAACCTTGAATGAGTTCTTGAGTTG
>CM008345.1:16073492-16087881 GCA_002525835.2 Ipomoea batatas
TGGGAGTGTTTAGGGTTCAACCATGGGTCAAAACCGTGTTCAAAATGCTCAAAACGAGCTTAATAGTGAGCAGAGCATGTGCGAAACGGCCTAGGAAACGGCCGTGTCAGTGGCCGTTTGACTCCTCTTCAAAAACTGCATTTTTACACTGTAAATCGGCCTAAATCAAACGCCCATGTACACGGCCGTGTGCCAGGCCGTGTTCCTCCTCTCCAGAAATTGCATTTTCAAACTCTGTGCAGCTGCTTTGACTTCTAGGCTGTTTGTCACCATTTTTCGTTCCGAATTACGAAATTTGTATCTCTAGAGAAGTTGTAGCCCTTGAAGTGTTCTTTCCAATGGTCTAAAGATCACCGGATCTTGACATTCCTAGGCTGAGATATGATCGAATTACTAAGATGTCGACGTGCAGAAATTTCAACACTTTGATCTTTTGCTTCTCTTTTGTTTTAGTTTGCCCAAATGACCAATACCATTACAAATACAAATCTTAAGCTCCCTTGGAAGTGTTGCACTCATCTCCATAGCTTCTCCTTGACTCCCATTGACTCCAAATGCATCCAAAATGCATGAAAATCACCGTCTTTGCTTCCAATGCTTTCCAACTCATATTCCTTACAAAATAACATAAATAAGCACTAATTCTCATGAAAATTGGAATGATCTATAAACAAAAATACTTAGTGAAAGGGAGAAAAATATAGACAAATGAGCACTTATCATTCTTACAGGTCAATCTGTTTACCATCTTCACTTGCACGTACTCGGTGGGACACAGATGAAATGGCCTCCTGGCTGAGGATATATATGATCAAACTTTGGCATCGGAAAAAATGTTAGTACTTTCATTAATTTTCTTTTCATTTATTCAGTATTTCTTAGTCAGTTACTCCATCTACGAAATAGATAAAATATATCAATGGATTATTGAATTATAAAAATAAAAATGTAAGTTCGTTAATGAAAATTAACATTAAGTTCTTCTCAAAAAAAAAAAAATTAACATTAAGTTCAATAAAATTATAAAAATCAAATTAAATATACTATGAAGTACTACTCATAGCTATCATAATCAACATCGTGATGGTGATCATGACAACAACTGAAAGTTAAAAACTTCTGCATACGGCGAGAGCATTCAGGACATCTTTCATTTTCAGGAATTTTGCTCAAGGTAAATGGATATTCAAGGGTACAACAAGAATGCTTATCCTTGGAAAGCATCTCATGGTAGTCTTTGAATGCTTGGTCAAAAACTTTGGTGGCAACTATGTTTTCCTTCCAAATCTCGTAGTCATTCATGGCTTGCAACATTTTACTTCCGTGTCCACATACAACCACTTCTGATCCTTTGCATAATAACACCCATCCTTCAGTTGTTGCATTCTTGCCTTCATAGGACAATAATTTTTTGAGTCCTTGCAAAATTTCATCATTGTTGTATTCTTTGACAAAGTGATTAGTCATGTCTAAATATTGAATTCTTGACAAAAACATACTTTGAAGACGAGTCCAAAACCACCATACTCCATCAGAATTATGCAATGGGCAATGACTCATGCTTTCTTTATTAATGATTCCTCCTATCATTTTGTTTTTTCCAATGTAGGCAAACTCAAAGTTCATTTGGGTTTTGGAGGCAACTTCACGTGACTTGCAAAGGAATTCTCGAATCCATTTAATGTTGTTTCCTCCATAAAAGAAAATAAATTTTTCCTCATCAATCTGAAAAGAAAAACATATATATTAGCTAATTGATAAATAAATAAATAAATAAATAAATAAATATATATATATATATATATATATATACACACACACACACACACAAAAAGTTACTTGAATGTGGGCGTACCCAATAATTTATTGGCATGCGAATTTGATAATAGTGGCCATATAGTGGTGCAAGAAGATGAAGAGTCCAAGTTTGTAGTTGCCACAAAAGTTTCTCCTTTTCGCTGTCATACGGAGTAGATTGTGCTGTCTGATGATAAATGAAAATAAGGTAATTAATTAATGTTATGAAATGCTAATATTGCTACCTGCAATCTTGAAAGAAAAAGAACAACGACAATACGGTATAAATGAATTAAAAAATAGAACGTAGTAGTAAGTAGTGTACCATTTCTTCAATTATGCGTTCAACATCCTTTTTCCAAGCATTTATTTTATCAGCAATGTTATGTACCAAATCCGTTGTCATTGAGTCAATTTTAGGTCCCACATTATGCCAGAAATTCGAGGGTTCTGAGCTTGCTTCAATGCCGTAAATCCCTTGCTTCAACTCATTTTGTATGAAAAGAGTTATGTTATGTGGTATTACCTTTACCCCTATTGTATTTTGTTCAATATATTCAGGGGTCCAAGTGAGCATCATGTGGATGGCATTTTGGTGAACAATTCTTCCTCGTTGGTCAAGTGAAACAATTATGGGTTCCTCTCCCCATCTCTTTTGAAACAACTCTTCTTTAACAAATCTTGTAAATTGTGGCCTCAACATTTTTTTTGGATCATTCAACCAATGTAATAACGTTATGTTGTTTCTTAATTTATCACATTGTTGCTCATACTCAGTGCTCCATGATGCATCATTCAGTGTGATTGGGATCCAAATAATATATGCTCTTGAATAGTAGCGAAACCAATTTAAAAAATGAATCCATTCCTTAGGGACGCCAACACCTGATGTTATTAGCAGCATCACTAATCTCCTTTTCCAAAACCTTAAATCCTAACATATATACAGAAACATTAAAATGTATATAAGAATGGAATGCAAGCCTAATAATTCATAACCCAATCAATTATCTTCCCTTAGCCAAAAATTCGACCCAATTAAGAAGAAAGACCAGAGATCGAGTCTCACCGGTGACGGATTGTTAAAGTACTCCTTGAGTAAGCAAACAAAAAAAAGAAGAAGAAAAACATCAATACTGTCGTAGTAATAGAATGGAATTATATTGATCGAATTATATAGCTGTTTAGATTCAAAACCTTACCTTTCGACGAAATATTATCTCATCATCATCATTGACATTAAACATTAATTTGAAAACTTCTAACTTATCAGAAGAGCCGTGATATAATGCATTTCGCAATGCAATATAAGATTCCTCATTCTTTTTCCTTGCTGCATATATTCATATGAAAAAACAATGTATTATTATGTCTGTGTGTATAATCTTAAATAGATAAATCAAATGCGTAAATATTTGGCAACGGCATTATATATAAAATCAACTAATTACCTAGTTCTGCAGAGAAAGTAGCCATTAAGGTGGTTATTTCCCTATGTTCATTTTGAAGCCTGTAACAAAAAAAATAACAATCATAATCTCAACAAGCGAGTAAATTATGTAATTTTGGGTGACTTTTTGTGAGATAGGTGGAGATATAAATGTAATACTTATGCTGTGAAAATGTAATACTAATTAGAAATAAATAAAAATGTATAGAGTAACATTTATGGATTGAACAATTACTTATAAGAAAAATTGTAATATTGATCATAGATAAAATGATTAATTGTTACTTATGAGAGAAAATGCGATACTTATGAAAGATTGGACTCGTCTAATGGAATCACATACGAGAATTCGTGAGACGTCTCATAGAAGAGTTGCCATGTAATTTTTTACATACAATGTCACGAGGCATTATACTATTCGAGCAAGGTTTCCCATAGTTAACCGACTGGAACCAAGAATACGTACTAATAGTCCACTATATTGATATTAATTAACCAATAATGAATATATCAAAACATTAAATTAAATCTTACTTGAAGTGAGGGTCACAGGCATAGGCAAAAGAGGCACAGTTCACAACAGTTGTGGCTATCCAATAGGCAGCCATTGGTAAAGCCAAAATTAGAGATTGTGGAGGGGAGTAAGATAGCCATTGTTTGAGCTGGACAACACATTTGGTGAGCTCTATGGCTGAACTTATGCACCAATAATCCTCAGCTGTTGTTTGTTTCAGAGCTAATCCTTTGCCTTTGCCCTTGCACAGTCGTGAAATAAGGCTATATTCTCCATGGATAATGGAGAAAGCAGCAAGCAAAAGGACTAACTTATCCTCCCAACAATAAGGAGATAGAATGCTCAGTAGATGATGAATAGTGGTGGAGTGTTGATTTGTTGCAATTGCACCGGAAGCTATCTGAAAATGACCAAAAATAGAATTAACCATCCTAGCTATTAGTAATCGCAAGCATTACTATACATTTTGATCATCCATCATATATAGCTCCCATGCATCCCAAAAATCATACCTCGAATGAAAGTTGTCTGATATGAAGTGTAAGTTCCTTGTAAGTATCGAGCTCTTCTAGTTGATTCAACTCCTCCACCATGACTTTTTGATGAGCAGTACCCTGATCCTCATAGTACATAAATAATTCATTTATAAAATAAAAACCAATGCCTTTTTCAAACCACTATCATATACATGCACAATCTAACTACTTTTATAGATAAAGTCAAACATAAAACAGTTTTAAGATATCATGAAGTAATAAGTAGAATGACAAACCGTCTGAAGATTAATAGTCTTTTCTGCCATGCTCAATATGAAGTTGGTGTCGAATTCTCTACCATCAGGGTTGTGAGTGGATAAAACTTGTTCTCTGATTATACTCTCATCAACAGACTGGGTGCTTAGTGATGTACTGAGCATCATTGTTGGTTGTGAAATTATTCTCTGGGATACAAGTGGAGTTTGGGCTGCCATATTGAATGGAGACTATAATTAGGGAGAAGATCAGATCAGATCAGAGAACAATTCAACTTTTGAGGGAAAAATTAAGTGAGCTGAGAGTGGTTTGTGAGAATTTATGATTAAGATTGATACATGCACATCACCTATATATAATAGCATTTGGAGTAGACATGGAGGAAAAGAATCAAAAAACTAAATTATTCTTATCCTCCAATGCACTCTAACCCTCCAACAATGCATGCCCAAATGCTCACTGCTAGTAAAGTATTCCTTAGCTTGAACACCAAGGGAGAGTGGATCTTAGCTTTAGCTTGTTCCATGCATCTTTTTCCTCAATTCCTTTACATTTGTCTGTCTTTTTTTTAGAGTAACCAAGGAAACTTCTAGGTACTATCCGAAGGTGTATAACTCTAGCCAGCAAATGGCACCAAGGAAGTAAACCAGTGATAAGCACTACCTACAAAAAAAAGTATAAAAAAGATACTAACTTGTAAAGAATTATGAGTACTTAAAAAAAAAAGTTTTATGCTGTTTATTCCTTCCCCCACAATAGCCATGGCCAGCCAATAACTTGTTTAATTAAGCCTAGACACATAAGGAATGATTGGGAAAGTAATTCTCAGTGAGGTACGGATGTTCCTGCAACACAAATATAATTAAACCCACATGTTATATTAATTAAGTTGCTTATGTAGCCTTCAAACCAGTACATATATATTATAAGAAAAATTTAATCTATTGTGGACTACTTGTGCGGTGGAGATGACATTGGAGAACTTAAGTTATTATCTAGGTGGGCAACCAACCTCGATCGAGCTCACCAATTGCAAGAGGGACTTAATTGCCTCACTCCGAATACCCAAGCTAGCTCATATGCGGTTGAGATCATATTAAAGAATTCGACTCATTTAGGTAGCTAATATCATGATTTGCTGAGTGAGCTCACATTGAGAGACTCGTCTATCTTGCACTGAATAGTCGAGCTCATATGCGGTTGAGATCACATTAGATAACTAATTAAATGTCAATTCAATGAGTTTGATATCAATTGTGCACGTAAAAGTATTAAGAATTAATGCTTATCACTTGTTAACTTCCTTGGTGTCCTTTGCTGGCTAGGATCACAAAGTAGAGTTTATCTTGTATATGTAGGTGGTGAATAAGTCGATGTAACAAATATGTATGTATATATAAAAAAAAAACAAAAAAAAAAAAACACACACACACACAATTTTTACAGACGTCATTACTCCAAAACCACCTCAATCGCTCTCGTTGGCTTACTTGGCTATGGAGTGGGGGGACTGGTGACAGAGTAATCAGGCAAGCAGACTCAAGACAATGAGTGGACGTTCAAACTAGCTGTTCAACATTCACTCCAACGGCTCCTCAACACTCCAACGGCACTCTAACGGCTCATCAGCATTGATACTCTATTTACTGCGCTCAGCATTGATGCTCCATTTACTGTGCATTGAAGATGGAACGTTGCGCTCAGGAATATAAAGGACGCTCGGGACGACACTTGAACTTAGACAAAACACATATTGAACTCATTTGTACACTGAGCACTGCACTCAAACATTGTACTATCATAACATTCAAATAATATATCCGGTAACACATTATTACCGTCAGAACTAAACTTTGTTGTCTTCGTATAAGTTGTAGCTCTTTATTCGAATGTCGTTGCAATCATTCATTTGGACATTCCTATGATGAGATATGCTTAAAATACTCAAACGTCGCTTGGCAGAGAAAAGTGCACAATAGATCGAGTGGAGCTCACGGCGTGAGTGTCAGCATGAGCCCTGATCTTCACTCCAAAATGCATATGAGGATTTTCAAACATGAGGTTACAAACCCAACGAAAGCAAGGAAAGATCCAAGTCATGTGTAACACACACTTTCCTTAAAACCAATTCGCTACCTTCAAAGGATTCTAGGACGTTGTAGCGTCAGTCTCCTAGGATAAAATGGAGCACGAACATAAGTTTGATCACTCAAACAAAATGTCTGGCGAACTAGAAAACCAAGATTTTATTGAGCACTTCGATTCCTTTTATCAGAAGTGTACGCAGAATTTTCTTCCATGAAAAAATGATAGAAGGACCGTTAATTAATTCTTAATCTTAACTTTCAAAAAAAATTCTTAATCTTAAGAAAATAAATTGGAATTATTTCCAAGATTTGATTTACACCCCTTGAACACGAGGGAGAAAATAAATTGGAATTAATTCCAAGATATGATTTACACCCCTTGAACACGAGGGAGCCTCTATGTTATAGAATTCAACATCTCTCTAAAAGTCTCTTTTATATATAGTGGAGCAAACACACTTCCCAAACCAATGTGGGACATGTGATTTTACAAAGTCTTTCCACCTTCATTTTCTAACTCAAATAAGTTTACTTTGAGAATCAATTTCTTATTCATTCATTATTTGTTTTGAGCGTATAATATATCAATCTATTCGCCTTACTACGAAGAACCCGAATACACTTTGACTCAATCCAAATCGAATGTAGACCTCACATATATTTGTATTACAAAATAGCCACTTTTTAAGCTAAAAATTATTTCAAGAGTATACACCTTGGGGTAGTACCTACAAGTTTCCTTTGTTACTCAAAAGAAGAAGAAGAAGGAGAAGAAAACAGACAGACAAATGTAAAGGAGCTGAGGAAAAGGATTCATGGAACAAGTTAAAGCTAAAGCTAATTAAGGAATTGAATACTTTACTAGCAGTGAGCATCCGGCCGGGCATGTATTCTTAGAGTGTTGGTTTGTATTAAAGGATAAGAATAATTTTACTTTTTAAGTTTTTTTTTTTTTTTATTCTTCTCCTCCATATCTACTCCGGCCAAATGCTATTTTATATAAGTGATGCATGTTGTGGTAACTGATGATATATATATGTCAATCTTAATCATAAATTCACTACTACAGAAATCACATACAGCCCAAACTCTACTTCTATCCCAGAGAATAATTTCACAACCAACAATGATGCTCACATCACTAAGCAGCCAGCCCGTTGATGAGAGTACAATAAGAGAACAAGTTTTATCCACTCACAATTTATGATGGTAGAGAATTCAACACCAACTTCATATTGAACATGGCAAAAAACACTCTTAATCTTGGGACGGTATAATTTGTCATTCTACTTATTATTACTTCATGATATCTTAAAATTGTTTTATGTTTGGCTTTATCTACAAACGTAGTTAGATTCTGCATGTACGTATATGGTAGTGGTTTGAATAATTAAGGCATTGGTTTTTATTTTATAAAAATGAATTATTTATGTACTATGGGGTCAGGGTACTGCTCAAAAAGTCATGGTGAAGAAGTTGAATCAACTAGAAGAGCTTGATACTTACAAGGAACTTCCACTTCATATCAGACAAATTTCATTCGAGGTATGTATGATTTTTGGGTGGGGCAATGATGGATGATCAAAATGTATAGTAATGCTTGCGATGACTGATAGCTAGGATGGTTAATTCTATTTTTGGTCATTTTCAGATAGCTTCCGGTGCAATTGCAAAAAATCAACACTCCACTACTATTCATCTTGTACTGAGCATTATTGTACGTATCTCCTTATTGTTGGGAGGATAAGTTAGTCCTTATGCTTGCAGCTTTCTCCATCATCCATGGAGAATTTAGCCTTATTTCAGCGACTGTGCAAAGGCAAAGGATTAGCTGGGAAGTTGGTACATCTGAAACAAAGTGAATCATTAATAAAGAAAGAATGAGTCATTGCCCATTGCATGATTCTTATAGACTATGTTGGTTTTGTACTCGTCTTTGAAGTATGTTTTTGTCAAGAATTCAATATTTAGAGATGACTAATCACCTTGTTCAAGAATACACCAATGATGAAATTTTGTAAGGACTCAAAAAATTATATTATTGGTCTATGAAAGCAAGAATGTGACAATTGAAGGATGCATGGGCCATGTTAAGCAAAGGACCAGAAGTGGTTGGATGTGGACATGAAAGTAAAATGTTGCAAACGATGAATGACTACGAGAACAAGATGAACGTAACTGATCTGAATTGATTGAACTGCAAAATTACAGAGTCCATATACAAGCAGTAACTCAAAACACTCCTCTATGTTACAAAATATAAACATAATATTATTAACATGCCCCCTCAAGCATAAGGTTGATAGGCAACAACATTGAGCTTGAAGCGGAGAGTCTGAAAACGTCGTGCTGGCAGCGGTTTTGTGAAGATATCTGCCAGTTGATCCTGAGTGGACACAAAATTAACAATCACATCTCCCGAAGCAACCTTGTCCCGAACGATGTGATAATCTATCTCGACATGCTTAGTCCGAGCATGAAAAACAGGATTGGCAGCCAGGTAAGTAGCACCGAGATTGTCACACCAGAGCGTAGCTGGATGGCCTGAGTGAAGCCGGAGTTCGGTGAGCAACGAGACCAACCAAGTAACCTCAGCAGCAACATCCGCTAAGCCTTTGTACTCAGCTTCAGTTGAAGAACGAGCAACTGTGCGCTGCTTCCGTGAGACCCAAGATATAAGGTTATCACCAATAAAAACTGCATAGCCACTGGTAGACTTGCGGTAAACTGGACAACCGGCCCAATCTGAATCAGAGTACGCATGAATTGTAGTGCGCGTGGACGGGGTAAGATGAAGACCCAAGTCAAGAGTACCTTTGACATAACGACAGACCCGTTTTAGGAGACCCCAGTGTTCAGCGGTTGGTGTATGCATAAATTGACACAAGCGATTGACCGAGAAAGAGAAGTCAGGCCTCGTGATGGTGAGATATTGAAGAGCGCCCACGATGCGACGATACTGCGTTGGGTTGTCAAAGTGTTCTGTAGTAGACAAACCAGATGAGGATACTGCGGCCGACGTGGTTAGAGCTTTGCAGTCTGACATACCAGCCCGAGCAAGAATGTCAAGCATGTAACGTTTCTGAGAGAGTAAGTAGCCACCTTTATAAGCTAGCATCTCAATGCCCAGGAAGAAGCTAGGAGTACCAAGGTCACGAATCTTGAAAGCGGCCGACATCTGACTGAGTAGTGTTTCAATTAAGCCCGCATCATTACCCATCATAAGTATATCGTCGACGTAGACTAGTAAAAATACCCTCGAGTCGCCAGCTGTGTAGTGAAAGAGGGAAACATCAGTCTTAGAGGAAGCGAAGCCCGTTTTCAGCAGGAAGTCATGTAACCTTTTAAACCAGGCACGTGGGGCCTGCTTTAGCCCATACAGCGAACGCTGAAGATGACATACGTGACCCGGATGTAGAGAGTCTTCATATCCCGGAGGTTGCCTCATATATACTGTTTCTGGGAGAAGACCATTAAGAAAAGCATTATGGACATCGAGCTGACGAAGAGTCCAGGATTGTGACATAGCAAGAGATAACAAAAGCCGAACAGTAGTAGGTTTGACGACCGGACTAAAAGTATCAAAGAAGTCTTCACCAGCGACTTGATTAAACCCTTTTGCAACAAGACGCGCCTTGTAACGATCAACAGTTCCATCAGCTTTGTACTTAGTACGGAAGACCCACTTGCATCCTATAACATTCATGTGCGGAGTGGCTGGCACTAATTTCCATGTATTGTTATGCAAGAGAGCATTGAACTCCTGATACATTGCATCCCTCCAGTGTGGATGACCAATTGCCTGAGAGTAGCAGGTAGGGTCCGAGGTGGTATGTAACGCATAAAACTGTTCCCCCGTTCCGCGAGTTTTGCGGCGTGTCCGCATTGCATGCCCACCATCTTGTAGTGTGGTGGTGGTTCCCTCAGCAGAGGAGGTTGAAACCGGTACATCTGACTGAGTAGCCGACGAGGAAGAGTGCTCGGGGATAGAATCCGAAGTTGATGGATCAGAATTAGGAACAGTGTGCGGCGGTATGGCCGGTGTAGGAACGAGCAGCGGAGCTGATGCCCAGGGTGCATCTGACGACGATGGCAAAGTGTCAGATTGTACAGACCCCTGTATAGCAAAAGGAAAAATATGCTCAGCAAAACGAACATGGCGACAGATAAAGATTTTTCCAGTGTTAGGATCTAAGCAACGGTATCCCCTATATGAAACTGGGTAACCTAAGAAGACACACGGAGCTGACCGATACTCAATTTTATGACGATTATAAGGGCGAAGGTATGGGTAGCAACGACACCCGAAGACACGAAGGAAGGTGTAAGGAGGTTGAGTTTCAAATAGTTTGTAGTAGGGATTTTTGAACTGGAGAGCAGCAGATGGTAAGCAGTTTATTAGGTAAGTAGCTGTTTCGAAGGCATAGTCCCAATATTGTATAGGAGTTGAACTTTCAACAAGGAGTGATAGGCCAGTTTCTACTATATGACGGTTACGGCGCTCAACCAGGCCGTTTTGTTCATGGGTATAAGCACATGATTGACGATGGACTATTCCAAGTGTTTCAAAAACGGAGTGTAAGTGACGATACTCTCCGCCTAAGTCGAATTGGATGGTTTTGATAGAACGGGAAAACCGCCGTTCTACCATTACCCGAAACAAATTAAAAATTTTATATATGTCTGATTATATCCGTAAGGGATAAAACCAGGTAAACCGAGTACAGTCATCCACAAAGAGTACAAAATAACGATGTCCTGAACTAGAAATAACAGGCGACGGACCCCAAATGTCCGTATATAGTAAATCTAATACATTTTTGCTACTGCCTGTAACTCTATCTAAAGGAAACCGGGATGATTTCCCGAGATGACAAGAAATACAATCATTTTTGAAACTAGATATATTATTGGTGACAGGACAATATTTGAGAACTCGATGTAGGACTTGGACGTGTGGATGACCGAGACGCTGATGCCAAACAGTAGACGAGGCACGGGCCGACACAAAAGCAGAATGACTCCGAGGCAGCAACAAACGGTATAAGCCGCCAACGGTGGATCCTTTAAGAAGAATGGCCCGGGTTTTGCAGTCCTTCACAAAAAACAAATCTTTATGAAATTCAAAAAAGACATTGTTTTCATTAGCGAATCTATGGACAGATAATAATGGAATAGATAGTTTAGGAACATGCAGAATATTAGACATTTGAAAGCTGTGCAACGCAGATGGAATAACCGTGCTACCAACACTAGAAATTTCTAAACCTGTGCCATTACCAACTTTAAGCACATCATTTCCAGTATATTGTTCCGCATGATCCATCATCTGAGAGTCCGGCGTGGCATGCGTGGAAGCCCCTGTATCCGGATACCACGCCTCAGCCGACGTCGCTGCCGCAGGATCGCCGGGGAAGGCCGTGTGCGCAGAAGCTGTCGGCCGGTCGTCGTAGCGCTTGTAGCACGTCACCGCATTGTGACCGGTCACCTGACAGCGCGGCACACCATTCCGGCCACGGCCGTTACCACGACCGCGGTTGTTGCGGCCTCTGCGCCCGGAGGAGTTCTGGCGACCACCGCCGCCGGTTCTGTCGCGACCGGCATAGAAGGCCGACTTCCATGCCCACATACAACCACTTCTGATCCTTTGCTTAATAACACCCATCCTTCAATTGTTGCATTCTTGCCTTCATAGGACAATAATTTTTTGAGTCCTTGCAAAATTTCATCATTGTTGTATTCTTTGACAAAGTGATTAGTTATCTCTAAATATTGAATTCTTGACAAAAACATACTTCGAAGACGAGCCCAAAACCACCATACTCCATTAGAATTAAGCAATGCACAATGACTCATTCTTTCCTTAGCCCAAAACCACCATACTCCAGATGCGTGTTTTTTTTTTAAATACATTGATTTGAGCCGTTGATCTAGATTTGATCAACATCTCAGATCTAATTGCACCTGGACCTCTTCAACGCTTGAACCCGGCCACACACACACACATATATAAAAGCTAATGTTCAAGTGCATCCACATGTTCTCGTGTTCCGTGAGACCCTTGGTAAATGTACACAAGCTACTATATAAATTGTGTGCATTTATGCCTGGCGAATTGTACACAGTCAAGTCTGTGTGCATTCGTGTAGTAGCTTATGTACATTTATGAATGGTCTTACGAGACTCACGAGAATAGGTAGTCTCATTTGATTATTATTCTATATATGTATATATAGATATATTTATATTCATATGAGAACTAGTCTTTAGGTGTCAATGTGTGGTCTAATTGTGATTGTTGTAAAAAATTTTTGGTATTTTAAATAATTGGCATTTTTTTAAAGTAGGGTATTTTTTTGCTGGCATTTTTTTTTTAAATTTAAGTTGTTACTTATGTTTAATCTTGACTGTGCAATTAGAAAATTGGATGACGTAGATTAAACCACACGACCTCACCTAAACACTAATTCTCATGGGTCTAAGAATTGCAAGAGGGACTTAATTGAGATCATATTATATTAGAGAATTCGACTTATTTAGGTAGCTAATATCATGATTTGCTGAGTGAGCTCACATTGAGAGACTCGTCTATCTTGCACTGAATAGTCGAGCTCTTATGTGGTTGAGATCACATTAGATAACTAATTAAATGTCAATTCAATGAGTTTTATATCAATTGTGCACATACAAGTACTAAGAATTAATGCTTATTACTTGTTAACTGAATTGGTGTCCTTTGTTGGCTAAGACCACAAAGTAGAGTTTATCTTGTATATGTAGGTAGTGGCCGGATAAGTTGATGTAACAAATATGTATGTATGTATGTATATATAACCAAAGCAACCAAAATAATTTATGTAAGAATAAATAAAGACGAGAGAGGGTTTTCAAACATGAGGTTATAAACCCAACCAAAGCAAGGAAAGATCCAAGTCGTGTGTAACACACTTTTCTTAAAACTGATTCGCTACCTCCTGGCCTGGGGTGCTAGGAGCCCTGTAGCACCAGTCTCCCAGGATAAAATGGATCACGACATTAAGTTTGCGCACTCAAACAAAAGGTTTGACGAACTAGAACCTAGATCGAACACTTCAATTCCTTTTATCGGAAGTGTGCACAGAATTTTCTTTCAAGAAAAAAGAGAAGAGAGAAAACAAAAGATTTTGAGAGTTAAAAATCCAACCTCCAAGAATGCATGCCCAGATGCTCACGTACTGCTAGTAAAGTATTCCTTAGCTTGAACTCCAAGGAGGGTGGATCTTAGCTGCGCTTTAGCTTTAGCTTGTTCCATGCATGCATCTTTTTCCTCACTCCTTTACATTTGCCTTTTTTTTTTTTGTTTTTTTTTTTGAGTAACCAAGGAAACTTTTTGGTACTACCGAAAGTGTATACTAGACAAACTCTACTTTGTGATTCTAGCCAACAAAGGACACAAGGAAGTAACCAGTGATAAGCACTAATTCTTAGTACTTTTATCAGTTTATGTGCACAATTGATATCAGAGGCACAAAGAAGTGCACTTAAAGAGAAATTATGTATTGAAACAAAACAAATGCACTCGAAGAAGAGAAAATATGCACTTGAAGAAGGAAACATGTGCACTCGATGAAGAAAAAAATGTGCACTCGAATACAAAAACAATCTGACTTACTTACTCAAAATTACAATTATGTTACCGCAAAATTTTTAATTCATCCTCAATCTGAGCTGTTGATTTGAACTATATCTATGGTTGAGATTTATCAATATTTTTTACCTAAAGCCTTCACTCGCATACGATACAAATTTT
>CM008345.1:16119690-16133762 GCA_002525835.2 Ipomoea batatas
TCAGCCATGGTCTAGTGTGCATGCCCTGCTCTGCGTCTGTCATTTATTGAATTGGTCTTTATTTTTTTTAGTGCTACTGACTCTATTATATTGTAGTATATGTTCATCTATACTTTTTCAATCTATTAAAACACAAATTAAAGAGTCAACAATGCCTCCATTGATGCTCAATCTCATAACCTCTTATATGGAAGAATCACTATATGCCATCTGAACACAATGTGCTTGGCTATTAAATTGTTCATTAATTTTTGTACCTTTGGCCTTTGGCACGTACAAAAATCGAACATCAATCTATTATATTGTTGAAAACTTGCTCAAAAAAAAAAATCTATTGTTGCTCAAATAATATATTGTTATACTAGGATAAAGTGTAGTGATCCAAAGTCGATAAAAAAAAAGGCTATTTAATCTTCTCGAAAAGCACACCGCAGGTCAACAAGCTAAGGTTTACTTGGATCTACTCTATCTGATTGTTGCAAAGTAATATATGTATATATAGAATTATTACAAGAACTTAGCTTGGATCCACAAGCAAACTAAAGTATGGCTGAGAATCAGAGGGATATTGAGAATCCAGGCGATGATGGTAATGGCAATATAATGCCTGCACTCTACTCTAGCCTCCATTATTTTCATTTATTTTTTTTTAATACAACTGACCCTATTACATTGTAGTATCTGTTCATACATATTTTTCGAACCTGTTGAAGCATAAAGAGTTAATTTGCTTCTACTGAGGCTCAATCTCATGACCTCCCATATGGGGAGTCACTACATGCCATCTGAGCACAAGGTGCTTAGCTTAGCTTAATTAGGCTGTATGCATGCATGCAATGGCCTGAAATGTATACTATGCAATTTTCAGGTGGCAATGAAGCCCAAGGCCCATATCACCAAATCATATGTAAAGCTGCGAAACGTGGGGACTGGGAATCTGCTAAACAAATTCTAGATATCAATGTGAAGTATGCTTGTGACAGGATTACAAAAGGAGGAGATAGGGCTCTCCATATTGCCGCCGCCGGGAAACACTCAGAATTTGTGAAACAACTAGTGATGAGGCTAAATCCAGAGGACATGGAGCTCAAAAACGACAGAGGATGTACTGCCTTCTGTTACGCGGTCGTGTCCGGGGTGGTGGCCAACGCTAAGGTTATGATTATCAAGAATCGCAACCTTTCGACCATCCGGGCATATGATGATATGATCCCTATACATCAGGCGGCGTTGTTAGGCCACAAGGAAATGGTTTCTTTCCTCTGCACTGTCACGCCTTTTCAGGAGTTGATTTACCAGGAACGCATTGAGCTTTTGGAAGCCACTATTCGGAATGATATGTATGGTAGGTATACAGGGGAGTAATTTCACCCGAGGTCTCTGACAATTTCAAATTTAATCTTAGACTATCGTTCTTGACATTTCATATCTCAGACTTTTTATTTTTGGACATTTTTAGTCCTTTTCATGACTTTTCTTAGTTTTATAAGGGCATTTTTGTCTTTTTCATATTTTTCTTTTGTCCTTTTTTATTTCAATCAATTTAATTGGTTTAGGACTTTAGGTAACCTCTGTTTTTTAGTAACGATATGTTTCAATCGGCTTTTAGTAAAATCTTAAACCAATTAAACTGGTTGAAAAGGGAAAATTAAAAAAAAAATAGTATGAAGAGACAAAAATGTCCTTACTAAAAATAAGAAAAGTCATGAGAAAGGACTAAAAGTATCCAAAAAATAATTGTATGGAATGTTAAATAACAAATATGATAGTTTGGGATTAAATTTAAAATTGTTTCCAAATACAAGAGACCTCTGGTGGAATTAACTCTAATATATATGAATACCTAGCTACTTTTTTGAATTGTCCACTACTTGATGTACTATGTGAATAATAATGTTATCAATCAACGTAACTCTAGCTGTTTTTGATTGATGTAGATGAAGCATTAAACTTCTTTCACAAGGATAGACGTTTGGCCAGTGCTAGGTTGAAAGGGAATCGATCGATGTTGAATTTGTTAGCTCGAAAGCTTCAAGCGCTTACTACTGAAAAACAAGAAGGGGTTTGGCGAAAGTTTGTTGGCTCAACTTCTGCATTATTCTCTACACCTTGTAAGATCTTTACATGCTCTATCTCTTGCTACTTCACACCATGCAAACACACATTTAAAGTATAACACATCATTTGATTCATTTCTATAAATGAATCAAATTAAATTTGAAAACTTTTATATATATATCAGTGTTGGAAAAAATCCCGCCTAGGCGTTAGGCACTGGTCGACCACCTAGCGTATCACCTTAAATGGTGGTCTAGGTGGGTGGTCGACTAGGCGACCGTCTAGGCTGCTTAAGTGTCGCCTAGCCAGCCGATTAGCTATTATTGTTTTTTAAAGGATTATTCCACTCAAAACAACATCGTATTGAGTGAAATAACCCTAAAATATATTTTTTGGGTTAATATTTAATATTTTAGTATTAACTATTAAAGTATTATAGAATTTATAATTATTAGTCTTTAAAAACTTAAAATACTTAGCCAAGGGCCTTGTGGTCCAGTGGCATCAAACCCTTTCCTGTATACAGGAGGTGGTGGCCTCAGTGGAGGTGTTGCTCTGTTGTTTCCTTGTTTTTTAGTAGGTGGGTTCGAGCCTCAGTGGAGGCGTTGCTCTGCTGTCTCTTTGTTTTTCAGTAGGTGGGTTTGAGAAAGTATATATATATACACTGTTTCTCATTGATGCGTTGTCACTTATTGAATTCATATGCAATTAAAGACTAGCTAGCTTAATTTTAATGTAATCACGTACTTACAGTGCAGAATAGTACTCAAGAACAATCTTCTCCACCAAGTTGGAAAGCCCGTAAGTTACTTGAAGAGATGTGGGAAGAGTATAGCAATTTAACCGAAAAGTTTGCACACCTAATCAGACCACAACAGATACTTCACTGCGCTGCAAAAGAGGGCAATGATCAGTTTCTAGACATGATTCTTCACACTAATCCTGATCTCTTGTGGGAACTCAACGAAAAAAGGCAAAGCATTCTCCACGTCGCTGTATTTCATCGACAAGAGAAAGTCGTCCGTCTTATATGTAGCATACATGGCTATAAAGATTTCATCACTCTCCTCGAAGACAAAGACCGCAACAATGTTTTACATCTAGCGGCAATGACTCAAACAACATTTTACAAAGATAATAACGAAAACCCATTACTTGATGAGGTAGGTGGGATCATATCCAAGTCTTAACTATTTAATTTAAATCAATTTTTACTCTTAACATCAATTAAGCATATATTGCTGCAGCAACTTGCACAGAGGGTGAAGGAAGAGGAGGAGAAGATTATGCCACAATCACTTCTCCGGTTATCCACCGCAGCCCTTCAATTTGACAAAGAGATTTCATGGTTTAAGGTGCAAAACGAATACTAGTTTTAAACAGTACTGCATGCATGGGCCAGTAGTTAGAATGAGTCAATGGAACTTAACTCCTTTTTTTTAGGTTAAAAGTGATACGATTATAATAAGTTTACTGAAGTTGTCAAATAGTAATTAAAGAGTTAAGCAATTAGGTTATAGCAAATGAATTAATATATGATTGAGATCCCAATTGTTGTTATATGTGAACTATTAATTTTGTAAACTCTACAAGATTGATTAGCTAATGAAATTTTTTCATTTAAATTCCTAAATAGAGAGAAATTTAATCTCATACATAATATATCACCTTGTAATAAAATGCACATACACCTTACGTAAAGCCATATAGATTTGGAATAGAAAATTATAATTTGTGCTACAACAAATAAGATTTTATTTAAGTAATTAAATGGAAAAGTAGACAAGTGAAATATGATAACTTTAGAAATAACTTATCATTATACCAGCAATAAATCAAAATATACAAGTTACCAATTTACATTATTACAATGACATAATTTTAATTCCCATTATACTCTTTTTTTTTTTTTTAATGCTACTGTACTGACTCTATTACATTGTATTATCTGTTCATGTATACTTTCTCAACCTATTGAAGCACAACGAAAGTCACTACATGCCATCTGAGCACATTATTATACTTAGTAGATATGCTATAGAGATTATTAATTTGAGGTACGGTGTCCATATATGCATGCATGCAGGATATGGAGAATATGATGCCACCATCATTATGCGACATGCTAAACGACGACGACAAAACACCAAAGCAATTATTCTCAAAAGAGCACATGTCGCTGAAGATAGAGGGCGAAAAATCCATTAGAGACACAGCAAAGTCATGCATGCTTGTGGCAACGTTAATCGCCACGGTGGCGTTTTCCGCCATCTTCACCGTGCCAGGTGGCAATCATCAAGAGGGTGCGGCCGGCGCTAGGAAGAAAACCGTTTTCACGGTATCAGATGCCGTGGCAATGATCTACTCAATGGTGTCAATTGTCAATTTTTTATCCATCCTCATTTTGCGTTACACGGAGGATAATTTTCACGTGGCATTGAAGAGATTGTTCATGGGACTGGCGGCGCTGGGCGTGTCGATTGCTGGGATGCTCGTGGCTTTTACGGCTGCGTTCTTTCTGGTGTATAATAAGGCATTGGTGCCGATTCTGATCGCTGTGTTTTCGGGTGTGCCAGTTGCTTTGTTTTGGTTCCTAAATACGAAGCTCTGGTTTGAGTCCACTGCTTCAATGTTCCGTAACTTGTATCGCTTCATCCGACAATGAATCCTCAAACTCCGGTTTGGTAAATGGTTGTTAGCTGATACTGGTAGTTGATTGGCTTAAAATGTATAATTAATTGATAATATTAGCTGAGTTTAGAAAATTGTTTGGTAAATTAGCGGTTAGCTGACAACTGTTTGGTATAATTTCTTTTCTCAAAATGTTAATTGAAAATGTTGATTTGAGTATCCTTTTGAATTTAGTAGTTTAGAGACACATCATCAGGTTCATACTTCTTACAATACTTGAAGGATTTGTTGGACCTTTTTATTGTCTATCTTAGGTCAACGCCCCCTAATTAACCGCCAAACATTACCCTTGTCTTCAAATAAAATTCTAAGTCAATTTTCCTTGGACAATAGATTTAACTTGACATTATTAAACGTAAGCGTATCACTATTACCATACAACATAATTTTTTTTTAAAATTCTTATAAGACTACGGTGGGCAATTTATATCTAGGACCAAGATCCACAGTGCACTGTGAACCTTGGTTCAATATACAAAATTTAACTTTATAAAGTAAAGAATTCATGTTCATAATGCACTGAATTCATATTTATAATACACATATACATAAACACGGTATAATGAACATAAATTAAACAATTAACATAATACAAATAATTTATGTCTATAATACACATAATTCATGTTCATTGTATCATGTTTATGTGTATGTGTATTATGAAAATGATTACATGAATTTTGTATATTATGAAGTCAAATTCTGTGTATTGGATCAGGGTTCACAATGCATAATTGTGCATTGTGGACCCTGGTACACCATCCTAAAAGTTTATAATTTCTCTTACTAAACATCAAGGGTAATCAAACCAAATGAGTAACTTGAGATTTTTATGACAAATTCACCAACAGAGTAACTTGAGATTTTTAGTACGTAAAATTCTTCCGTAAGCTCTGCAATAACTTAATCAAGAATCGTATATCATGATAATATATGAAAATTATATTATATATATCTATCACCTCCCCTATCTTCTTAAAAACCAGAGTAATGGATGAAAAACCTAAAACTCAATTATGACAATTCAAAAAATGATTATTGACTAAACTACTGCATACAAAATAATTATTTTTTAAATATTAAAAATCTCAAGTTATTTCGTTGGTGAATTTCTCATAAAAGCAACCTGAAAAGTTCTGGTTTGATTACATTTGTGGCTTAGTAAAGAAAATCAAAAATTGTTAGGATAGTATGTTTCACATGCATGAAGACAATGATCAAATGTTTCTTTGTTTGTGTTAAGTCTTAAGTTTGTTATACGAGAGTCAGGTTCCTAACAAGTCATAAAGTTATTGAAATACTTTTAGAATTGAAGAATCTTGAAATGTGAATTTCCTACTTTACCCCTCAAATTTTAAATATTTTTTAATTTTTTCGTCAAATTTAACGGCTATGGACTAAACTCGCCACTTCGCAAATAACTAATGGACTAAACTCGGATATGGCCATAACTCAGAGACTGAGTCGGAACTTAGGTATAACTCAAGGACCAAAGATGCAATTAATGATGATGATGGTGGCACTCGGTTGCACCCCCATATGGAAGGGGGTGGGTTCGAGCATCAATGGAGGCAATATAGACTCTTTGTGCTTTAATTAGTAGGTTGAGAAAGTGGTTATGAACAAATATGTAAATACTAAATTTATATTTTAAAAATTCACAATTTGTACACTACGAACGCACAATGTGAATGTTCACAATTTGTATACTACGAACACACAATGTTAACATACACAATTTATGTATTTTGACTTAGAAACACAATTTATATTCTAAAAATTTAAATTTCTAATATTAAAAATACCCCGTTTAAGATCATAATCTACCTTGCAAGGTAGACCCTAGTCCATGAGAGTAATACTACATATACTCTCATATTTTACTTCATTTCTTATTCTCAACTTCAGTGTCATATTATGATTTATCTAGAAAAAATAGTGGGTATTGTTTTTATTATTTTCTTTCTCTTCTATAAATGAAATAATATAATGACACATAACTGGAGTTTACTCCATGAAAATACATGTATCATTTTCCGTATAACAACCCTTACCTACATCTCTTAAATTGAATAAATTCTTATCACTGACACGGGACCAAATGTTTTTTACTATTCTCTTAAATTCTGATCACTTGGGACCAAATGTTTTTGACTATTTGTATGTCTTTTCTTTTTCTTTCATTCCGTATTTCTGTTCATTTAAAGACTGTATTGATGACTATAGTCCTAGCAAATGCAGAAAATAAAGAAAAAGAAAAGGCATATATATAATGAATAAAACCCACAAATAATAATTATTATCTTTTAAAAAATTAAAACACTCACACACACAAACAACAAAAGAAGAAAAATAATTCGCATGGAAAGTTCAATTTGTCACAAGGATAAAATTTGAGAAGAACAAAGAAGAAAAATATGTATGTAAGTGTTCAACTCGATCTATGTCATCAGCAGCAAAAAAGTAAAATTAAAAATCAATCCGTAGTTAACAAAAAATGTTACTCCTCCATCCCAAAGCATATGAGAGGTCGTTGGTTTTTGCAATATCGCCTTCACTGAGGTTCAAACCCATAACTTTTCATATGAGAGAGGGATTTGGTACCACTAAATCACAAGTTTCGATCATTGGCATATATATGCGTATATATTAATATATCTTTATTATATATTTTTAAATATTTTTTTATTTTAATTAATTAATTATTTGTTTGTTTTAGTTCTAATTCCTATTTACTACCAAACAAGGTGATGAATTCTACTTAAACTCATTACCATTGCTAAGTATGTACTTGATTCCTATTATTATTCCAATTCTAATGTTTGAACCAAACACACCCTAACTTCCAGTATGTAAATGTAAAAGTAGTAAAAGTAGTGTAAAATAATGTAAGATATTACGACAAAAAAATAATAAATAATGGACACAAGTGCGAACCTAAGTCAATCGTTATATTATGGATTATGATTCATCTTACACAATTGACCTTGGTCTAAAACAATGTCATTTAAAGGTATAGCATAGTTAAGCGTCACATTCTTTACTGCAAACTGCAATCATGATGCACTTATAGTGTAATATTTATGTACATTAAGTTTTGTTTTTATAAATATATAGAATGAAAATTATAAACATATATACTACATATAAAAATCTATGCGTTGTACCTACATACATTTTAGTGATTACATACATTAAGGTTTAGATTTATGATTTTATAGAACAAATAATATTATGAACAGAGTATATGATGAATGTTATTAAAATGATGTGCATTTAGTGTAACATTATGTATATTAAGTTTGTTTCAAGGAACATATAGAGTTTACAAAGTGAATAGAAATAGATATATGATATTATGATGTACCTACAGTCCGTTTAGTCTTTTATGTGTATTAAGTGAAGACATAAAGAAGTGGCATGTTCGCTTCTCGAGACTAGAGCTCCGAGCCATATGGCGAGAGCAGAATTATGCAGCGGACTGGCTTGTGAGCATGGGTGCATGGGTGCCCGTCAAAATCTGAAATGGAAGGATTACGGGGTTGTTTACTAAAATGGAAAAATGGAGGATTTTCTGGAAAAACAGAAAATTGAAGAAGTGGAAGAATGGAAAATGGAAGAGTTGTTTACTTAAATCATCTCTCCATTTGCTTACTCCTCTCCATTTTTCCAACTCTATGTACAATTTTGGAGAAGTCCAAATTGGACTTCTCCAAATGGGAGAATGGAGAATTGCGGGTGAACAGTACCCGCCTGCATGAGGTCCCTGGGTCGAATCCTTGTGAGCTCAACTTCTTAGTTGTATTTTTTTCCCTTCCAATTTTTTCGCTTCTCCTGCTTTCTTTTTTCCTTCCTTTCTCCTTACAACGTCGTATTAATAATAATAATAATAATAATAATAATAATAATAATAATAATGAAGTTTTGAGTATTTTGTTTTGTAATCAAACTATGTACTAAAACTAAAGAAATGAAAAAATTGGAGAAATGGAGAAGGAAAATTAGAAAACTGGAGAAATGGAAAACTGGAGAAATGGAGAAGGAAAAATGGAAAACTGGAGAAATGGAAAATTGGAAATGGAAAAACAGAAAAATGAAGTAAACGACCCCTACATCTTTCCTCCCCCGGGGTTGGCTGTTATTGTCGCCGACGATATGATGGACGTCCCATCATGTGTAGTGTGGTGCTCACCAATGTGTAGGCTGCCTCGGTCTGGGGTCTCCCCCTCCTTTGTAACAAAATAAAAAAATAAAAAAAATCAACATATGCACCATCTTTGTTTTATTTTTTTTATTTTATATTTTAGTGAGAACCACAGTCATTAAAAAAAAAAAAAAAATCTGTTGTGAAAGCCCTCCAGCACTACATGACACTTTGCCCCATGCATGCGACCATTATCAATTACAACTCATTCAAGCTTTATCCCCAATAATTTTTTTTTTAGTATTGAGCTCAATTAATATCGTTATATTTCTATACTAAAAAGATTGTATATTATTATATTGATAATATTACATTTAAATATTTTTTTTTCAAACGTTATAATTCCCATCAGTATTCATTTATTAATTCATAATAAATGAACTATTTTATCAATATCCCAATAAGACATAATTAATAATATTCTTTTTGTATACAATGAAAAATATTTCAAACAGCATTACACAAAACGTGATCACACACTTACACAATATAAATAGCTAAGAGAGTCTGGATCCGGTTCGGTGGAGCTTCAAACACATGAAAATCCAAATGCAACTCTAGAGTGGCTGCTATCATATTTACAGACAATTCTTGTTTAGTTGAACAAATTTGAATCCTAACTCGACCCGACAGAGTATTTAAGATAATTAGGGTAGCTCAATGACTCAGTAGACATGTCCAAATGTTAGTGTACGGATACACAAGATCTATTAGCTGTTGAGTTTCGAATCTTGATCTTTTATCACAAATACTATCTAGCCTACTGAACCAGTGACTTAAGTCTCTGTGGGCTAGATAAGTGTACTTTAATATGCCGTAATACAAAATTGCTTCGAATGGGATCTGATTGAGACTCGACCAATATTTGTTGGAATAGCAGCAAATCTTGATGAGAAAGCACAGAACTTGAAGTAATAGTCGTCTTCATCAGCGAGGCTCCGGGCGCCGCCGGCGTCGAAGTTGAGCGAATAGCTCAGCGGATCGTACCGGCATTGGAACGCCGGCTGCCGGCTGCCCGGAGTGCACAACATCATTTTGCTTCGCCTCTTCAGCTTCCTGATGAGTTTAGCCAAGCCACATGATGAGGAGTTCGTTGCTGCATCTTTTGCCGGCGACATTGAACAGGTTGCGGCGGCGGGGACTGCAGCCACCGCGTCGGTGGTGGTGGGAGGGGTTTTCTGCCACCAAAGAAAGGCTAAATGTGTCATTTTCTTTGTGTAGTATGAAAGTGAGTGGGACTGTGAATGTGAAGTATGAGCTGAGATTGGAGTGGCCATCTATATATATTGGAAAGTGGTTTTTTATTTTAGAATTTTTTTTTATATATTTAAGTGATTCCAACTTCGCCTGATTAATCCTAAACTCATAAGACCTAGCTCCTCACGCCACCACAAAGATAAATCATGAACCGCATAATCAACCCACTGTTCATACCTTAGTGTTCATGTGTGCACAAGGTATCCCGTCAATACCTTCTATCATCCTAATTTTTTTCTATTCATGTTTTCAGTAAGATTCGAACCACACACTACTGCATTCAATAGTGACATTAAGTCAGGCGACGAATCAGTGGAAAGTGGTTTTTTGATCACCTAAATGGTAAGGATAATGCTAAATTGACTACAAATTTTATGCTAAATTAGGAAATTTTAAAATGTGGAATAGTAAATATGTAGATTATTGCCAATGACCTTGTGGTCTAGTAGTATTCGGCATGCATTCTCATATGGAAGGGAGTGGGTTCGAGCTTCAGTGGACGCATGTGCGTACAAAAATTGACATGAATGCAAATGCATTTTTAATATACTAAAGGTACATTATTTGTGTACTAAATGTACATTATTACATAATATATAAAAAAAATCAGTTATTTTCAAATAATGTATTTTTAGTATATTAAAAATGTACTTTTTATTTATGGTTAACACAAATGTGTAGAGTATAGTTCATGGAATAGTGATTGAATCTTGACTAAGCTAATTAATTATTACTTTCAAGTTATATTTTAAAATTTTATTTCCTCTGCAATATTCGATGTAAAAGATAATACTAAAATATGGTAGTAAAAGGATGACGTGTGGGAATGCGATTGGAAAAGTTAAAGTAAAGAGTTGAATTCAGTGCATGTGTAAAATGAGTTGAACGAGATGAAGATGTAACTATGTAAGTAGTCATCATATTATCCTATGGGCTATGGGCAGCTCTATTCAGTGTTTGAGGATTTCATTGTTTTTGGGGTATGTTTAAATGGGAAGTTCAACATAAGTGTTCCCTTTGCCAATGACAACCTTTCTCACTGTACAACCTAAGTTCTTGAAACTTGTAAACTAATAATACGGAATTTCGATTGATTAACTGTATTGGTATATATATTACGAGAAGTCAAGATGAGGATGTTCTGTCCTGTAACATAATTCAGTGGTCAAAAGGTTAAATGTGAATATTGTGAAATGTTCGAATTCAAATCATCAATGAGGAGTACTAGTTGCGTCTAGTCGAGCACATAAAACTTTTTTTTTCCTAACAACAATTTTTTTTTCTTTTTTTTTTTTCATCTTTTTCTCTCCCTCTCCCTCATATGCGACCGGACAAAATCCTTTAAAATTAAAAAAATAATAATAATGTACATTTAATATATTAAAAATATATTTTTTATTATATCCACCCATTCAATCATTATTGTGTGAACCATGGTCACACAGTTGTATGGACCATATTATCAAATAATGTACCTTCAATATAAAAATAATGTATATTATATTAATGGGATATACATTATTTGTGTACAAAATATACATTATACATTCAGTACACAAATAATGTACATTTAATATATTAAAAATATACATTTTATTATGATTCACACAACACTATATGGACCATGGTCCGCACAATAATTTGCCTTTAAACTCATACTTGGGTCTCATTTCCAGATAAGCCCAGCCCATATGAGATTATGAGGACACCCACCTTGGCGACTATGGCGAGTAAGACTCGCACAGTTGACCACTCTCCTGCCCTAAATGTGAAATCCCCAAAAACAGAAGTCCCATACTCGCTCCCCAATTCTCACTCTCACTCTCTCTCTCACTTATGCTGCTGGAACTGGGTATAGTATATACAGCTATTACTCTCTCTCTCTCTCTCTCTCTCTCTCTCTCTCTCTCTCTCTCTCTATGTATATCTATTAGTTTAAGTTTACTGTTTAACTGTATACAAACACAAGAACATGTGCATAGTGCATTATACTTTACTTCAGCTCTAATCATACGCATGATTATTCACTAATCACCTGTTTAACTGTTTATTTTGAATCAATAATCAGTAGTTGTATGATTGATATCGATTCTTCAAGTTTTTCCTGCTATTTAACTGGAAGCTTCATTTCATCATCATGTTGCAATATTGGCATAAACCCTATGTCCATAACCGGCTCTCCTCACCCACCCAGTTGAGTCTGTTTGGTTTCAAGCTTAAAGTTTCTAAAACATGTACTGATTTTATTGATTAGTTGTGTTGCTTAAGGTGGAAAAGGAATTGGATGAAATTCGCGGAAGAGATTTTGGTTTTGGTTTTAGTCGGTTAGATGAGTTCATTTTCCTGAATTTAGGAATTGATTAATATATACAGCCAAATTGTGGTTTGAGCCTTATTAGCTCAGCCAAATTGTGGATGGCTTAAATTCTATATCTTGTAAGTTAGCTGAGTTTTGGAAGCAAGTAATAACCAGGAAAGGTGTTAATATTGCACAGAACATTTCACTGTCTTCATGTCAATAATTTTGCTTGAAGAGTTGTAAAATTGCTGGCTACTTTGGATGATTGCTGATTTTGAACAGAAATAATGTTTATACTGTTAGTTGGAAATCCATGCAGAGATTACCTTTCAATGTTTGTTGGCATGTAATTGGCCAGACTACCTGTTCACTGGGCTAAATGCAATGTGAACTTGTGTCAATTAGCCACATGTCCAACACTAGATAATTGGTAAATACAAGAACTTCAAAAATGCTTAAGCAGCTACATTTATGCTTTTTAGGTGACGAGAGAAACCCGCAGTCACTACCTAAGGGTGTGAACTGGGTAAACCCTGTCTTGTGATACTAGTCGGCAAAGGATTACAAGGAGGTAAACCAGCCGAGGTTACCCATAGTTGACCGGCTCAAACCAAGAAGGCTGAGATTCAAACTCGTGACCTTGTGGTTACAAATTTGTATCCTTAGCCATCTTGGCTGGGGTTACCACCGCTGGATTTATGCTTTTGTGTTTATACGTGGTGGTTTATACTTTTATCTCTTGAAACATTGTTGGTATACTTTTCTTCTAAAGCTATTTAGTTATAAAGCACAATCGTTTTCTATTCTTCCTGCAGTAATTTCCAGTCACTTCATCCTAAAAACCTAAGTCTATTCTTTTGTCTTCATGCTTTCCTTAGAACTTTGAAATGATCCTGAAAGCAAAGTTCTGTCTCTGGGCTTGAGGCTAACATCTATTTGAACTGTGTAACTTGATTGCTCTGATTGCACAACTAGACATGGATGTGTGCAATCTACTGGCTTACAAGTAGAGATATTCATAGAAGGGAGGAAAAAGAATATCCCTTTAATGGGTATTGACCTTGAGCAGCCATCAGAAGAACTTCACAGGGACAAGGGCAATGAAGTTTGTTGTACTGAAGAGGCAGCTGCGAGTGCTGCAATGACAGTTCAACATGACCAAGAGAACTTTAGGCCTAAAGATACACATCTCGTTTCTGATGGGGATAGGGTTCCACTTAGTCATCATAAGTTTTTGGAGCCTCATGATGGTATGGAGTTTGAATCCAAGGAGGATGCCTTTTTGTTTTATAAAGAATATGCAAAATCCATTGGATTTTCTGTAATAATAAAGGCCAGCCGCCGATCAAGAATATCTGGAAAATTTATTGATGCAAAATTTGTTTGTACCAGATATGGAAGCAAACAAAAATCTTCTGTATCTGAAACTCCAGAAGCTGTTCCAAATATTGATGGCACAAACAATATCCCAGTCAAGAAAAAGAGAGGCAGAAAAAACCAATCTTTGTCAAAAACAGATTGCAAAGCTTGCTTGCATGTTAAAAGAGGGTCAGATGGGATGTG
>CM008345.1:16134039-16147110 GCA_002525835.2 Ipomoea batatas
CTTTTGGTTTTAAATTCTTTATTTCAGGGGCAGCTGAACTCTAGAGTTGCAACCCTTGATGCCTACTTTAGCAACCACCAAGTTGTTCCAGGAGTGGTAGGGATCCTTTCTGGTTTTGATCGCGATTTCCCGGTTAAAAATTTGTATTCTTTGGCTTTTAAAGTCTATTTTATATGTTTTCTCACAGTCTGTTTGTTGCAGGGACAGATGAATACAATTTCTTCAATCTACAGCAATCAACCAGGCATACAGGAGCTGGTAATGCACTTCAAACCTTAAAGCGATGTGTGTTTCTGAGTTTACGGTTCTGTTTCATACTTTAACAGTGTACTTTGATTCATTCTTCTCATAGGGCCAATTAAACACAACAGCTCCAGTGGACAATGGTCCCTACCTCACTCAACCAAGATTGCATGGACTGGTATGGTACAAAAATATGCCTCGAAGGAACATACTTTGAAATGTGCTAGGCTACCATTATAATGTGAAAATAGCAATGCAAAAGTACTTAATAACTTTATAGTCTCACCTTAAACTTGGAGTTATTTAGGTAGCAGCTATTGACAAAGAAAACAAGAAATGACAACTCATATTACTCACTTAGCTTTTGGTTCTCAAACTACAAGAAAGGAATTCATCGTTTGCTCTAATATGAAAATCAAATGCATTGTGTTTCTCCCCGGGCTTAAAACACCCATTCTCTTTTGTGATGTGCGATAACAATCTCGTGTTCATTCTTGCAGACGCAGTTACATTTCAGACCCCAAAGTCTGCAGAACTATTTTGAAATGCCAGAAAGTTTGCAGGATCTGGTAATGATATAAACCTTTTGGTCCCCTGTATTTATGCTTGTATTTTGTCACCTTTTGCCATAACTTCTTTGTTCAGTGATCATTCTAGCGCGAGTACAACGGGGATGCTTTGCCCAACATTCGGTAGCTTTTGCATACTGCATTTCCCGCAACCAAGTTAGCCGTGTTGTAGTTTTGTACAGAAGGTTATATCACTGTAACACTGTTATCCAGCTTCAGACATCAATGGCTCTTATCAGGTAGAGATGCATGCTGTTTTTTCAGCTTCATAGTCAATAGATCTCATTAAGTTATGCAGTTATGGCGGAGTGCTTATCAGTGCAATTTTCACTTTGACATGTGCAGGGGAAATCAAGTTCAATGGGGGAGTTACCTTTGACTAGCCCATTAAAATGTACAATTCACAATACACTTTTGTGCTCTCCCAACTTGTATTTTCTGACTATAAGGCAGAATTAAAATCCCTATCTTCTCATAGCAATGATTATATGAGCACAGAGCATCTAATTAGTATAACAAAAATCGTTTTTTGATGCATAGCATGTGAATGGGGCAAATTATGCTATGGATCATGGTCCACATTGGCACATTGTAATGTAGATTATGAATAAATGTGCATTTTTAATATACTGAAAGTATATTATTTGTTTGTTAAAGGTTAAGTTTAATACATAAATAATGTACATTCAGAAAATGAATCTTTAGTATACAAATAATGTATTTTTAGTATATTAAAAATGTACGGAGTAATTTATAGTAGTGGTGTACATTACAAGATGGATCATGGTCCGTGGTATAATGATTGAGTGAGATGTAATTATACTATGGATCATGGTCCATATTAACAAATAAATGTTTATTTTTAGTATATTGAACATTTACTTTTAATGTATTGAATGTTCTATTTTTTACAATTTATCTAAAAATGTATTTTCATTACACAAAAAACAAACTTTTAGAAAATGAGCATTTAATGTACTAAAAATTATCTTTCAGTATACTAATAATGAACATTATATCAATGATCTATCTTGTAAGGTAGACCATGGTCACGGTATAATGGTTGCCTTGTGAGCTAGCCTAATGCGTGAAATTTTTAACGAGTTGTGGTCTTGTGGAGTAAGTCAGTTTGGTTGGTGACAAAAAATATGATCTTGACCCATACATAACATAGTAACTGCAACAACAAACTAGTTTAATTGGCGTGAATGGGTTATATACTCTCATTTTTTAAAAGAGGTTGTAGTTCAAATTTATTTTTCTTCTTATATTGAAAAATTAATATGACCAGTACTATATCTCTTAATTGGACTAGACCAGTACTAACGAAGATTAGTTTGAATATAATATGTGTTTATTTAAAAAGATTGTATGGTAGCTTGGCGACCAAAAACATGATCTTTTTCTATTCTAATATGTGTTCCGGTCACGTTTTCCAATTAAAAGAAAAGCAACAAGGAGCAGAGACGCAACATATCCAAATATCGGCGACATGTGGTGATTAGAAGTGTGTTCAACAACATAACAGAAGACAGCACCAACTAATTAAGCATTTAGGTTTCAATATTTCTGGTACTGTGGCTATTGTTAGGTTGCTTTCTTCCAAAATTAAAGCTTTATTACTTACATGAAGTGGACATTTAAATTCAATGCCCCTTTATGTCAATCCGATGTGTCTTCCAACAAATCAATTCAACTATATATTATTTGGTTATCGGCTGGCCTGGCTTGCGTGTTCTACTTAAAACGTGACGTAGCACCAACTTTCAGCTGGCATCTTCTTGTTCACCTATGCCCATCTATCTATCTTTAATTTGCAACTACACAACCAAATACTCCAAAATCTTAATTCATCAACTATTCACATCCACATTCCCCGCTTCTAATTATTTAATTTATTAAAGTAATACTAATAAAGGTATGTCTACGTCTTTACTTTTTTCGATAGAACAGAAATATAAAAAATTACAGCAAAGAAAACCAATTGAAAGAAGTGTGCATGCATGGTCATGCCACATTAATACAATCTAAAGCCCGGTCAGGATTTAGAGGGGGTGTTTATTCATTGTCATCCAATCTGCACTACACTCATTTAATTTGCTTCTCGTGAATATGTATGTGTGATACAACGAAAAGAAATCGATCAAACTAGAGAAACCAATTAGAAGCTAGAAGTGTGTGCAGTGTGCGTGGTCACGTCATGCCAACACAACCAACTGTCAAAAAGGATTGATTACCTTCGGGTGGATAATTCATAAAAATGTGAAGCCAATGATTCACACAAATTTCATTTATTCGTTATATATATTGTCATTCAATCTAGCTACACACTTATTTGTTTTCAATTCAGTGAATATGAACTAACATGGTTGGCGTGGTGGTGGTTCATCACCTCGTCCCTTAAGCATGAAATTGGATGTTCAATTTCTACCCATATATGTGTGATAGTATAGTCCCAACTTCTTTTGATAGGGATGCACAAAATTCATTCTATTAAAATATAAACCTAAGATAAATAGTAAACTAATATTTGAAAATGATACATTGAACTGCATAATTCTAGTAATGGCTAGCTATAGCTTTCACTTAATAGGCAAGCAAATAGTAGGAGTAGTGCATTTAGGGGAAACCCATTTTAGTCTGATTATAGCATAGTCTTATTCTTCAAGAAATCAAGGGTCAATATTATTAATGTTCAATGTTTCTTTAGATATATATTTGTACTTTGAAGATAGAACGATAATAAAATGTTTGACTTTGTATTTTGTTTGCGAAGTAACACTGCTGGCTCATATATGTTTCGTGGCTATTCATTTAATTTGTTCTTATCCTTGTATCTTATATTCTTATCCATCGGTACCACTTTATCGATTAACGAGACTTGACTGAAGTTATTTTTAATTCAACTTTTCATAATACTAAATTTAGTATTAATATACAAAATTTATATATTTAGAAACTATACTAAAAGTACTATTAAACACAAAAAATTAAATTTAAAAATAAGTAAATAATAAAAAATAAATAAATAAAGAAGAAATAGTTGGTTTGACTAATAAATAATAAGTATGACAGATGAGTTGTGTTAGCCTAATTAGAAATATATATATAAAATTACGCTTCCCATAAGAAGTGTGGATTAATCTTTTCCGTTCATCTAATTAATATGATACTAATATATCAATGATTACCATTTGCCCACACTTCTCATATATAGAAAGCCTTGTTCTCATGGGAGTCTTGCCTGCTTTTACAATAATACCTTTTATATGAGACTTTTTTTTAATCTTCTTTTGAAAAATTATTTTATATGATTAAAATATTCAATCTCACTTTTTTTTTTTTTTTTCATTTTATAAGAAGAGGTTGCAGCGCATAATTGTGTGTACTAAAATTTTTAGGTGTTGATCAACATTTGGTAATGTGTTGATTTGCATGGGGTAAGATTATATTGTATCGAGTACTGTGAATGTAACTTACTAGTAAACTACACATCTTTGCATGATTTGAATATTGAAATCTCCATCACTATCAAATGTTTAAAAACATGAAAATAAAAAACAAAGAAAAAAAATCTCTTACTATATATAACTTTAATTTTATACACTAATACTAAACTAAACTTTTCAAACAAAAATTGTAAATAATTGAGTCAAGTCTCATTTAGTAAATCGTACATATAAAGTAATACATATGGAGTAATTATTAATAGCTAGTTGACGAATTGAATTTCAGTGAATGAATAGTGAGTCATAAAACCAAATAAAAGAACGTGTTTCTTCACCGATGAAAGTGTTGTCTTGTTCATGTATGTTAATGGAAGATCGATCGAGCCATATATATATATGATTTGATCCATTTTAAAATCTATAATTTTGTTGGCTTGTGTTGCATTATATGGTCCTCTAGAGAGTGGAAACAAAGTCATCCTTCCAACAACAAAGTGCTTGTTCTTTGAAGACATGGGTTGAATTGCTTGATGAAATTGTCCATATATTCTATCTATCTATATATGCAATTATGCATGGTGCGCTGAACCTTTTTTTTATCTCAACCCTAAGCCTTTATATCCAATTAGCCTTTACTCATATATAGCATTCTTTTTGGTGATATATACAAAAGTAGTATTGGACTTCTTCTCAAGAAACCAACTAGTAATAGTGCGTTCACTAGGGCTTTGATTATTACTCATATATGGAGTTTAACTTTACAAGACAATGATGGTTGGCCAATAGGGTATGATTTAATTTGAAGTTTGATTGGATTCAATTTTAATCAAGAGTAATTTTATTTGGAGAGTTTGAGATAATAATATACTTTGACTATTATATGTGAATCACATTTGGTTCTTGACTATTAAAATTTTGTAATTAGGTGCATAACTATATAATTTGTATCATATTTAGTCCTACCGTTTAATCTTTCGACCAACTATTGCCGGAAGTGCTCATTCCAAAAGAAGCAAATGCAGTGCTCCTTCCGGAAGAAGCAAATGTGTAGTGCTCCTCCCAAAAGTGTTTCTTTCGGAAGAAGCAAATGCAGTGCTCATTCTGGAAGGAGCACTTTCGGCAATAGTTGACCGAAAAATTGTGACGTTGCTATTGTGATTCTGCACCAACATCGACAAATTTGCTTCTAAGGCAGTGATTATTCTACAACATATCATTTATATTTAAATAAGTATTGTGCATGTGAAGTATAATATTTTTTTTAGTTAATTTTTTTTGTGTACAGAAAATATTACACTTTAACTAAACAATATTACATGCATGTCTCACGTACGTAAAACAGTCTCACACAAAATTTTTACTGTTTATATTTTCGCATTATCAGCTTGATATTCTGTACACAAATCACTTAAGATCAGTTTTTACTTTCACATCATTTGCAACTAGCAGAAGTTAAATATAAGTATATCAGTTGATAGTATGTAGTGTAGTGCTATACTTTATTGGACATAAACAATTATTTTTATGAAATATATAATATTTCTCCATACATAATGAACTTCAACTGATATATTTACATTTATTTTAAATATATGATAAATATTGTGATACTAAAATATTTACTTGATTGTAGTTCAGCATGCCTTCTTGCAGCTCCACTTTCAACATTTACCAATTGAAAATAAAATATTTATTTTAAATTCGATGAAAATTATAATAATAAAAACACAGATCAAAACGCAATATAGATCAATGATCACCATATATAATTCATACAATTCTCCTACCATGATAGATGTTCAGCAGCACTTACTTTTTCATCTACTGAAGACTGGAAATGAATTTTTAAAAACTAAAATTTAAAAAAAAAATATTTTATGTTCTTAAATAAAAATTAAAAAAAAAAAAAAAGATTGCGTGAAGCTCTCAATCTTTTCAAGTTTTTAATTAATTGATTGTGTAATTACAACTTTTTTTATTTTATTTTTATTTTTTTGAAAGTACTTTAATCAATTAATGACATCAGCCATCATTAAATAAATCATTAAGTGACACCATTTTATCAACATAAAGCACTACCATAAATCCTCTTCAACTTTCAATTCACAAGGAAAAAAAAAAAGAAAAAAAAAAGGAATACCTCTTTTGTTGCAGTACCTATATAGAGTCATGATCAGGTGCGGCCGTGCTCTCCCGTGCGGCCGTGCAGTTCACACCACTCAATGTTACGAAATACACCACTCAATGTTAAGAAACACACCACACAAATATGCATTGTGGTATGTTTCTTAACATTGAGTGGTGTATTTCGTAACATTGAGTGGTGTGTGACCGCACGGGAGAGCACAGCCCCACCTGAAATTATTTCTATATATATATATATATATATATATATATATATATATATATATATTCCCTTTATTAGGAGTAACTAATTAACTAACCATTATATTAATTGTAGTGCAAGCAGGCGAGCAGCCAAGGATCATGAACCGGATCCAATTAAGTGTCCAACACTAAATGTATTATATCTCCAATCAAACATACCCACAAAAGTCTTCATTACAAATACAAGTTTATGGATTTATCTAACCTATATTAAAAGTAAAAGATATGATCTGACGAACTTCCTACTTCAAACAACACTTTAATTAGTTAATTATAAATGTGGTGTAGATGCTCAGTTTTATTTTTATTAGGAAAAACTATCCTTTTCATCCCTAATTTATATAATAATTGTAGACTTTTCGTCCTTAAGTTATCACTGGCGTAGCACTTTTGTCTATTTACTAACAAAACATTAGAGACGAAATTTGTAAATTTATTATAGTTCAGGGACGAAAAGTTAATAAAAGAACGAAACGTATAATGCCAATATAACTTGCAGGCAAAAAGTGAACGTATCTAACACTTAAGGACGAATTTTACAATTTTCTTTATAACTTAGGACGAAAAATGCAGATTTTTTTAAATTATTAAAAAACATGTTCTCATAATTTTCTACTCAGGATCAAGCATTTGTGGGTCCTTAAAAGAAATGGTCTAAAAGGAAAATAGACAAATAGTATATAGTTATCATTTCATAATTATACAAATCACGATAAATAGTTTTTTTTTTTTTTTGGGTGAAGAAAATAAGAAATCCTGATAAATACTCCGTACTTTAATTTTAAAATAATTTTCTGAGATGAATTTGGGATGAACAGTCGAACAGGTTGCGTGCTCGTAAGAAGCTAAAAAACGTAAAACGGCCAATGGCCTCCGACGCCGGCGCTGACCATATTAACACGCCATTACGTACAACCTGCAAAATTACATACCAAAACTGCCCTTTTGCTCCCGACCTAAATAGGCTGTTACTGCCCTTTTGCTCCCGACCCAAATAGGCTGTTTCCACGTTTGATAGTTAGAAAAGTTTAAACTTTATTGAGAATTTAAAATGTAAAAAAAAAAAAGAAAAAGAAAAAAGAATATTATTGGCTCTATTACAATATAGTATCTGTTCATAATTATTTTTTCAAAGTCAATATCACTTCCATTGAGACTCAAACCCACCCCTTCCAAATGGGAGTGTAATCGGATGCTACTAAACCACGATATCTTGGCAAAATGTATATAAAAAAAAAAGTATTTTCACGTTTGGTGCAATATTTGACTTAGAAAATTTTGACTGATTGAAATCACATTTCATGATATCAAGAAAATAAATCTGGGCTAGGGGAGTTAAAAAAAATTCATCACCAAATTTATTCTGTCAATGACATTGTGGACATATATTATATGTGAAGATATTACGTACTGTTTTGAATTTTTTTTTGTACAATGTAGTATCTGTTCAAAAGAGTCAACAGACACCTCCACTGAGGCTCAAACCCACTTCATTCCACATGAGAGTGTACACCAGGTGTCACTTGACCACAAGGCCTTTAACATGATTTATTAATTTACAAGTGATTTATTAACTCTCAACTATTCATTATGTTTTTCTTAAAAAAAATATATTTGTATATAGCAATGATATATTAAGAAAAATTCATAGAAAATTTTAAATGAACCACATCTTAATTAATGTTTTAAGTAATTTAATTCTTATATTAACCGATTGGTCTTGTTGCACCCAAATCGGGTAAGCCGGATTGGGCGGAGGAGGCGACGGAGGCTGCGTTGTTGGAGCGGGTAGAGTGGCCGGCGGACAAGGGATGGATCCGTCGAGGAAGCCGAGGAGACCCTGTCCGCGGAGAAAAGGCACCAACTGGGTTGGCCAATTCAGGTAATTTCTCGTGGTTAATTTTACCGACACATAGTGATGTGCGGCGGCGAGGGAAGGTGGCGGCACTGGCGGTTGTTCGGCAGCAACGGTAATAGCACCGTCGGTGGGGGCTGCGGCCATGTTGTGCGATCGGAAAGCCGAGGGAAGAAGGTGAGTGCTATCGGAAAGCCGAGGGAAGGGGATGAAGTGCGATCGGAAAGCCGAGCGAAGGAGGTGAGGGCGATCGGAAAGCCAAGGGAATGAGGTGGTCGAATTTGGTGGATGATAAGTCGGGTACCTATCGCAACTGATACCAGATTGACGAATAGATCTTCGAAATTAACCAACGATAACAAGAGAGAGAGGGAGTCCTTATAGTACAAGCTACTGATGATTCTCCTATACTGTAGGCTAAACTATTAGACTCAGCTACAGCCACTAATAACATAACATATGATAAATAATAAAGTGTTACAAATATAACATAACTCACAGCATCAAACATATTAATTAATTTTTCCATCAAAGTTATTTTCATCAAATTCATCAAAGTTATTTTCATCAAACTCATCCCTTGAAAATATTTTCTAAAGAATTAAATTAATAAAAAAAAATACCAAACACCCTCTAAGTTCAGCAATAGTAATAGCTTTCAGAATTTATCTGTATGACAATTGGTTGATTGGAACTTTTTTACTAAAATTTGTTATAATTATTGAATATATTTTTTTTAATTCCATGTTTAAACCAATCATAGACCCAATATCTTTTTGTTTTGCCAGATGGCGTGAAATAAATAATGTATGATTTATAGGGATTATGAAAGTTCATGCTTTGGTTTCAAAAAAAATGAAAGTTCATGCTTTGACGAAATAGTCAACGCCGCCATAGAAAGAAGATAATATGTGATGCATAGCAGACGCGGCTAGACTGGGTTCCTTATTTTGGCATGAATGATGAACATACATATGTAAATCCTATAAAGCTACTACATAAACAAAACAAAAAATAAAAAAATATGAAATAGATCCTCAAATTTTACTTGAAAATAAGACTTCTAAACTTTTTAAAATAGCAATTAAACCCATCAATATTTTATTTTGGTGTAATGAAGTCTAAAAATTGGTTAGTTAGCAGGTCACTAAGGTTCCGGCAATCCTCTGGCGCCATTTCTGATAAAAAAAAGTGATTTGTGAACGGTGACTAGTTTACATTGTAAAAGGCCACCCATATGGGTCGCATTCTCACACTGGAGAGGCGACCGCTAGTCGCCGATCACTTTTTAATCGAAAATAGCGTCGGAATTTCGCCGGAGGATTGTCGAAACCCTAAGAACATGCTATAATAGGTCACTAATTGATTTTATACTTCATTGCACTAAAATAAAATGTTCATAGTTTTAATTGCTACTTAAAAAATTTAGAGACTTAATTTACTTTTCAAGTAAAATTCATTAATTACCAAAAATTAAAAATTCATTCCGTATAAATTAATTCTATATTAATTTTATCAATGCCAACCTGAAAAGAATAGTGGAATGAGTGAAACGTGAATTTTATTAACAATAATTTATTTATTTATTTATTAGAACTCTAACATCATGAAACACAAAACATGTTTAGTAGGTATACTTGTACAACCTGAAATTGACAGAAATGGATAACATAAAAAGGAAAAATAAAAAAAATAAAAAATAAAAAGAAAAGAAAAAAGAAAGAAAGAAAAAAAAAGTCTTCCAGAAATTCAATTGCACTCCTGCAAATTTGTTAACCTAAACCACCAGAAGGTTGAAAGTCTCGAAACCTCAACTAATCCCCCTCAAAAATATCCTTCTTAATCATTGACCAATTCGTTACCCTTTACTTTCTTCGAATTTCCTTCTTTGCCCCAACCTCCTTCCATTGATACTATCGCAACTTTAACCATAAAAACCTCCCAATTCCCATGTCGTGAACGTACTAAATTCAAATTACAAACCTCAATATTATATTAAATTCCAATAATGATCACTTCACTATTAATTCTTACCCACTTTTAATTTAACCATAAATGTCATTTGACTATTGATTTTGTTACAAATTTTGTCTATCTGGTTAAATATCTATAATCTATTTAGTAAGCTTTAAATTTAAAAGTAATAATGTAAAAATTGACTTGTTGTTGAAATGACAAATTTGTGTTCATAAACTTCATAGACTAGGTTCATCATTTCATGTTGATGCATAAGTCAATTTGAACCAGATTATTAACAAGTCTCTACTTCAAATTTGAGACGATTATATCATTTGTTTCATCATCATTAATTATGTAAATCTAGAGAGACGACTATGCTATCTATTACTCCATACATTCTTATCCTTAAATTTAACTCTTATTAAACGAATATTTAACTAAAATATCAAATATAAAAAAAAATCAACAATCAATGATCAATTATAATTAGATTGAAAATCGATGATAAAAAGTAAAAGTTAATAGTTAAATGACCATTCATAAAATTTAATGTGTACATTATGAAATTATACTTTATATTTTGCAAGTTGTATTTTACTTCCTATGGATCTCTAGTAAATCCTGATGTATAACTTTACAAAAATATATACGCATTATATTAATAAAACTTTATAAAGAAAGGAGGAAATTTTGGTTTTTAAAGGTTATAATATAGTGTGCTATTTAATTTGTACATTATGCTTTGTTAGAAGTACATAAAGAAAAATAAATCTTTTAACAAATATAGAATATTGAGTTGGGGTAAATATGAATAGTAATGTAGTACAACATGAAGTACAATTGGTAATTTGCTATGCCATCATTTTCCAAGCCCTTTTTAGTCAATTCACAAAAAACATTACTTTTATCTCTCTGACTCTTTCCCTGCTCTTATTACAAAATCTGTCTTCCCCTTCCTCTCCTCCGGCTGCCCATAGTTTTCCTTCCTCGATCTCGTCTCTCTCTAAAATAATATTTCTTCTTTTATATATAAGGAGAGAGAGAGAGGCGTATATATACATACATACAGGCCTATATATACATATAGGCTTTGAGGTTTTCCGAGGAGGGAGGGTTTTCTGAAGTTCATTGAAATGTCGCCGAGCATGAGGGACGTGCAGATGACGGCGACGAACGGAGATTCGTCGGAGGATTTCGGCGACTGTGAGGAGGTACGGCTACTGGATTCTTACGACGAGGAGAATTCCGGGGAGAATTTGAGGAGAATTCAGGTTAGAGTCACGGGAATGACGTGCGCCGCCTGCTCCACCTCCGTCGAAGGAGCTCTCATGTCCTTAAACGGAGTCGTTAAGGCTTCCGTTGCTCTTCTTCAGAATAAAGCTGATGTGGTTTTCGATCCTCACGTGGTCAAGGTCCACTTTCTCTCTCTGCTTTTGTTAAGCATCCTATTTTGTTCGAAATTTAAAATTAGAAAGTGTATGCTAAGTTCATGAACATATATTTCAATTATAGGCGTTTAGTTGACTTTTGTAAGAGTTTAATTTTTTTTAGTTAGTATGGTGATAAATGTGCGGTGGTCATGCTATTGATGGAGTTGTAAGGTTTTGGTGTGATGACTCATGCTTTATGATCAGCTTATTTTGAACTCATTTTGGGAATGAAAATAATGGTGTGTAAGTTACTATCTCTGTTCACGTTTTTGACATGGATTATACTTCACCTGTCAGTAATTGTAATTGTAATTGTAATCTCAGTTGTTCTTTATGAGATATAGTTGTCCATTTTATCTCAGTATTATATGATTGTGCTCCATTGGAGGCTATTACTTTGCCTGTTGTAAATAATTTCTTTGTTGTGGGTATGCAAACAAATGTCACCGGTTTTTTCTCCTATTTGAACTGTTGCATTAATCAATCTTTGAATTTGATGTAATACTCTTCCCTTTGTTTCAGGATAAAGATATTGAGAATGCCATAGAAGATGCAGGATTTGAGGCAGAGGTTCTAGCTGAACCCAATGCATCTCATGCCAACACAAATGGAACAGTGTCAGGACAGTTCATGATAGGTGGTATGACATGTGCAGCATGTGTAAACTCTGTTGAAGGTATCCTGAGAAGTCTTCCAGGTGTAAAAAGAGCAGTAGTTGCTTTGGCTACATCAGTGGGGGAGGTTGAATATGATCCAACTGTTATCAGTAAAAATGACATTGTCAATGCAATTGAAGATGCTGGTTTTGAAGGTTCATTGGTGCAGAGTAGTGCACAGGATAAAATCATACTAGGAGTTGTTGGAATTTCTGGTGAAATGGATATGAAATTGTTAGAAGGCATTTTGTCTAAGTTGCACGGAGTGAGACACTTTTTTTATAACCCCACATCAAGAGAGCTAGAAGTTGTCTTTGATCCTGAGGTTCTTGGTTCAAGATCTGTAGTTGATGGCATTAATGGGGGAAGTGGGGGCAAATTTACATTACATGTTAAGAATCCTTATACAAGAATGGCTTCTAGAGATATTGAAGAATCCTCAAGCATGCTTCGCCTTTTCACAGCAAGCTTATTGCTTAGTGTGAGTCATTATCTTTTTCATGCTTATTATGTGTATTCGCT
>CM008345.1:16169384-16180275 GCA_002525835.2 Ipomoea batatas
ATTTGTCGTGAAATGGGTAATGTAACAATTATCGATGCTGATTCTTAGCGACTTCTCCACCTGAATCCCTCCTCCCCTGAAATTAGAGTTCAATAATAGGTCTCTGAAGGTTATAAACTCAAAACTATACGCCGGACCGCCGCCGGAGGCCGCCGTTAAATCGATGATATATTTATCCCCCGGGAAAGTGTCCGACGCCTTTAATGTTCCACCATGTATCTGTTGCACCAAATCAAATCCTTAGATTATTACAATCTCTAAAAACAAAATGGTCAAACAAAAATACTAACTAATCCTAAGCCCACGTAACCCTGTCTAAAAATGGTAGGTAGGTTCTAGTGAAATTAGAAGGTCCACACTGCGGCTAGAGTGAGACTTTAGGATAATTGAGGCGCCCCACACTCAAACCCGACAATTTGTGGAAGGGTTAATTATGGTGACTCAATTAGACTTTTGTTCACTGTGTACAAAGAACCCCTCATTTTGAGAAGTGTTCTCACACTACTGTTAGTGAGACTCGATTCTTGATTTCTTGTGATAAATTTCACTACTACAACTTATCGCTCAGCATGGCATAAGTGGTACTCAGTATTTAATATTATGGACTGTGAAAATAGGACTAAATTTAAAAGCTACTCCGTATTCAATAAAAGAAAAGGCATTAATTAATGCAATTAAATTGTGGGAAGATGAGTAGTTGGTCTATCATTTTCACGGACAAGGCTACTTAGCCTACCAGTCCAATCTGAAATTTTGTTACTCGCACCAATGTTTTCTTTTACGCACGGCAACATTATTTTGGAGGGGTGGTCTCACTCACCATGAGATTGCCGCGGCCGGCCACCGGGAACTGCAGCGGCCGGGAAATGACGTAACTCCCACCTTCGAGATCAACCCGTGCGCCGCCGAGATTCTGAATCCCGGAAAACAAGAACCCATCACTGGGGCCATTAAGAGCATCTGTAATCGCATTCATCACCGCCTCTGTGCTGTCCTCTTTTCCGGTCGGATCTGCACCGTACGATGTCACCTGATACACGCTTGGTTGATGAAAAGGTGCACCCTACATTATTCACATATCACACCATTAATCCCACAAATTGTTTCAACTAAAAATTTAAAATTTAAATTATACCTTTACTTGGTATTATTTATATATATTATGTTTGATAATACTTACTGATAATATGTTATGAACAGATACTATATTGTAACAGAGTCAGTAATACTAAAAAAGAAATACTTACAGATGGAGTTGGAGATGGTGTAAGGCTTGGCAACGGAGGAGGGGTGGGGCCTGTTTGGACAAGAGAATCACGAAAATCTTGGATTTTTCTAATCTGATCATGGTGATCTTGTCCATGAACATGGAACATGGAGAAGAAAGTACATAAAAGTATGGCAAATCCCAGAGCCAAACGCGGTCTTAGTGTTCCCATCTCTCTCAAGAAGTTAAACTATCTGGCAATGGGAAAGTAGTGTGGGGAAAAGCTAAGCAAAACCTTAAATGAGTTATCGTGCAGTGGAAGCCCTGGAGATAGTTATGGCGATGGAGAGAGAATAATTGAAGGAAAGAAAATGACAGATTGGTTTTAAAAAGAGAATGGGAGGATGATCATATATAGGCATGAGATAGGAGTCCAACACTCTGATAGTGGGTTGTTTTTTAACGCTACGTTACTTTGTTTTTTGAACAAACACATGATATATGCATACATCTACTAACGTAATGTGACTTTGAGTCATTTCCATTTTTGGTCCTACTGTTATTGGAGCATTGCTAATTTTAGTCCACTTCATTAATTTTTGCCACATTGCAGCCAGTCTTATTTAGTCCTTACCACTTTTAGTCCACCGTTAAAATTTTCATCAAATGACCGTCCAAAACATGGGTATTTTTTGTCTTTTCATGCTTTGGTCATCTCCTTGACCCTTTTCAATGGTTTTTCTTACACATTTTCATCTAATGAAGAACTCCGGCGAAAGCTATGTGAGCCACATTACAAAGCCATGGATTTCGCCTGGCCTCTTCATTAGATGAAAATGTGTAAGGAAAACCATTGCAAAGGGTAAAGGAGATAATCAAAACATGAAAAGACTAAAATATCCCTGTTTTGGATGGTCATTTGACGAAAATTTTAACGGTGGACTAAAAATGGCAAGGACTAAATAAGATTGGCCACAATGTGGCAAAAATTAATGAAGTTGACTAAAATTGGCAATGCCCCAATAACAGTAGGACCAAAAATGGAAATGACTTTGTGACTTTTGGTAAATAGCTAATAGCTAATGGAAGATATATATTTGTTAGCTGATTGATCAGTGAATTTGATTAGTTGATAGTTGTTAGCTGATTCATTTAATGTTAAAAACAAATCTATCCTATCTTGTAATTAAAATTTTAAGGAATATAAATTACTATTAAATTGCACTTTGGACATTTGTTAGGTAACATCGAATAGTATACTAGTGTCTAAGCTAGTGGGGACTCCCTTGGGAAATAAGTGTGAGTTGCAAAATGCAAATTATAAAGACTTTTTTATGGGGACTTGATGACAAAGTAAATAAAATGTGTATATGAAATTATTATATTGGCGTGTTTGTTTTCAATTGTTGTAATTTATGACCGAAAAGAAAAGAAAACCTAAGAGTACGTAACCAACTTCTTGCTTACTAATTTAGAATGAATACAAGTTTGAAATAGTGTAAAAGGAATGTATGTTTTATATATATGGTTAGGAAGACAAACAATGATGCCTTAGCTTTGAATTGACACAAGCATATACAATTGAGTAAAGTTCTTTTAGAATTGATGGTTAAGTTTAATACATTATATTGATTGCAAATAATCCTTAGTGTAGCGGTGAAGGTAATATTCTATCATCTAAAAATTATTAAAATGTCAAATACACATGATTACATGAATGACCCCTCATTTAAAAAGTGAAGACAGATTTAAAACTGAATTTAATTTCAAAGTTCATCAGATCAATGGTGCGATTTGAAGTTTGTAATATTTATAAAATTGGTCTGTCTCTTTTCACCTTATTTTTTAGCAACCATCAACCGTTGATCTACCTAAATAGATCAATCAGACCATTTCTTACTTTTTACATGGGAGTTTGTCCTTACATGAACCCTCCCTTAAGAACTAGACTATTGTGAGAATTTAGGATTACTTCTACCCATCCATATAGGATGACCAAGGTTACAAATTAAGAAAAAAAAATTATTGACATTTTCGTTATTATTATGGTATGTACACTAGGAAAAGCTTGATAATACAGTCACGGATAACTAACAATGCAATGCACTCAAGATCTATAATAGTGCACTCAAGTGCATGCGTTATTAGTTATCTTTGGATGCACTATCAATAATTTTTCAATGCATCATAATAATTACGAAAATGGCACACCACTTTTTTTTCTTATGTTTCCTTAATTTTCAACACTTGATCATCATAGATAAATGGATGATATTAATGCACATACTTTCATGGGAAACGTTATTATATATATGTGTTAATCCTATAGGTCATGTCCTTGATTTTTTGTTTTTGTGTTTTTTTTTTGGCGCTAAAAATGTATATATTGTGCTTTAAATATTGTATACTTCATTTTGAATTGGACAAAATTATTTTTAATACATTTTTATTAGACGAAATTACCCTTATATCATTATAACCATGTTACTATTTAATGCATTCTAACATTGATGACTTAACCACTATTACAATACACCAATATCTAACATATCATTTCCTATTCTTCCATTATTATAATTTTATTAAAACCATCATATAACAATTAATTTAATTGTAAAATATATTTTAATTAAATATTTATGAATGTTGAATTATTAGTGAGTGTATAATTTGTGTAACCAATGTATGTGAGTGTAAGGTTAGCATTATAGATATTTTAATTTTTTTCTAAATATAAATGTTATGAAAATTGTTTACATTTTTATGAAACAAATATATAAATTCATTATTTATTCATTATTTTTAAAAAAATATTATAATTAAAATTTACCACTTTAAAGAATTGTAAAATATACTTTGAACTAAAAATATTTAAATATTTTATTTATCAATATTTAATATCGGATATGAATTTTACACATCGCGCATACAAAATGTTTGTGTTTGTGTGTGTATATAGACACACACATGAATTGTTTAGCAATAATTAACAAACTATTTTCATAATTTGATTAGTAGTATATAGTATTAGACTAGAGTTATTTGTTTAACAAAATGATAAATTAATTGTTTAGTTCTAACATCCAAACTTCGAGTTTCACAACGAATTAAGTTAAGTCATATGAATGACAAACAAAAATTCGAATCAATATATGATAAGGATCAATTTTATTAAGAACTCTATTATTTGTTTAATTAGCAACTTCATCCGATCCATTTTGAAATTTCAAATGTATCAACAATTTGGGGTGTGTGTCTATATGTTAATGTTTATTAATAACTATTTGATTTACAAGAAAGATTGTAATATGCTATTCAGTGCTTTGGGTGAAATTTACATTGTGATCTTAGTCGATAAAAGATCACAATAAAATAAAACAACCTAAGTTGCGCATATATAGTTGACTGACTCAAATCAAGAAAGCCAATAATAGAAAATTCATTACAAAAAATCAAACTTGAAACCTTATTGTTACCAAACCAACTGTAAGACTAATTTTGTACAAGGTACTTGGCCCTTTATCTTTACTTAAAGATCTTAGAAATATATATAACGCTTGTTATGCCTCATTGTACGTATGTATTATATTTATTATTCACTAATCAAATCAATTTTATATTTTATTTTACTTATTTGAGTTATTTCCTTTACCATTTCTTTTATAATTTATACGTAGTAATTTTTAGTTTACATGTTTGGTAGTACTTCTAATATAATTTTTTAAAATACAAATTTTATATTAAACTAAATATTACAAAAAATATTAAATTGTAAATAGTTTGAATCAAATATTGTTAAATATATTAAACATATAAAATGAAATAAAATGAGTATTACCTTGACATTCACTACAAAAATTATATAAACAAATAAAATGACAAAATTATAATACTTGAAAGTAATATTATATTACCTAAGAAATTAAAGGCACATCACTTTCATTTTTAATCCTACTTTCACTACTTAACGTTCTTTTTTAATCCTCTAGAATGAAGTGCTATCTTTTTTCTTTTTGGATGAGGAGGAGAACCTAAAGGTATTACTATGTAAATCCTACTGACGTATAATAATTTAAAAATTACACACAATGTGTAAATTAAACCACATCAAGAAGAACTTACAATGAACTCGACAAAAAATGTGTTAACGAAAATATAATCAAACTCATGACCTTTGAATATAAAAATCATACTCCATCACACCTCCACCCACTTTAACATGACATCTTTCGAGACTAGAATTTACTATTTTACGAGACTTTGTGATAGGGTGTATGAAAACGTGATGGACTTAAAAAAGATAACCCTATTTCGCGAGACTACAGTGATTGAATGGAAGCAGACAATATAGTACCACACAATTTACATGTAGCTAGGTTTGGCAATGCGTATAAATACTGGGTAGTAATAATAAACACGTCGGTTCACGTTTTAATGATGCCATGGCAGCTGCTTTAACTGCTTATTAATGTATAGTTAGTTGAATTATGATACAACGTAACCTTTTTAATCATCTTTTTGTTTTAGGTACACAGCAAAACCAGCTTTTAATGATGCCTGCACGTGTAATAAATAAGGCTAGTATTAAGTTATAAACGTGTCATCAACCAGTTCTTATATCGTGGACCGCGGTCCACAATGCATTGTGGACCGTGGTCCCAAAACGACGTCGTTTCAGTAAGTGGGAGAAGGAGCCCGTAATTGACATTATAGTTCATCTCAAAAGATATACTGCCTTACATTTGTTTTGATATTATCGAATGAAACTGTAGTTATATCAAAATGTAACTGTAGTTGTGTTGAAATGTATCTGCAGTGTATATGAACAGATACTGAATAACAGTTTCACATTTGTGTTTTATATTATCGAATGAAACTGTTGTTATATCGAAATGTAACTGTAGTTGTGTTGAAATGTAACTGCAGTGTATATGAACAGATACTGAATAACAGTTTCACATTTGTGTTTTTATATTATCGAATGAAACTGCAGTTATATCAAAATGTAACTGCATTTGTGTTGAAATGTAACTGCATTTGTGTTGAAATGTAACTGCAGTTGTGTTGAAATGTAACTGCAGTTGTGTTGAAATGTAACTACAGTGTATATGAACTGAAAGTGAGTGGCGCGAATTCATCCGTCTGTTTTCATTATTCAAAATGACGTCGTTTTGATGCGCGGTCCACAATGCATTGTGGACCACGGTCCACGATATAATTTGCGGTCATCAACACGTTCAACACTTCATCAAATATTAAAACTTCCATAAAAATATATGAACCTTATTTGTCAATGACACTCTTGGTAAATTGACATGTAATGACTCTTCTAAATAAGAGGTCATCATGAGATCGAATTATCTACAATGTAATAGAATCAATAGTACTAAAAAAATATATTGCATAGTCCCCATATATGGACCTTTATTTTATCTTACATGTTTTTTCACCAAAGGATGAAAATTAAACTACCACACAATTAGATTTTTCAAAATTAAGGGTATAGTATATTTTAATAATTTTATCAAAACAACTAATTATAAATAATAGAGAAATTAAAAACATTTATTTTTCTCAAATATCACTTTTTCTAACTACTGCATTGTAATAGAGTTAATAGTATTAAAAAAAATGGAGTTGTATGTAAACTTTATTTGTGGTATCTTTTTAATTTAATTATAATCAAGAAGTTTTGTAATATGGTTTATTTGTTTTCTATAAAATAATTTATGGAAAATATCGTATTTATCATATTATTTTTTGGTGCAGTGTTTGATTAAAAGCAAAAATAAAAAAAAAAATAAAATAAAATGAAAAAGAAAAGAAAAAAATCTATTTGGCTGAAAGCTTATTTTTAAAATGACTTATTTTTTTGGTAAAATGTGCATGCAATGATAATTTTATAATTTTTTGACGAATTATATTTTTTGACATATTTAATATTATTATTTCATAATTGTGTCACATTTAACTATCAGGTGTTCGGAATAATTTTCATGTTGTAGTCATTTGATCAAATTCAATGTAAGAAACCAATGATCTTGTCGTAAAGTGGCATATAGTGACTCTTCAAAATGGGACATAAGATCAAGTCTTAGTGGTGGCCTCTTTGTGTTTCAGTATTTTGAGAAAGTATAGGTAAATAGATATTTCAATGTAATAGAGTCAGTACTGAAGAAAAAAAAACTCAATGTAAAAGCATTTTGAAATAAATATAGACCAATTTTAAAAATTAAAAAAAATCTTCAAAACAAAATATTTTAGATTAAACCTAAAATTGTCCTTGTGTTTAAATAAATTTTTTTGAAATGTGAAATTAATCACAAAATTATCAATATATTTTTTCTCTTCTAATTTGCAGATATAACGGCTATATCTGCATATAGGTAAAATACTTAAAAACGCTTTATTGTAATTTTTAATAACAATGTTGAGATGGCTGAGTTGGTCTATGGCGCCAGATTAAGGTTCTGGTTTGAAAGGGCGTGGGTTCAAATCCCACTCTCAACATTTTTCAATTTCTCCGGAATATGCTAGCATTAAAATTAATTTATTGTAAAATTTCAAATCAAAGTTGAGATGGCCGTGTTGGTCTAAGGCGCCAGATTAAGGTTCTGGTCCGAAAGGGCGTGGGTTCAAATCCCACTCTCAACAATTTTCAAAAATTTCAACCCTTACCTCACCGTAATAATCTTGCAATTTCTGGGTTATGGGCCTGAGCAGGTTAGGCTAAGAGTCTGATTAGTACAGCCTGGTATATCTCATATTTAATGAAATATTGATAATAAAATATATAAACTCTTAATTAAAGAAATTCTAAAAACACAAGTTAGTTTTTAATTTTTTGGATTGTGAGTTGGGTCAATTTTTATTGAATGATCCGACTTAATTCAATTCATTTTTTCCTAAAGGATAATTCAATTAATATTTTAATTGTAGAGTGATAAATGTAATAACTCTATTTAAAGAGATGTTTTTTTCTAAATTTTTTTAAAAATCTTTTGAGTTGTAGGTTAAGTTGGGCACACATTTTTATTGTTTATCTTGGTACTACATGATCCATATTTTAACTCAATTAAACTATCTAGTACAGTTGCTTTCAAACAAAATTATATCTAGTACAGTTCAAATAATAACTAGACATATGGAATTAAGAATATGCTCATAAGACCTCACTTGGAGAGAGGAAAACTTAATGTAACACGTGAATATGTAAAGTGTCTTCTAAGTAAATATCTTGAAAGACATTTTTTCTCCAAAATATATCATTTTTCTTTTGATCAAAATAAATACTGCGCCTTTTTGTTGACTTCATTTTCATTTGGTAAATAAACACTAAAAAATTCAAACAATAACTTTCAGAAATCATTTTCTGAATTGTGGTACTACTTTCTATTTATAAGAGTCATTTCCTTCAAATTAGTAATTTTATTCAAAACTTGACACCCAAGTTAAGGTTCTAAAACATTTGTGAAACTACCTTAACCTTAATGTCATCTTATATCTCGATTTACTGAATAACAAAAATTGTCATATTTTACAGAGAAGAGAATGTATTTTCTAAATTTTAGTAGTGGACGACCGAAACGGCCAATCATAAATAATTAAGAGAACAAAAATATATATTTTCCAAGAATTATTATTTATTACTAATGAAACATTGTTTGACTGAAAAGAAGTTATTATTTTTAAAGAAGAAATAGATTTCGTTTTATAAAGTTTGACAATTGAGCTTTTAAAATGAAACAAGCATTGAAGGAACTCCCTAGACCCTAGGATATGAGATATCTAATACTTTCTTGTGTGTTTTTGACTCAATTAACAATACTTGATTTAAGTTATTTACAATTTTATTTTTTATAATTATATATATATATTTATAAAATTGTAAATATAAAATTAAAAACAATATTTATAAAATATCGTTGTCAAAACACAAAATATTTAACAAAAGAATATTACAAAATGTTCATAACCTTGCTTGTATTCATAAAAGTTTTTAAAAGCCCAACTAATAAAATTTGGGTATGTTTGCTAAGATCATAGGACCTGCCCAATCAAATATTAATGTATATGCCTTTAAAGAACACAGACCCAAAAGCCCAAAATTATGGTTATGTATTTTTTAATAATAAAAGTTTTTTTTTTCAAAAAGAAAGAAAGAAATGATGAGGAAACTCCCAGCTAGGTATATGATCCCTAATATTTTTTTAATAAATTAAAGCATATCATGTGGACATGTAAAATGCGAAAAATATTCTCCATACTTTCCTTTTTTATAAAAATTTAAATTTTATTTCACATGAATTATTTTTATGCTAGATGACACTTTAGCCATTATTTTATGAAAACACAATTGTTGGGTGAACGAATGAGAAAACAAAATTTCGGGTTGAAAGTTTGAAACATCAACTTAAAAAAAAAAAACAGAAAAAAAAAACGAATTCTTTTACGTAATATGATGAGATGGGATTGAAACCTATCAATTAATTTTTATTTTTAAATTTTGATTCAATATATAAATACTTTTTAAATAAGCCCAAGAAAGTTTGAAGTTTCACTTTCAACCATGAGGATAAGGCTGTGACATAACCACGCTACTTTGAGCTTGATGACATGCATACTTCAAATGATATTTCATCATCCAAATTAAGGACTAAATTACCCACAACACAACCAATTTCTACATTTTTTTTTGGATAAAGAAAATAATTATTAAAAAATGTTCACATGTTACAAAATTAGGGATGGGTAACTTTGACTCTTATACGTTTAAAAAATAAGAAAAACTCTCTAGAGGGTAATCTATCAATGTGCATGAAGAAAAAAATAACAATGCATTAATAAAAATAATAAGAGAAACTAAATTGATTTGTTACAATGTAGGAGTGTAAACTGGGACACCGGGTGCCACTAGACTACAAGGTCTTTGGCGTAGATCATCTCTAAAATACAGACATTTAGCAATATATATATTTATGGCATACCAAAATATGTTGGTAACTAGTGACCTCCAACAACTTTCTTTAATTTTGGTAAAACTTTCCAGCATACCACAAAATATATTGGTAAAATGAAAAAAAAAAATATAAATACAAATATGTCAAAATTATTTTTTGACAAACTTTCCAACATATTGAAATCTAAAAGGTTCTTGTATATATAGTAGTGCAAACCACTTCCCAAAGGGATATGGGACAAGTTAATTTTCAAAGCTGCTTTTACGCCGTCCATTCCTAACTCAAATTGGTCTACTTTGAACAATTACCAAAGAGTTTATTTCCACCGATACATAATCTCTATGTCAACTGCGGATCTCCATAATTGTTACAAACTCTGCTTCTCTGGGCTTGAAAATTCCTTGCCAAGGAATTGCAATAGTGATCATTTTAATAGTTCAACAGACATGTGAAATGCACATGTTCGTTTGGCGAACAAGTTGGCCTAGCAACATTTTTTTTTTCTTTAATCTAACAAAAAATGAAGTTTTAGCATATAATTGAGTCTAGGACAAAGAGGAAATTTAATTTTATATTCGAGTTTGGAGCGTCGTCACTCGTCAGAGCTGAGATTGGAGTGACGAAGGCTACACTCTCTACATTTTATCTTTATTGTACCACTCACCACACATTTGACATTTCCTCCTCTTCCCACTGCATTAGTTGTCAAGTAAACATCCACTGC
>CM008345.1:16222528-16235740 GCA_002525835.2 Ipomoea batatas
TGTTCCCCATTCTTGTTTCTGCCTATTGGAATATAAAGCTGATAACACAGAAGAAGGAAAATAATTCAAAACTGCTAGGGGTCTTAATTTTAGTTTGTTATTAGTTTGTTACAACTAAATTTGCCGCCACCTATCTCCATCACCTTTGTATATATATTCCATGTACGCACAGCTTCAATAATATTCAGATATTCTTTCTTTCCATTTCACTCTACAATGAAACTGCTCTGTTAGTTCTCTCCCTCATTGATCTCCACTGCCTGGCTCCATCATTGCCTGCGCTGATTAGTCGGACGATGATTGGAGGTTGCACAATATGAAGAACACAAAGTACAATATTTGATAGCAGACTATTACACCAATATTTTTTTAATTCCCGCTAAGGGCCTAACATTATTGGCTCTTATTAAAAAAGTGTATAATTGTATATCGATCCGAATATTTTTAAAATATTATAATAAATTTGTTCTGTGCAATGCATGTGCAACACACGTGGAGCGCACGCGCGTGCAACTGTGCAAATACTAGTTTTTTTTGTCTTTGTGAGTTTGATGTTCTTTGTTAGCTCCATTTTTTGCTCCCAAAAGGTTGAATCCCCAACTCCATTGTTAGCCCCATTCTTGTTTCTGCAAATAACTGCAGCGATTCCGACTATGATCGGAATAATTCGGAAGCACTAAAATTGAAGTCGATCACGATGGCATCCATTCTTGCAGGCAGAGCTCTGGGGGTCTCCTTGATGTTCACTGGCAGGGTCGTTCCAGCCTTACGACCGGAGAGAAACTTATTCTTATTCATCAAGGGGTTCCTGGCTGGTGTGATCCTGTCCACCGAGTTCATCCACGTGTTGCCCGATGCATTTGAGACTCTTACCAGCTCATTCCTGCCGGAGAAGCCCTGGCAGAATTTCCCATTCACTAGCTTGGTGGCTATGGTGGCGACCAATTATTACCGGAAAGCCCACTTGAATGACGATGAACACTTGGCCGAGCATCATGGTGATGTCCAAGTTCATACGCATGCCGCCACTCACGGCCATGCCCACGGTGCCGTGCCTTCTCCGCTTTTGGTTTCCGGCGAGGTCGATTTAACACGGCGGTGCGTTATCTCACAGGTATCTGCAGTATTAGCTTAATTAATTAGCGTCGATTAAGTGTTATTAAAGTAAAACCCAAATATTAATTAAATAATTAATTATTAATAGAAGTAGTAAATTCATTCTAAATAATAGTGCAAATGTAGGTGAGTACTCAACCCGTTTGGCTGGCTGAAAAATATTTGCAGGGAAATGAAATTCAAATTCCATGTAAACAAATTACCAAAAAAATAGATTTTATTGTTTGGTTGGTGAAAAGAAATTACTGAGAATATGAATTCCATTGTTTGGTTGGGTTTGAAATGGTAAGGAATTATGAATATAAAGAGCAATATGCTTAACAATAATAGTGATAATAAATTATATACATATGTAATTAATAAACTTTGATGAGGGTAAAATAGTCCAATTGTGTTATACTTTCTTTCCAAATTGGCAAAATTCTTTGAAAAACAAAATACCAATCTTTTGCTAAGATTTTGTTTTCCTTCACCTTTAGGAAGTAAAATTATCATAGAAAATATTTTCCATCCAACCAAACACCCCTAAGTGTTAGGATTAAGTATTTAGTCGTTTAAATAATATACACTAAGTTAAATAAAATATACATGACATGATTTTAATTTTACGTAAAAACTTGAAAAGAGAAAATCACAGAATTATTTTGATTAGCCCAATGCAAAATGTGTTATTATTTTATTGCGATTGCGATGTTACATGTACACTTATAAGTTTTTATTTTATTTTATTTTTTTATAAACTATTAATGGATGTTTTATGAGTTGTTAGGGAGAAAAACCAAGGTTTACAGCCTTATTTGCTACACAGAGTCAAGAGTGTTTTTCCCTTTTTATTTGGATTTCATTTCAAATAAACAAATTTAATATCATAAACTAGTATACCACCTGGGTAATGCACAACCTAAATTTTAATAAAATTGTACTTTTCGCTCCTAAATTATAGGATAATTGTAGAATTCGTCCATCGGTGTTAGTCATGTTCACTTTTCATCCCTAAGTTATTATTGGTGTTGTACTTTTCGTCCTTTCGTGCTCACTTTTCAATTTTCATCCCTGTGTTATACTAAAATTACAAATTCCGTCCCTAATTAATGCTTTATTAGTAAATGGACGAAAAGTGCAACGTCAATGATATATAGATTGATAACTTAGGAATTAAAAATGACTTAACGGATTCTATAATTACCCTATAACTTATGAACGAAAAGTGCAATTTTTTCTTATATTAATAATAATAATTGTTATAACATTTACAATAATAAAATGAAACTATATGACCTATATTGTAATATCGATCAAACATTGTTGAGGGATAAATGGGTTTGATATGTGTAATTACTAAAAAGAAATAATCTTTGATTGATGTTGTTTTATAAAGTAATTGAAATTACAAATTATTAAAAACTTCTTTTGTAAACCACATTAGTAGTGGGAATACAATTGTGACTAGATTTACAACAAATTAAAATCTTCAGTCCATTCAGATTTTTTACTGATAAAGACTAGTTTATTCATTAGCAATCCAACATGTGATAGTGTTTGCCCTTGACTCTTGTTAATAGTCATTGCATATGAAAGTATTAACAGGAATTGTTTTCTCTAGAATTTGAAAGGCAACCTTGGATCCGGTGGTGTCACTTTCATGTAAGCTATCAACACCTCAGTCCCTATGCTATTCCCAATCATTATTTTGGCTTCTATCACATGCTCCGATAGTTTAGTCACCACCAGCCTAGTATCAAGTGTGTGATCTATATTTCTCAACAACATGACGGGTGATCCAACCTTCAATGTTAATGAATGATTGAATACACCAGAAGCTCGTAAACCCACATCTTCGAGCTTTTTATACATCTTCGAGTTTTCCATTATTTGACAGCTTGCCTAGCATTTATTTTGATTTATTACTTTGATAATATATAGTTTAACACTATTTGTAACCCAATTCATTATTAGCAACATCCATTTGCTTGATAACTCCACTTCCGGGGAAAGTTTAATAGATATAAACCTGAAATATGTATTAACTGGACCTGAATAAAACTTATGGGCAAAAATGAAAATATAATATGTAAAGAATGCATTAAATATACTCTCCCTAAGTTTGTGTAATCAGTCAATTAAAGGGGACAATAGTTTTGGGATGAAGTACTTATGTAGCCATCACACCACATCTTAGAATTCAGCTCAAAGTGTCAATATCCCACAACCAGAGTTCGATCCTATAACCTTCCTTCAAAGAGAACCAGCTACAGAGGTACCATGTGACCATATATATATATATATCGCCAAGTAATCTGTTACTCTTGATACACATGCTCAATTCAATTTAACATGTTATATATTTGCAATTAACATATTTATATGTTTGTAGTTATCATGTGTCTATAATTATTTTCATGTGATGTGCCTTTAATTTGTTTATATGCACAGAAATAGTTAACTGCACGTACAAAATGTGTCATAAATGCAAACACATAATTTTTAGACTAGAATTCGCAATGCAATATTAATATAACAATTTTCAACCAATAACCTAATCACATATTTTATTTGAAAGAGCTATAGCAATTCTAATTAACCTATTAAAAAATATGAGTTTAAAACTTTAACATAATAAAACTCATTATATTCAAATCCAACCTTTTTATTTGGGGTAGTAATGACAGGTCCATAATGTGTGCCAAAAAAAGTATGTATACTTTATTTTATTCTTACAATCAAGTTTTTTTTTTCTTTGAAAACAAATTCTTACAAATACTAATAATGTTAAAAATTTTAAAAATAATGTTACGAAAATATAAAACGTAAAAGTATTAAATAGTTGGGTTTTTTTTTTTTTTTTTGAAAACAAATTGTTGCTGTTGATTAATATACCTGTAACCAATTCCAACCAAATATAGATATTATATATTTCTTAGCTTGCGGAAACGCAATATATAAATCTATATTTGGTTGGAATTGGTTACAGGTATTAATCAAAAGCAACAATTTAATACTTCCCCTTTACGTTTTATATTTTCGTAACATTATTAGTATTTGATTCATACGATGCATAAAATAAAATAAAAAATTTATAATTATATGAATTACAAAAGTTATATAATATATAATAATTGTTTGAAAAATATTAAAATGTCATATCATATTATGGCTAATGATTATATAATATACAATTTTTTAAATTTTAGAGAATTAATTAATTTTTTATAAAGTTTAATGTTTTATTTGACTACTTTTTCTTGTTTATATAATGTCATTATGTGTGGTTTTATTGACATCTATTTCATGAACATTTAATTGTATTGGTTGTATTAACTTTATGTTGGGATTGTATTATATTCGATAATTATAAAATAAATTTTTTAAAAAATTAAAAACTCATAACCACTCAATCTTCAAGAAACTCAATAAATTTCTCTTTGCAAATTGTACAGGCACCATATAATATTTATGTTTGGTTGCAATTGGTTATAATTATTAATTAAAAGCGTTTTTTTTTTTTTTTGAAGAAAAAGTAATGGACTATTATTACTAATCTTATAAGCAAATCACAAAAATGAAAGCTTAGGTGGGCACTAGCTGTGAGTTTGGTGATTAAATGCGACAATTTATTATGTTTACATTTTATATATTTTTGTAATTAATATTTTTTTTTAATTTTTTAAACTTGTTCATTTTTTTTTGAGTAATTGTTCATTCAATTAAAAGTGACAATTTAATTCATTTACATTTTACATGCATCTTCCTATGTTGCATAGAAACTTTTTATGATTAACATTTTCGTAATTTGGTAAAGTTTTCTCCTACGGATTTATGAAAACTTCATAAAACATTTATTTAAAAATATTTCTTTGTAACAAAAATATATATATTGAAAGATGAGACAAAATTAGTAATCAGTAGCTACTAAATTTTAAATTGTCATCAAAATGAATAACAAAATTTAAACTAAATAAGTTTGGTGTGAGGCTCAATTTACCTCCTCATTGGCTCGGGGGTGGAATCATAAGGTTCAAGATATATTCTGACGAAATTAGAAAATCTTGGTTATCAAAAATATCAATAACAAAATATTACTAAATTATTAGTTAATTAATGACTAAATGTGGTAACACAATCATTCCCAGGGACTAAATCATAAATTAATTCTTTTAAAAAAATAATTAGGCTTTATATAATTCTGTTTTTATTTTTCAAAACGGATTATATTGATTGTTCAAATAAGTCATAGATACTTCATACTTTTCTAATCTGTTAATACAATCACCTAATTAGTTTAAGCGGATTTAAAATGAATAATCTTTTGTTCATAATTTTAGGAGGCCGGGTAAATAAATTAAATATGGGTTAATTTGACTTGCTTAATTTTAATTTTAAGTATAAACTATGAAATCTAATTGCCTCAATTAATTACAAATTTAGAATATATAGTCGTATTAGAGTGTGAATTTACTGAATAAGGAGAGCTTTTTTTTTTTTTTTTTTTTAAATGAATAAGGAGAGCTTTTTTGTTAGCAATGAATCAGTATTTAAAATCATTCCATTGAGAATGTTTTACTCTATCATATCAAAAGTTAAAATGTCGGATTTCTAAATTCTCATAAGACCTCCCGAGGGAATTTATGGATTCTTCCATTTCGCCAATTCTTACTAAATAATGAGCTAAAGAATCCCTTTTTGCCGTTGAACCTTCCAAGTAAATTTGTCATAACACTCATATTGATCAATTTTACGAAGATCTCATTTGATTCCCGATGCTCGTAGCATTGGCCCAGATAAACCATAGTTGAGTGCTTCTTCTACCCTAATAGTGCGTATACCTTCAACTCACTCTAAAAAAAATGAGATTCTGTGTAATAAGTTTTTGATATTCAGTAACCCCGGTTAAAAATAACTGCAAAAATCCAAACATTTATCAATCCAACCATGGGGTGCATCAGCACTATTCCCCGATACATATATAGGTATCTAGTCGTTAAACTCAATAGATTATTAATTCAGATATTTTAAATTATGTTAATTATATCCTAAAATAAGTTTAGTATTAAAATTTCATAGTAAAAAAAATNTAAGTGACGCTTTTAAATGTAAGGCCATCGATTCGAGTAATACTCGAAAATAAGAAAATGATACAATTTAATTATGCAAACAATAGAAAATATACAATAGGGAAATTAAAAAAAAAAAAAAACTAAATTGACAAAATTATCAAATTGTCCCCTATCTTATGTCATTTTTCAGTGTTACTTTATGCTTATCTCTACTTAAAATTTCAATAATTCAGTACAACATAAAACAATCTCAAATGGTAAGTGTACAACATAAAACAAGTTCAAATTGTATAAAATTGATTGTACAAATTTTCCTTTTATGTATATATATATATTGTATATATAAGTACGTGGTGGGTCTGTAGTTTATTTCTTTGGATCTAGTAAAAATTAAAGAAAATAAATGTAAATAATAATTTTTTTTTTAAATGAAAAGACTAAATTTAATAGCTATTATATTTTATTTTTGATATAGTACAGATAGCATGTTAGTAGTTGATTTGTCTGAGCATGGAAAAAGATGATATTATCAATAATATTTTATGCAAGGTGTTAAATTGATTAAAATTTGGCAGGAATAAAAAACAAAGAACATGAGACAAAATTTATAAAATAGATATAAGGAAAAATTAGACTTTTGACCCTTAATTTATTTGCTTTTAAAAATTGTCCCTATAAGTTAATTTAAATTAATTTAACCCTTTAATTGTTCATAATGTTACACTTTAATCCATAGTATTATATAATTATCGAATTCTATTAACATATGAGGTTATTTTTATTATTTACAATCAATATTATTCATTGTTAAAAATGGCGTTAATATAAAGATAATGAAACATTAAATATGAATATTTAATCACATAAAAAAGAGTTTACTAACAAAGTTTGATAATTATATAACACTAGGACTGAACATGCAATATAATGGACAACAAAAGACCGGATACGTTTAAATTAGTTAATACAGACTAAAATTTTAAAATAAAATAATGAGTTTATTACCGAAATGGTCCCTCAACTATTGCGAAATTACCAATTTGGTCCTCGATAATTTTTCGTGTCCAATTAAGTCACTCGACTTTGAAAAATTTAACCAATTTGGTCCTCCGTTTATTTTGCCGTTAAACATCCGTTAAATAAAGATCAAATTGGTAATTTTGCTATAGTCAAGGGACCATTTCAGTGAAAAATTAATTATCAATTTGGTCCCTTGACTATAGCAAAATTACCAATTTGGTCCTTATTTAATGGATGTTTAACGGCAAAATAAACGGAGGACCAAATTGTTTAAATTTTTCAAAGTCGATGGACTTAATTGGACACGAAAAATTATTGAGGACCAAATTGATAATTTCGTAATAGTCGAGGGACCGTTTTGATAATAAACTCTAAAATAATTTATGAGTCAAAAAATATAAAATAGATACTATCTTGTAAAGAATAAAAACGTAGCGAGCAACAAAGCTGACCTGGTGCAGTTTATTGATAGGACGGCGAGGTCGGCGATCTCCAACGAGCTTAGGAATTATCTTCTTGGCAAAAGATATTCCAGTTTTGGTGGGTAGGGATGACGCCGGGAGAGGCGGCGGTTTCGCGGTGGCATGCTCACCCACGCCGCCGTGACCGGCGGCGGACGATTTCACAAGTATAGCATGATCCTGCTGGGCGGCGCCGCCGGTGTTAGTTTCGGCGGAGAACAAGTCTGCAAGTGTGATTCTCTCCCTTTTCTTGTTCCCTGAATCGCTCATCATAACTCCAAGGCTATCATCGCAACTGAATATTGCGGCGTTGAACATCAATGGGTTCAATTCTTCTTTCTCCTCGTCTTCTTCTTCCTCGTAACTGCTAGTAATCCCATCATCACAATAATCACCATCACCATTATCACTATAGTATTCCTCCGAATCTTCTTCTTCTTCTTCTTCTACTTCATCCTCGTCATCCCCGAAATGGTGTTTTTCATTCATTTGGTCGAAACCCAATGTGCCAATTGCGAGAATTCCCCTTTCCCACGTCTCCTCATTGAACATTTCTCTGTCACCAAACAGTGCATTTTCAAGAAGAGCCTTCCTATCAGCATTACTCTCATTGCTGTTGATCATCATCACCTCATTCTTCTTCGCACAGGGGTGTCTAAATATTCCATCTGTCAACAAAACTAGCTAACATGTTATTTAATCAACACCACATATTACTGTTGTAAAAATCCGCCTAGGCAGACGGGCACTAGACGCCCCTAGACAAAGGCGAAAATGGCTGTAGACCCGCAGTTGCTAGTCGACCGGCCAACTAGGCGGCCCGATTGAATCTGCAAGAAATCTGCCTAGGCGGAAGGGCGCTAACCCCTAAGCCCAGGCGAAAAGGGCTGTAGGCTGAATTGGCCGGAACATTTTTTAATTGGTTTTTCCGCTCAACCTCATTTTGAGCGGAAATGTTTTTAAATTAGGCGGCCTCTATGTGCCTTGGACGCCTAATTAGCGTCTAGCGCCTCCGCATCCTGTAACATTGCACCATATACATATAACTTGTTGAAATTTATGTATTTAGATGAATGGTTACCTTTATGAGAGAATTTGTGATGCACCCAATTAAAAATCTAATAAGCAGAAAGATGATGAGGAGTTAAAATATATGAAGCAAATATACTTGAAAGATGATGAAAAGTTAAAGTTCATGTTTGTTTAACCTCACCTTCATTCTGTTGCCTCTCTTTCTCTTTGTTTCTTGGTTTCTTCGATTTGGTGATGGAGTTGATTGAAGTTGAAATTTGCAACGTAACACAGTGATGGCTGGGGTGGCAAAGGGACTAATATGGGCAGAGCAGATTGAAAGCACTATGGGCCACAAGGAAGAGGGTTTACATGTGGACACGTGGAAGGAAACACTGGACCCCACATTACTTCACAAATGTTCATAGACTGCCATGCAGAGCATGTTCAGTAGTTTTTTTGTTTTTTCCTATAAAAAAAAAAGGAAAATACTTGGTATACTCCTATTTTATACTTTCAATCTGTACTCGCTCTCACATGCTTTTGATGTAGACACATTTCCGTGGGCCAAAAATAACCAATCTCTGTTTCTAGCCCTGGTAAGGTTCTTCGCTTTGTATCAAATTAAACCACATGCTCCACCGCTTGTGCGGGCCCCGTCAATTCCTTTGAGTTTCATTCGTGCGAACGTACTCCCCAGGCGGGATACTTAACGCGTTAGCTGTAGCACTGCACGGGTCGATACGCACAGTGCCTAGTATCCATCGTTTACGGCTAGGACTACTGGGGTATCTAATCCCATTCGCTCCCCTAGCTTTCGTCTCTCAGTGTCAGTGTCGGCCCAGCAGAGTGCTTTCGCCGTTGGTGTTCTTTCCGATCTCTACGCATTTCACCGCTCCACCGGAAATTCCCTCTGCCCCTACCGTACTCTAGCTTGGTAGTTTCCACCGCCTGTCCAGGGTTGAGCCCTGGGATTTGACGGCGGACCTCTGGGAGTAGAAGTAAGGAAGTAGAATTTAGGAGTATGTGTAGTAGAACTCATAAAAAAAATAGTCCTTTCTCTCACTTAAAATTTTGATACTGACATATTCTTTAAAATTTATAGGATAGAGATAACTTATTCTCTCGATCTTATCACATCAGAAAATAAAAATAAGAGAATATTAGATTGAAACTTCATGTAATAGACGACTAAAAAATATTATTACTCCAACTTTCGAAAATATATAATTTATTTTGCAGCCACTACTAATTGACAAAAAAGTTAAGTAATAAAGGAAACCACTTTAAATCCAATTATTTTGGGTTTGCAAAGCTCAACCACTTATTANTTGTTTTTTTCCAATTTGGTTATCGCGTAGGAGGCTAATCTTCAAGGCGACCAAATCGACCCGTCCTTGTTGAGATCGAAAAAAAACTTGAGCGTCAATACCAAAAAAGAAAAAAGATAAGAAAAAAATGGGTATCACGGCGGAGGTGGCGGATGTGGTGTGGGGCAATTGGCGGTACTTGACAGACTTGAAAATGAGTGAGTTCCACAACATTAAGATTAGTTGGGGTTGAGAAGTTGATGGATTGTGTATGGTTGTATTTATACACAATGGATGAGATCAAAATGGCCTAGTATTGAAATTGTAAAATGGTAAGAGATCTCAAGAAAGGTAAAAACTTTTAATTTTTCAATTAATACCAAAAACGTTATAATTCTCCAAAAGGTATATCATTGATATTATTATTATTATTATTATTATTATTATTATTATTATTATTATTATTATTTGTCATAAATTTGTCAAAATGATTGAGATTACAAAAATGCCCCTAAGTTTTGGCGTGAAAAGCTTTCCAGGCACTTCTGTTATTATATATATATATATATATATATATATGCTGGCACAGAGTTAGCCGATGCTTATTCCTCAGATACCGTCATTGCTTCTTCTCCTGGAAAAGAAGTTCACGACTCGTGGGCCTTCTACCTCCACGCGGCATTGCTCCGTCAGGCTTTCGCCCATTGCGGAAAATTCCCCACTACTGCCTCCCTAGGAGTCTGGGCCGTGTCTCAGTCCCAGTGTGGCTGATCATCCTCTCAAACCAGCTACTGATCATCGCCTTGGTAAGCTATTGCCTCACCAACTAGCTAATCAGACGCGAGCCCCTCCTCAAGTGGATTCCTCCTTTTGCTCCCTCAGCCTAAGGGGTATATATATATATATATATATATATATATACATACATACACACACATAGTGGGTCGTCGGGTGTTAGTACTTCATCATCACCTCCATCCCAAATCAATTGATCTTAATGTGGATTGTTATTCGTGAGGACTATTATATTGTTTTTTTTATTTATACTTGAATTGACTATTATTAGTTACAAAATGTGAATTGATGATGTATTATTACTTGAATTTAATGTGGATTGAAAATGTTTTAGAATTATCTTATATTTTATAATTAAATGTGCTTTACTATGTCATTGTAGTTTTATATTAATATTTTAAAAGCTCATATTACTATTTAAAAATAATAATAAACAAGATTTAAAAAATAAAAAATGCGATGAAATAGCGACAAAATATAAGTTTCGCGAAGGAATAGTTGTTGCATTAAATGCGATGGAATCATGACAGAAAAAAATTATGTTGCCAAAATGCGACGGAATCAGCGTCGGAATAATTTCCGTTGCCAAAATGCGACGGAATTGCGATGGAAAAATTTCCATCACAAATCTGCGACACCATATTCCGTCGCCATATTTTGCGATGGAATTATTCTGTTGCGTACAAAAATACGAAAACCCGATAGACGACAAAATTTTGTTGTTCCGCTTCCGTCGTGGTTCACGATTTTTCTTGAAGTGGTGGGGTTCTAAGCGGATTTTGTACATAGAACCCGAATTCAACCTGATCCACTATTGGTTTAGCTTTTTAAGACCCATCATGATCCACCACCAATTATCATCCAAAGAAACTCGATCCAAGCGGGGTGAATTCGAATGGATATGAATTGAAATTACAATCCTTACTTAGTCATTAAGACTAATTGTTTATTGAAATATTATATTAGTACAAAATATAAATAAATGCAGAACAAAATACAATACTAAATTGCTAATTTATTATAGTAGTCTACCTAAATTAATTATATAAATACAGTTTATCAATAGCCATGCATGGATGTTTATAAACAAGAAGACAGCCACCAGCTGTTTGAGAAAATGGTGGGTGGCTATTTTTTTTTTTTAATTTCAAAAATGAAATAAAAGATTTATTAAAATAAAATAATAAGTATTTTTTATTTTATTAGAAAAGTAAACAATATTTATTTTATTTTATAAAATAATATTTTATAAAAAAAAAATTATTTTATTAGCACGACATCAACAGTAACCTATGGATTAATTATTTCATATTAGGGCTCAATTGCACTATTTTATTGTTTAAGGGGTCTTATTAGAGTTTTTTTTTTCAATTAGCTAGGGTGTGTTCGGAAAGCAGGAAAATGACTTCTGGAAGTCATTTTCCATAAAATAGTTTCATTTTCCGTGTTTGGTTGCGTTCTGAAAAACTGTCTTGATGTGTTTGGTTCATATTTTAAAAAATGAGTAGAATTGTATAATTAAACATTTTAATTGTTTTATTTAGAATATAAAAATATTTATAGTATTATTAAAATTAATGTTATTTTAAAAAAATCTCAGGTTTCAAGCACTACTCTGGTTTCTGGCAGAAACCAGGCCTATTTTGGTGGAGATTGTGATTTTGGTGGAAGGTTGTGCCTAGTTGTGATTGTTGGAAGGTGTGTGGAAAGTTACCATCGCCAAATTTTGGCGGAAGTCATTTTCCTCCAAAACAACCATATTTTCCTAAGTCGAAACATTACGCTGTCTCGTGACATACGTTAGGTCTTCAAAATAAGCTTCCTCGCTTATAAGTGGGAAAGCATCAATAGTATTTCTCTCCTCCCCTTGAATGGCCCCGAATGACACCAGGCAATCAGCAACTCTATTTTGTTCACGGTAAATCGCTCGGAAGGAAATATTCCAATCTCTGCTGGCGTACCATTTTATCTTTTCTATGCACTACCGAATAGGGCCCCTCCCAGTCAGATCCTCCTGAATACATTGGATGACGTTTTTAGCATCCGGTTGAATCTCCATGTCGTGAACACCTTTTTGCCATACCCAGCTTAGGCATTCTTCAATAGCTCTCGCTTCTATCAGGGACGGATCATCATATGGAGTTCTGCTCAAGAGGTCTCCTATCCATTCTCCCTTACTGTTTCTCATAACGCCTTCTATCCCCGCTCTATGACTCCCATTCTTAACACTACCATCAGCATTCATTGTGACTTGATGATCTGCCGTTGCGCCCCACCAAATTTGCAAGGATTTGCTTCTCCCCCCGTGTTCTTGTTGGCATTCTAGCGTGTAAACACATGCTCGAACTCCTATTCTGCTTCCTTGATCCAGCTTGTCTTGTGCTGGACGGCCACGTCCTTGCCATTGAAAATTCTGTCACATCGGCATCTCCCAATCCACCACAC
>CM008345.1:16253560-16264632 GCA_002525835.2 Ipomoea batatas
TTAAAACTATATAATATAATGCATGCCCAACTAAGCTTTCTTCTTCTTGATTATTGTCTCCTTGATATGTTTAAATTTGTGAAGACAATATAAATATCTATTCATTTTGTACAATATTTTTTTCCGAATTTCTGTCGACAAGACAAGGCTTATGTTACATATATTAAAATATCGCCGTTTCCGGGGATCGAACCCGGGTCACCCGCGTGACAGGCGGGAATACTTACCACTATACTACAACGACTTGTTGATGTTTGTGTTAGACTTTTTATATATAGTTTTAACCACGTTACATCAATAAAAGTATGTTTCATGAAGTTCATAGTACATAGTAGTATTTTTTTTAGAATGGTAACACTAACAAAGATATCATCATACTACATAATAATTGGCGTTGTACATAATACATAGTAATATTTATCTATCTCACCGAGGTTCAAATTTGTGACCACTCATTTAGAATTGTAACAAAAGTATCATCATACTACATAGCAGTTAGCGTCGTACATATAGTAATATAATACTAAACAAACAAAACATTTAACCAAAGAGATTCATTATTTTTCCCACATCTACAATCTACACTCCACCAACTTTATAACATTGAATTTCAGTTATTATTGTAGCTTCTTATCAGAGAATAACATATGTTATTACTAATTAATAAAATTGCAAATAATGATGCCAGTTTCTATCTTATTTCTTCCCACCAATTTTTAAACATTTAACCTCAGAGACGACTCATTATTTTTCCTACATCTACATTCTGTCAAATTCATAAAATTGACTTTCAGTTATTGTAGCTTCTTATCTTGCCACGTGCAAGCAATGTCTTATGCTGCGCTCTCGCTTACATTTCTAACAGTGTTAAGTTGTCATGTTATTGTTTTTTTTTTTTTGATCCACTGTCATGTTATTGTTCAATTCCCAATTTCTACATTTAATTAGGGTGTGGTTAGTTCGCACATGGAAATTAAAATTGGTATCAAATACTTAGTAACGGTATTAAGTTGGTGAAAGTATTCTGCATGTTTAGTAGTAGAGTGGAATGGGAATGATTATTAATATTTTTTTTTTTGAAAACAATGATTATTAATAGTTGGGGAAGCGGCTGAGGAGGGGAATGAAACCCTTATTTTATTAGGGAATGAGTTTTGCAATTAAGAAATAATCAAAACCCATAGTAGTGTTCTAAATACCTGTCAATCAAACACACCCTTAGAATAAATGATGATGAGTTTTCATCCTCTCCAAAAAATAATAATAATAATAATAATAACACAAAATCATAACGACACGCCTACGGCCTCAAAACACGGCCGAAAACTGGAGGGTTGCAGATGAAATTCATGTTTTCGTTTATCTATAGGTTTGCAATTAGTAGGCCGGTATTGGTATTGTTTTTAAATTTTTTTAACTTTTAACATCTATGGTGGAATTTTCAAAAAAAAAAAACATCTATGGTGGATGAAAATTTGCACCAACTTTTATTTAAATGCATCGTGACATGATAGAAAAGTATAGCCTGTAGCATGACCGTCGTGTCCCCTTAATCTTCGGCCAAAATAGAGACTCGGCAACCTCATGTCACAAACCTGAATTTATGCTATGAATCTCCAAAACTCCACACTATTTCCACTGCCTTGCATTAAAAAAAAAAAAACAAAAACAAAAAAACAAAACTAATCCACAATTTCCTCCTCGTAATTGAAACATGTGCTTCATCTCAACTAAAATGTTTAAGCTGATAATTGGATTAAACACATGCTCAACACACCCCCTCACGTNACCCCCACTCCCAACCCCACCCCACCCCGGATCTGTTAGAGAGAGACACACCGGATTAATAACAATTAAATAAACCCATAATTAGAACAACCCCACTCAAGTTACCCCACTAATCATAAAATTTCGAGTTCAATCTCGGTAAGAGTAATTAATTTTTTTTTTTCATTTGACCCGATCAGTTAAAGACAACCTAGCTTGGTTTATTCCGTGTGGTCTGTTGAGTGCTGATTTATCACTTTGTGATTATTTCCCTACTGAAATCACAAAATCATAATTTACTTACAGTAGATTCTCGTGTATTGACTGCAGTTTTCTTGTGACAAAAAAACCATAATTTAATTTTTTTTGGAAGTAAAAATCTACAATTTAATTTTGAAAATTAATATTTGTTGTTTTTTGTGGTTATATATGAAATATCATGTGACACTCCTTGTGGTTCTTTACCGTCCGGAGACTGGTTTACCACTTTGAGATCATTTCCCAACTAAAATCACAAGATCATGATTTATTTATGATAAATTCTCGTGTAGTAATTGTAGTTTTTTTGTGACTAAAAAAATTCATAATTTTGGAAACTAATATTCGTTGTTTTTGGTGGTTATATACTTATATATGAAAATATTGTGTGATTTATCGCGAGATGAGAACAGTGTTTTTATATACTTTTTTACTGTGTCTACTGGGGGATCTGAGCAGGGAGAACAGTTATTGACTTTGAGCAGGGGAGGGGTTTTTAACTCTAGGTAAAAAAGAGTAAGAATTCTCGTTTGTCAGTATTGTACCCTCGGCTAGGCTTAACAACACCTAGAACCGGCTAGAAGTGGAAGGCTAGGATCGGCTTTAGGTGCTGTTTGGATGATTAGACAACATGGTTAAATATTTTTCATTATTTTATGTTTTCTGGTTCTTTAACCAAAATTGAACAATGAAAACCCATGTACGAAATAAAAACAATTAAAACCCATGCATTAAGATATGGTGAATGACACAAATGTAATGATATTTAACCCCCCACCCCCCAACCACCCCCAGATAACAGTCCAAACCGTCACTATTTCCAACTGCAATATAAATTTTTTATTTTATCTAGTTAGTACTAAGGTTTTGTATGTCCTACATCACCACACTAGTTTATATTAGCTTCATCAATCCAATATTCCTTTCAAGTGCAATCAATATATATAATATATACACATTTCATAATCATGGGTAAATTTCTTTTAAAGCAAACTAAATACCCTTTCTCTGATTTACAGAAAAAACGTGTAGTCATTATCAGAAGGTGTGCGGTATATGAAGCCAACCTTATGACTCTAGCTGAAAAAAAAAATATTACAAAAAGGTAAACCAATTTACATAATCCATAGCTGATAGACTTAAAATAAAAAGATCAGTAGAAAACTTCCACAAAAATTCGAACTTAAAACCTTGGGTGTATTTGGTTGGTGGGTTTAGGCATAAGGAATGGGTATTAAAGTGATTGTTATTGTTTGGTTGATAGGTTTTTAGAATACTATTATGGGGTTGGAGTACCCCATTAATTGAAAAACGCATACCCTAATGAAATAAGGGTTTCATTCCTCTTCCTCATTTCTTCCCCAACTATCCCCAACTATTAATAATCATTCACATTCCACCCTACTACCAAACATGCAAAATACTTTCACCAAAACCCATTACCGTTACCAAGTATTTGATACCTATACCGATTCTGATTTCCATGTGCGAACCAAACACACCCCTTGTAATTACCAACCAAATACACTTTCTAATCACCCGTGTATTTATTTTTGGTTGTTTGACCACATGTTTCCTCAGTCAAGACTAATTCTGTGTTTTTGCTTTTTCCTTTAACCACGTGTTTCTTCAGCCGAGACTAATTATGTTCGTGTTGGGTTTTAATCGCTAATGTTGTAATTACTTTAAAACCCGTTTGTTTTCATTCCGAAAGGAATTATGTTTTTGAACAAACAATTAGGTACACCATACTAGCTTATTACTATTCTGTATTGGATTTATTCTAGTCTTATGTGTGTAAACTAACCTCTATCAACTTTCTTTCAATTTGGTTTCTTCCACAGCCTCTCTCAAAAGAGCTTGTTCAAGACTCACCTTCCATAAATGTTATGGAAGGTAAGCCTATCTCTTTCTCAATTCATATCTTATTAGGAAAATAATCTACTTCTTTTGAAAGAGGCCTAGTTTGTTTCTTACATTTTGGTTTAGTTTAATTTGCCCTTCCATTATTAGGGGTTTTGGTGTCAACTTCTTTAAGACTGTTTTCTTTAAAAGNTAAGACAAATAATGTTTAATATTTTAAAATAGGAATTAACATAAAATCTTGGATATCAAAAAGCTAATATGTAGAATGTAAAGTCAAGTGGCAGTGTGGCACAATACAATGAAGATAGACGAAAAATTTTAAAATTATTGGAAAAAAAAATAGAGAAAGGGAAAACAATGGTGAAAGTTAAAGACAATAGCCATTTTGGGCAAGCCATTCTAAAAATAGAGAGTTTTTCTATGGCAAAAACGTTAACAAGATGATAATGAGGATGAGCAAGCCAACACGCCAAAAATAGCAAATGAATTATAACGCACATCCATCTTAAGAAGTGATATCACACACAATGTATTAGTAATTGCAAATGGCTATTGAATGGGTGCATGCATGCCACGCACCACTCCATTAATTGACCAAAAATAATATCCATCCTTGTGGCCTGGTAGTATCCAGTTACATTCTCATATGGAAGGTGATTGGTTTGAGTAGGGGTGAAAATAGATTAGGCCTGAGCCGAACTTTAGAAATTTAGGCCTGAGCCTGCTATGGAAATCTAGGCAAATTATACCGTGCACCACGTACATAAACGACGTCGTTTTGAGCATTGTAAACTAATCGTCCGTTTTTTTGGAAATTACGTTTCCCAGTTCGGCAGGTGTCTGTATTTATGTTAATATTCTGTGTATTCCAGGCAATCATTCTGTGTATTCTAGGTAATCGTTCTGTGTATTCTAGACAACCGTTTTGTGTATTCATATTAGTAACACGTGTTGTGATGTGTTTGTGCATTTGAATGTTTATGAGGATGAATTCTGTGTATTTTGTATCAATATTCTGTGTATTCATGTTATTAACACATGTTGTGATGTGTTTGTGCATTCAAATGTTAGGAGGATGAATTCTGTGTATTTTGTGTCAATATTCTGTGTATTCTGGGCAAACATTCTGTGTATTCTAGGCAAACGTTCTGTGTATTCTAGATAATAATTATGTGTATTATAGATAATCAATTCCCTGGAGTCATTCGCGCCCGTGTCCACTAACATTGAAACGACGTCGTTTTGCGTTCATGGTGCACATTGCTATGTACACCGTGGTGCAGGGTATAACGATTGGGAAATCTAAAGCCTGAGTCTGAGCCTGGGCCTGTATATAGGCTTTTTTTTAGGCTTAAGCCTGAGCCTACAGTTGGCCTAGCTTCGCCTAAAGCCTTTTTAAAAGTCTATTTAACATATAGGCTTTTAAAAAGGCTTCAAAATATATCATAAATAGGCTTTGAGTCTATTTAAGGCCTCAGTTTTTAAGCCTTTTAAAGTATACATATAAAAAATTTACAAAAAATACCTAAGTTCAATTAAATTATTATTTGTTATCCTATATAATATAAGAAATAATAAACAATCAACTCATATAATTAAGTTGCAATATTTCATTAAACAATAAGAATACATCAACAGGATTAGCAGCAATAATGTTTATAGTTGAATCATAATTTAGAATGAGATTTTGGAGGTGGAGGGTTAGAGTTTGATAATTATATATACTTGGAATTGTATTGTAAATATAAAAATATATCTTAGGTATAAAATAGAATATATATATATATAGGCATGGCCTATAGAGAGAGAGAGGTCAGGCCTGTAGGCCTAAAGGCCGGGTCTGGTATATATAGGTATGGCCTATTTAGTTAAATATGCTTTTGAAATTGACTCAAGTCTGGCCTTTCTACTAAACGAGCTAGGTCTAACTAGGCTTTAATTAGGCTCGGACATAGGTCCCTAAAAGGGGCCTGGCCTATTCCCACCCCTAGGTTTGAGTCCCAGTAGAGGCGATGTTGACTCTTTGTGCTTTCGTAGATTGAGAAAGTAGTTATGAACAAATACTACATTGTAACAGAGTCAATAGTACTAAAAATCATTAACATTTTAATTTTGTACAAAAACCATATTAAACTCACTCATGTTATCGATTTAGATACAACGACATATCACACAATTTTCACAAATACTTCTCACACAATATGACGATATTGGCATAACCCACCTTTTCAGAACGTCTCTTTGCAAAGAGTGAAGACTCATTCTAATTATTTGTCTTGACAAATTAGTCCCCTCCCCTCCAAAACATACTTTTCTATGAGCAATACATAAAAATATATGCCCAAAGGAGTTTATTACTGAAATGGTCCATCGACTATTGCGAGATTACTAATTTGATCCTCGACAATTTTTCTTGCCCAATTAAGTCTTCAGACGTTGAACATCAGATAGACAGTGGGATATAGAGGCTCTGAACCAGATTCTCGCGACCAACATGGTTGATGGCTTGATGCCATCTGTGCTACACCGATCTCCATCAATGCAAATCGGCCTGATACTCTCTATTGGCCACATTCTAACACAGGTAATGTATCTGTCTCCTCAGCTTTTTCCTGCATTTCAGGTTATGATGGCAGTGAAGACAGTCATGCATGGATTTGGCGGACGAAATGCGTGGAACATATCAAGTTGTTCATGTGGAAGGTCTCAAAAAACGGCCTAATGGTAAACGCAGAGCGCAGATATAGAGGACTTATCGACGTCGCGACATGTCCAAGCTGTGGCAGTGATGAGGAGTCCATAGATCACGTCTTCCGGCAGTGTCCTTTGGCAGCTGAGTGTTGGGACCTTGCCACCCCGCCAACGGAGTTTCAGTCCATGAACCACCTTCCCGTGACGCAATGGATGAAAGCTGCCACTTCAATGTCCGGAACATGGTCTTCCCCTACATCCTTTGGAGCATTTGCAGGGCTAGGAACGAGGTGGTTTTCAACAGGAAGCATTCTTCGCCAAGAGATATTCTCCAACGGGCGGTTAAAGAAGCTAAAGAGGCACACAATCTTCTCTTAAATCACAAGGATCCGCTGGAGGCTTGGCAGGTCTGGGTCACTTGGCACCCTCCGGAATCTGATTTCATCAAACTCAACTCTAACGGTGCGGTCAAGGCGAACTCGGGGTTGGGGAGCGCAGGAGGCTGTCTCGCAATCACAGTGGTGACTGGATTGTCGGCTACGTTGCAAGAATCGGGGCTACTAACAGCTTCTTGGCAGAATTATGGGGTCTGCGGGAGGGTCTTAGACTTGCTAGAAACCAAGGATTCACCAACATTACTGCCGAGATGGACTCCGTAGCTGTGGTTCAGGTCTTAACACGAGATGAAGGCACACCCATGATCTCCAACGGATTAGTGGCTGACTGCAAACTCCTCATGAGTCAATTTCGGAACGTCAAGATCTATATTTTTTTTAATAACTAACATATCTATCTCTATCATATATTTGATTATTCTTATGATCTCCATTACAAAAATCGCACCTAACTATTAAGTAAGACGCGACGGGCGAACGACGGGAATTGAACCCGCGCATAGTGGATTCACAATCCACCGCCTTAATCCACTTGGCTACATCCGCCCCCAGACTATGTTCTTATTTTTTCATTTTATTTGTTTTTTTCTAATTACTAATTAGTACTTATAGATATTTATCTATATTTCTATATTATAGTATAATTTATAATTATATTTATAATTCTTTCTATTTTAGAAAAAAATAAATAGAAATAAAGGAGCAATACCCCATCTTGTTTAGAACAAGAAAGTGGTTATTGCTCCCTTATTTTCAAAAACTCCTATACACTAAGACCGAGTCCTTATCCATTTGTAGATGGAGCTTCGATAGTAGCTAGGTCTAGAGGGAAGTTATGAGCATTACGTTAACCCACATCTACCGGGAAGAAAATACTTGCGCTGACTTCTTGGCAAACATGGGGCAGAATGCGCCGCAGGGCACGACAGTCCTGGAGGCTCCTCCAGATGACCTGATCGAGCTTCTTCAACGGGAAGCTTCGAGACTTGCCTATAGCAGACGCCCTTAAACTCTTGGGACCTTACGGTCCCTCCTCCTCACCAAAAAAAAAATAATGTGTTAAGTATTCATTGTGACAATAAATAGACTATTTTGAAGAGACTAAAATTCCCTTCTAATGGTAAGTTTCTATCTATTATCATACTATTATCTCTTTCTTTTTTCTCCTTAATACTATTCTTATCTCTCTCTCTCTCATCATCCTTGTTGTTGTTGTTTTTTGGTAAATGAATTAAACAATGTTACAATAATCTCTTTATACTCCTCATATATATGTCATGCCACATCCCCTTCTCTCTCTAAAAAAATTTTTTTCTCCTCCTTCTCTCTAATTTTCCGGCGATCTTNTATGAAACCCAAATATAAACATATCATTTAAACATTAAGAACAAGGCAAATAAGATTCATAAACACCTATTACCCAAAAAAATCCCAACTTTACTTTAGCCACTCATGGCTAGGATAGAATTCAAAGCACAAGTAATGAAGAGTTTACAAAGACTAAGGAAATAAAGAAAGGGAAAGGAAATTCTCCCGAATATAGCTCTCCTTCTTCCTCCCAAAGCCTTGTTAGCTCCTTGAGATGACTATCTTCTTCTCCAAAGTGGTGGATCCCTCCTTCACTCCATTGAAGAGACAACACCTTTCACTCACTCCTTTTTGCCTCCCAAAAACGCAGCTTAGCCTTAGGGTTCTTCGAAAATAAGCTTTTATAGTGGGAGCACAAAATAGGGGCAAAATAGGCTTTTCCGCGCAACAGTTTCTGGACAGACACAGGATTCTCGACACGTCGAGCCTTCGACAATTTTCTGGAAATTCCTACGACGCCTTCTCGACGCGTCGAGCCTGTGTTGTCTCAAATCCACGCGTCTTGAAGTGTTTTGTCACGAAGGGCGGGATTCCGGACGCGTTCAGCTCTAAATTCAGCATTCTTCATTCGTTTTGACTCCAATCATGCCTTCAATCGTCCCTTTGCTTTGCGTTTGATCTAAAATGGCTTCACAATACTAACAAACGCGTTAAAAGCACCAAAATCAATAATAAACCAAGTCTACACTACAAAGCAAGGAAACATGAATTGAAGAAGGCAATTTAATACATTTAAGCTCCAAATATGATCTAAAACACTTAGATAAATATGCACAAATAAGATCATATCATAAACATATACCACAAGACTTCTTGGGAAGAATTCTTTTTTAAACTGTTTCGATTTTGAATAAGGAATTAATAAGAATAATGAGATGGGCTAACCAATAGAAAGATAAAGCAAATATTCATTGATAAGAAGTATGATATTAAGTGAAGGAAAATCAATTTTAGGGAAAAAGTCCTTTATATTTATTTCCTTTTGAATATTAACGTACTTTTTTTTGCTATTACTCTAGGTCGTCTATGGCATAGTTGCTTGTATATTTTCCCAATTCTCTAAGTGAACTAATTATCTTGAGACACACGGGCGGGGCTAAGCTAAAAAATGAAAAGACTATTTCAATGATGGCCCTCCATGGATTCACCTTTCTAAAGTGATATTTTGATGGGTACCTGTAAATAAATATTCCATAAATTTGTTATTTTAGGTCAATCAAATCAAGTAACTTGTAACTCAATGACATCTCTTTAGTTTTCCCAAATAGGGGATTACAGACAAATACTAATGTAATAGAGACAGTAGTTAAAAGACCTTCTGCTAGACTGCTACGGGACGCAGCTAGCTTGGCTTCTTCTAGATGCCGTTAATCTCTCGGGACCTTTTAGGTCCCTTCTTCTCACCAAAAAAAAAAAAAAAGACAGTAGTGCTAAAAAAAAAAAAGCAATTGTAATTAAAAACATTTATAAGAAAGTTTCCCATTTTTGTAATATTGAATCAAAGAAGCTAGGGTATTTCATTATGTTAGTTAAACAAATTTGGTGCCTTTGATTTTTTTTTTTTTTTTTTTGAGAAGGTGCCTTTGATTATTTCAATCTATGTACATTATAATGTAGACGCGTTGATCATTTCAACCTACGAAGAAAAGTTCAATAATGTACTCCGTATTAATTAACATGCAACTTTTAGATGCGTTCTAAAGCAATTTACGCCGTATTTTATGGCAAAATAGAAATGTTAGAACTGTCGAAATAATGTTTGAATTGGTTTTTTGGATGTTATTTTATCATTTTATGAATGTTATAAATTGAATATTTTTTAGTTTCTTTGATAGATTGGATGGTAGGTTTTTTTTTTGAAAGGTAAACGTAGCTATTCCATTAATTCATAACATCAAACGTTTACATCAACGATCAATGAAATGGTAAACCATTCCGTACAGTCAGACATAGAAACAACTTTTCTAACTATGCTATAGAAAACTTGAATCGCAGACTGTTTCATAACTAGGAAGCTATGTTCCTTCAGGGAGCTTAAAGCTTCATCAAAGATCTGGGTCTTCGTCATCATTCTTTTTTGCTCGTTGCCCAGGATAAGATCAACACTTGCCGAAACCAAACTAAATGATTTATGCTAATGAAAATGAAAAAGCTCGTGAAAGCAACGAGAGGAAAAATGCTCGTGAAAGTAACGAGAGGAAAACACAATAATAAAGAAAATAAAAAGTGGTAAAGTCAAAATAAGGTTGGGAGTTCAAGACTACCAACACAAAGCCCAATACCTACCTACTATTATTTTATTCAAAGGGAGAGAAGACGGAAGAGGAAGATCTGTGGAGGTGGTCGGAGGCGGACGGAGCTACGACGGTGATCGGGGCGGAAGAAGAGCGAAAACAAACGTAGAAGTTGACCAAAACCGCCGGCTCAAAGCTCCATTAGAACTCCGGTCGGAGGCCGGCGGTGGAAGCCGAAGTTGAGCAGCAGAGAAAGCGTTTGATTTTAGAGAGAGAAGGGAGGCGGCATTAGGGTTTGAATTTGATTAATTACTCTTCAATTTGGATGGTAGGTTTTATTTTATATGGAGTAAAACAAGTTTTGTGTCCTATCGTGTCGACACAACCCGAAACATGTTAACAAAACGTGTCAATCGTGTCAACCCGTTTAGCCCGTTAACAAATCGTGTCCGTGTTAAAAATTTGAACCCGTTAACCTTAACATGTCGTGTCC
>CM008345.1:16308970-16328173 GCA_002525835.2 Ipomoea batatas
AATTGGTCGCAAATTCGGTCGCGGAATTTTTACCGCCACGTTTTCGCGGGCTTTATTTTCTATTTACGCCAAAATACGCGACGGAATTATTTTCCGTCGCGATTCCGTCGTTAATTTGCAACGGAATAAAAATTCCGTCGCGATTTTCCGTCGCGAATCGTGATTTTTCTTGTAGTGTATAAATATAAAATTTATAAAAATATTTTACATTATTATTTACAATTATTTAAATATCTAAAATCTAAATAAATTTAAAATTTTAATATAAAATATTAATATTGGACACCTATTTTTTGCTCATCGCGCATAAAAAAATTAGTATATATATATATATATATATATATATATATATATATATAAAACGGTTCTCGTGCGGTTGGAAAAGTGCGGTTGTGCGGTGAGAGGAGAGTCATTGTCTTGCCAAAATTAACGTTCAAGATTAATAATATTTAAAAAATGCGGTGACAATTTGATCATTTTTCATATGGGTCAAACTTAAGGTGCCTAGCGTTTGTGCTTAAAAAAATCGGGGTGACATTTTTTTTTTTTTTTTTTAATTGTAAAGCTGTTACTTATGTTTAATCTTGACTGTGCAATTAGAAAATTGGATGGTGTAGATTAAACCACATGACTTCACCTCAACACTAATTCTCATGGAAATGAGAACCTATGATGAGAACCATGCCCAGGTGAGAACCAAACAAATTCAAACCATTGATCTAGTACATCTAATAGTTGAAAATAAGCAAAACTTTGTAATATTTATGAAAACTACCTTACTCATTTTAAAAATTTGTAATATATATAGTGGATCAGGTACAAAAGCTTTCTTAGGTGAAAAATAGAGTTTAATTTCACCCATTGAATAACTATTTGTCCACACAATAATTTGCCTGGCCTATAGGTTAGAAAACCGGTGTCAGGCTAGGCCGATTGAATATGTTGGACTAACAATCAAATCAATTAAAAATTTCATTTTTGGGTAAAAAAAGTTTAATTATTTTAATTAAAATAATGTAACCTAAAATCCAAAAAATGGCTAAAAGTTGAATAAAAATAAAAATAAAAATGTAAGTTAATGAAAATTAACACTAAGTTCAATAAAATTATAAAAACCAAATACACCATGAAGTACTACTCATCGCTATCATAATCAGCATCGTCAGCATCGTCAACATCGTGATCATGACAACAAGTGAAAGTTAAAAACTTCTGCATACGGCGAGAGCATTCAGGACATCTTTCATTTTCAGGAATTTTGCTCAAGGTAATTGGATATTCAAGGGTACAACAAGAATGTTTATCCTTGGAAAGCATCTCATGGTAGTCTTTGAATGCTTGGCCAAAACCTTTGGTGGTAGTTATGTTTTCCTTCCAAATCTCGTAGTCATTCATGGCTTGCAACATTTTACTTCCATGTCCACATACAACCACTTCTGATCCTTTGCTTAATAACACCCATCCTTCAGTTGTTGCATTCTTGCCTTCATAGGACAATAATTTTTTGAGTCCTTGCAAAATTTCATCATTGTTGTATTCATTGACTAAGTGATTAGCCATCTCCAAATATTGAATTCTTGACAAAAACATACTTCGAAGACGAGCCCAAAACCACCATACTCCATTAGAACTAAGCAATGCACAATGACTCATTCTTTCCTTAGCCATGGTTTCTCTTATCATTTTGTTTTTTCCAATGTAGGCAAACTCAAAGTTCATTTGGGTTTTGGAGGCAACTTCACGTACCTTGCAAAGGAATTCTCGAATCCATTTAATGTTGTTTCCACCATATAAGAAAATATATTTTTCCTCACGAATCTGAAAAGAAAAACATATTAGATATATATATATATATATGAAAATACAAAGTTACTTGAATTTTGACCAAAAAATACAAAGTTACTTGAATGTGGGCGTACCCAATCATTTATAGGCATGCCAATTCTATAATAGTGGCGATAATGGTCGTCAGATTGTGGTGCCAGAAGATGAAGAGTCCAAGTTTGTTGTTGCCACAAAAGTTTCTCCTTTTCGCTGTCATACGGAGTAGATTGTGCTGTCTGATGATAAATGAAAATAAGGTAATTAATTAATGTTATGAAATGCTAATATTGCTAGCTGCAATCTTGAAAGAAAAAGAACAACGACAATACGGTATAAATGAATCAAAAATTAGAACGTAGTAGATAGTGTACCATTTCTTCAATTATGGCTTCAACATCCTTTTTCCAAGCATTTATTTTATCAGCAATGTTATGTACCAAATCCGTTGTCATTGAGTCAATTTTAGGTCCCACATTATGCCGGAAATTTGAGGATTCTGAGCTTGCTTCAATGCCGTAAATCCCTTGCTTCAACTCATTTTGTATGAAAAGAGTTATGTCATGTTGTATTACCTTTACTCCTATTGTATTTTGTTCAATATCATAAGGGGTCCAAGTGAGCATCATGTGGATGGCATTTGGGTGAACAATTCTTCCTCGTTGGTCAAGTGAAACAATTATTGGTTCCTCTCCCCATCTCTTTTGAAACAACTCTTCTCTCACAAATCTCGTAAATTGTGGCCTCAACATTTTTTTTGGATCATACTCGGTGCTCCATGATGTATCATCCTGTGTGATTGGGATCCAAATAATATATGGTCTTGATTTGTAGTGAAACCAATTTAAAAAACGAATCCATTCATTAGGGACGCCAACACCTGATGTTATTAGCAGCATCACTAATTTCGTTTTCCAACTCCTTAATCGCTGACATATATACAGAAATATTAACATGTATATAAGAATGGAATGCAAGCCTAATAATTCCTAACCCAATCAATATAATTATCTTCCCTTAGCCAAAAATTCGACCCAATTGAGAAGAAAAACCAGGGATCGAGTCTCACCAACTTTACGTAAAGGTACTTCTTGAGTAAGCAAACAAAAAAAAAAAAAAAAAAGAAAAACATCAATACTGTCGTAGTAATAGTATGGAATTATATTGATCGAATTATATAGCTGTTTAGATTCAAAACCTTACCTTTCGACCAAATATCATCTCATCATCATCATCTTTGACATTAAACATTAATTTGAAAACTTCTAACTTATCAGAAGAGCCGTGATATAATGCATTTCGCAATGCAATATAAGATTCCTCATTCTTTTTCCTTGCTGCATATATTCATATGAAAAAACAATGTATTATTATGTTTGTGTGTATAATCTTAAATAGATAAATCAAATGCGTAAATATTTGGCAACGGCATTATATATAAAATCAACTAATTACCTAGTTCTGCAGAGAAAGTAGCCATTAAGGTCAGTGACGTATCCAGGATTTTTTTCGAGGGGGGGCGAAGAAGCTAACACAAATGTTAAATTGAAATTACAACCAAACATATTGAATAGAGAAAGTAAAAAAAGGTTTAACCAAAAAGGTTTTTAATTGAGAATGGTAAATGATGTCATTTCTTTAAAATAATAAGGTTAAAGATGAAAAAAAAATTAGAAAGCTACTAGCTTATTAATAAGCTCTTATTTTAAGCTACTAACTTATTTTAAAAACATTACCAAACAGAGTTTATAGCTTATTATTAGTTTAAAATAAGTTATAAGCTCTGCCAAACAGAGCCTATAAAACATAATTAATTTGATAAAATAATTCAAATACAAAACACATTATAAATTATACATCTTATTATTAATATATATAATAATAATATATATATTCTGATGGAATCACATATTCTCACATATGAGAATTCGTGAGACGTCTCATAGAAGAGTTGCCATGTAATATTTTACATACAATGTCATGAGGCATTATACTATTCGAGCAAGATTTCCTATAGTTAACCGACTAGAACCAAGAGTACGTACTAATAGTCCACTATATTGATATTAATTACCCAATAATGAATAAATCAAAACATTAAATTAAATCTTACTTGAAGTGAGGGTCACAGGCATAGGCATTAGAGGCACAGTTAACAACACTTGTGGCTATCCAATAGGCAGCCATTGGTAAAGCCAAAATTAGAGATTGTGGAGGGGAGTAAGATAGGCATTGTTTGAGCTGGACAACACATTTGGTGAGTTCTATGGCTGAACTTATGCAACAATATTCCTCAGCTGTTGTTTGTTTCAGAGCTAATCCTTTGCCTTTGCCCTTGCACAGTCGTGAAATAAGTCTAAATTCTCCTCCATGGATAATGGAGAAAGCAGCAAGCATAAGGACTAACTTATCCTCCCAAGAATAGGGAGATAGAATGCTCAGAACATGATGAATAGTGGTGGAGTGTTGATTTGTTGCAATTGCACCGGAAGCTATCTGAAAATGACCAAAAATAGAATTAACCATCCTAGCTATTAGTCATCGCAAGCATTACTATACATTTTGATCATCCATCATATATAGCTCCCATGCATCCCAAAAATCATACCTCGAATGAAAGTTGTCTGATATGAAGTGGAAGTTCATTGTAAGTATCGACCTCTTCTAGTTGATTCAACTCCTCCACCATGACTTTTTGAGCAGTACCCTGATCCTCATAGTACATAAATAATTCATTTATATTTATAAAATAAAAACCAATGCCTTTTTCAAACCACTATCATATACATGCACAATCTAACTACTTTTGTAGGTAATGTAAAACATAAAACAGTTTTAAGATATCATGAAGTAATAACAAACCGTCTCAAGATTAAGAGTGTTTTCTGCCATGCTCAATATGAAGTTGGTGTCGAATTCTCTACCATCATAGTTGTGAGTGGATAAAACTTGTTCTCTGATTATACTCTCATCAACAGACTGGCTGCTTTGTGATGTGAGCATCATTGTTGGTTGTGAAATTATTGTCTGGGATAGAAGTGGAGTTTGGGCTGCCATATTGAATGGAGAGTATAATTAGGGGGAAGATCAGAGAACAATTCAACTTTTGAGGGAAAACTTAAATGAGCTGAGAGTGGTTTGTGAGAATTTATGATTAAGATTGATACATATATCATCAGTCACCATGCACATCACCTATATATAATAGCATTTGGAGTAGACATGGAGGAGAAGAATCAAAAAGCTAAATTATTCTTATCCTCCAATGCACTCTAACCCTCCAACAATGCATGCCCAAATGCATGCTCACTGCTAGTAAAGTATTCCTTAGCTTGAACACCAAGGGAGAGTGGATCTTAGCTTTAGATTATTGTTCCATGGATCTTTTTTCCTCAATTCCTTTACATTTGTCTGTCTTTTTTTTAAAGTAACCAAGGAAACTTCTAGGTACTATCCGAAGGTGTATAATTCTAGCCAGCAAATGGCACCAAGGAAGTAAACCAGTGATAAGCACTACCTACAAAAAAAAAAGTATAAAAAAGATACTAACTTGTAAAGAATTATGAGTATTTAAAAAAAAAAGTTTTATGATGTTTATTCCTTCCCCCACAACTGTCCAGAATAGCCATGGCCAGCCAATAACTTGTTTAATTAAGCCTAGACACATAAGGAATGATTGGGAAAGTAATTCTCAGTGAGGTACGGATGTTCCTGCAACACAAATATAATTAAACCCACATGTTATATTAATTAAGTTGCTTATGTGGCCTTCAAACCAGTACATATTATAAGAAAAATTTAATTTATTGTGGACTACTTGTGCGGTGGAGATGACATTGGAGAACTTAAGTTATTATCTAGGTGGCCAACCAACCTCGATCGAGCTCACCAATTGCAAGAGGGACTTAATTGCCTCACTCCGAATACCCAAGCTAGCTCATATGCGGTTGAGATCATATTAAAGAATTCGACTCATTTAGGTAGCTAATATCATGATTTGCTGAGTGAGCTCACATTGAGAGACTCGTCTATCTTGCACTGAATAGTCGAGCTCATATGCGGTTGAGATCACATTACATAACTAATTAAATGTCAATTCAATGAGTTTTATATCAATTGTGCACATACAAGTACTAAGAATTAATGCTTATTACTTGTTAACTGAATTGGTGTCCTTTGCTGGCTAGGACCACAAAGTAGAGTTTATCTTGTATATGTAGGTAGTGGCCGGATAAGTTGATGTAACAAATATGTATGTATGTATGTATATATAACCAAAGCAACCAAAATAATTTATGTAAGAATAAATAAAGACGAGAGAGGGTTTTCAAACATGAGGTTATAAACCCAACCAAAGCAAGGAAAGATCCAAGTCGTGTGTAACACACTTTTCTTAAAACTGATTCGCTATCTCCTGGCCTGGGGTGCTAGGAGTCCTGTAGCACCAGTCTCCCAGGATAAATGGATCACGACATTAAGTTTGCGCACTCAAACAAAAGGTTCGACGAACTAGAACCTAGATCGAACACTTCAATTCCTTCTATCGGAAGTGTGCGCAGAATTTTCTTTCAAGAAAAAAGAGAAGAGAGAAAACAAAAGATTTTGAGAGTTTAAAATCCAAACCTCCAAGAATGCATGCCCAGATGCTCACGTACTGCTAGTAAAGTATTCCTTAGCTTGAACTCCAAGGAGGGTGGATCTTAGCTGCGCTTTAGCTTTAGCTTGTTCCATGCATGCATCTTTTTCCTCACTCCTTTACATTTGCCCTTTTTTTTTTTTTTTTTTGAGTAACCAAGGAAACTTTTTGGTACTACCGAAAGTGTATACTAGATAAACTCTACTTTGTGATCCTAGCCAACAAAGGACACAAGGAAGTAACCAGTGATAAGCACTAATTCTTAGTACTTTTGTCAGTTTATGTGCACAATTGATATCAGAGGCACAAAGAAGTGCACTTAAAGAGAAATTATGTATTGAAACAAAACAAATGCACTCGAAGAAGAGAAAATATGCACTTGAAGAAGGAAACATGTGCACTCGAAGAAGAAAAAAATGTGCACTCGAATACAAAAACAATCTGACTTACTCAAAATTACAATTATGTTACCGCAAAATTTTTAATTCATCCTCAATCTGAGCTGTTGATTTGAACTATATCTATGGTTGAGATTTATCAATATTTTTTTACCTAAAGCCTTCACTCGCATACTCGCAAAATTTTTAATTCATCCTTAAGGTGAGTGATTTTTGTACTTAAGGTGGTGCGTCAGTTATAATATTTAGGTTCGCCATTTTAAAATAACTTTAGGTGTGTGGTTTGTATATATGTTCTGTCCTGTACTTCAGGTAAACTTTACGAGAAAGTAAATATTTCTCCTAAGTTGAAATCGCATTTAATTTGTATATATGTTCTGTCTTGTACTTCAGCAGTTTAGTGATAATAGGTGCTTATTGATTATCGGGTTTTTAGTGAAGAAACAACAGAAAAGAAAATGTTATTTACTAATCTGTTTTTTTAAAGCTCTATTATTGTTGCTGCTGTTGTTATTGTTTTGGTATCAGATACTCATTAAATTAAAAGCCACAGGGTTGTGTTCTCTTTGATTTTGATTTGCTTGTTTGAAATTTTAAAAGTAAGCAATTGTAGAAACCTATGGGTGAATGCATATAACTGAAAAAATTATTAAAAAATTTCTTAACATGGGAGGAATGAAGAATCCCTCCTTTATAGGCAGTTTGGTCCCTTTAATGCATTAAAACAAGGTCTTAATACTTTGTGCATCCCCTAGAGTTTCTTGTTAAGTTTTATTCCACAGTTTTATTGGCTCTTATTTTATTCTGTAGTTTACGCCTATAGATCTTTATTCAAAAGGTCACCGACTAATTGCTGTGAGGTGATGGTGTTGCATACTTGCATCTATACTATCACCTTATTCTAACTTGTATTTTATTTTGTTATTTTTTTTTGGTCTTTAGATTTGATAAAATAATTGCTAAGGAGATACCTTCAACCATAGTATATGAGGATGATGGGGTTCTTGCTTTTCGGGATATCAATCCACAAGCTCCTGTTCATGTTCTAATTATTCCAAAATTAAGGGATGGATTAACACAACTCAGCAAGGTCAGATTTTTCTCTTCTCTCTCTCTTCCCATCTAATTAGCTGAGAATAAAGGTTCTTCTGAGGTGCTTCCATGCTGATAGTAACAATGCTGGCTACTAAAAATAGTAAGTAATGGGGTACACTCTAAATTCTATAATTTGACAGAGTGTACTCCATCCTTATTATTTTTAGTATCAGGCATGGTTACTATTGTAGAAATTTCCTATAGTTATGAATCATTGCTTTAAATAAGTAGATTTGACATCATTTGGACAAAAATGTGTCATTTAAAAACCCTAGACATATATATGTAAAGTACCAATCCCATTACCTTCTTCTCAAAACCCTATTTGAAAAGAAGGTAATGGGAATACCTTCTTTTATTTTCCTTTTGCTTTGGCCGTGAAGTTACAAAGAATGGCAATGCAATTGCCTTGTTTTCACAAGTTAAGAAGAAGGCAATAGCATTACCTTCTTTACTACTTTATATATTAATTAATTAGATAATTAGAGATACAAACACCACTAATTTGTTTAATAAATAATAATAATAATAATAATAATAACTACTACCACCACAATACTTGAAATAAATAATAATAATAATAATAATAATAATAATAATAATAATAATAATAATAATAATAATAATAATAGCAACAGTTCCTGCACAGTTTGTAATAATAATAATAATAATAATAATAATAATAATAACTATTGTCTCAGCACACAGTATGTAATAATAATAATAATAATAATAATAATAAATAATAGCCATGGAATCACATATGAGAATTCGTGAGACGTCTCATAGAAGATTTGCCATGTAATTTTTTACATACAATGTCATGAGGCATTATACTATTCGAGCAAGGTTTCTCATAGTTAACCGACTGGAACCAAGAATACGTACTAATAGTCCACTATATTGATATTAATTAACCAATAATGAATATATCAAAACATTAAATTTAATCTTACTTGAAATGAGGGTCACAGGCATAGGCATAAGAGGCACAGTTAACAACACTTGTGGCTATCCAATAGGCAGCCATTGGTAAAGCCAAAATTACAGATTGTGGAGGGGAGTAAGATAGGCATTGTTTGAGCTGGACAACACATTTGGTGAGTTCTATGGCTGAACTTATGCACCAATAATCCTCAGCTGTTGTTTGTTTCAGAGCTAATCCTTTGATTTTGCCCTTGCCCTTGCACAGTCGTGAAATAAGGCTGGATTCTCCATGGATAATGGAGAAAGCAGCAAGCATAAGGACTAACTTATCCTCCCAACAATAAGGAGATACAATGCTCAGTAGATGATGAATAGTGGTGGAGTAGTGTTGATTTTTTGCAATTGCACCGGAAGCTATCTGAAAATGACCAATAATAGAATTAACCATCCTAGTTATTAGTCATCGCAAGCATTACTATACATTTTGATCATCCATTATATTATAGCTCCCATCCCAAAAATCATATACCTCAAATGAAAGTTGTCTGATATGAAGTGAAAGTTCCTTGTAAGTATCGAGCTCTTCTAGTTGATTCAACTCCTCCACCATGACCTTTTGAGCAGTACCCTGACCTCGGCCCATAGTACATAAATAATTCATTTATTATAAAATTAAAACCAATACCTTTTTCAAACTAACCACTATCATATACACGCACAATCTAACTACTTTTGTAGATAAAAGTAAAACATAAAATAATTTTAAGATATCATGAAGTAATAACCAACCGTCTGGAGATTAATGGTCTTTTCTGCCATGCTCAATATGAAGTTGGTGTCGAATTCTCTACCGTCAGGGTTGTGAGTGGATAAAACTTGTTCTCTGATTATACTCTCATCAACAGACTGGCTGCTTAGTGATGTAGTGAGCATCATTGTTGGTTGTGAAATTATTCTCTGGGATACAAGTGGAGTTTGGGCTGCCATATTGAATGGAGAGTATAATTAGGGAGAAGATCAGATCAGATCAGAGAACAATTCAACTTTTGAGGAAAAATTAAGTGAGCTGAGAGTGGTTTGTGAGAATTTATATGATTAAGATTGATACATATATCATCAGTCACCATGCACATCACCTATATATAATAGCATTTGGAGTAGATATGGAGGAGAAGAATCAAAAAGCTAAATTATTCTTATCTTCCAATGCACTCTAACCTAAACATTAAATTAATTAGAAGATTAAATTAGTTGAAATTGGAAATGAGGCATTACATTGACAGTTTAATCAAATAAAGTTTAATAACTAATCATGTGCAAAAGCTTATTTAGGTGAAAAATAAAGTTTAATCTCATCAATTGAATAACTGTTTGTCAACATACTAATTTGCCTGAAGCTCAGGCCTCTAGGTTAGAAGACCGGTGTCAGGCCAGGCCAATTGAATAACTATTTGACTAACGATCAAATCAATTAAATATTTCATTTTTGGGTAAAAAAAAGTTTTAATTATTTTAATTAAAATAACGTTACCTAAAAGTCAAAAATGGCTAAAAGTTAACTAAAATAAAAATGTTAGTTAATGAAAATTAACACTAAGTTCAATAAAATTATAAAAATCAAATACAACGTGAAGTACTACTCATCACTATCATACTCAACATTGTGATCATGACAACAAGTGAAAGTTAAAAACTTCTGCATACGGCGAGAGCATTCAGGACATCTTTCATTTTCAGGAATTTTGCTCAATGTAATTGGATATTCAAGGGTACAACAAGAATGCTTATCCTTGGAAAGCATCTCATGGTAGTCTTTGAATGCTTGGTCAAAACCTTTGGTGGCAGCTATGTTTTCCTTCCAAATCTCGTAGTCATTCATGGCTTGCAACATTTTACTTCCATGTCCACATACAACCACTTCTGATCCTTTGCTTAATAACACCCATCCTTCAGTTGTTGCATTCTTGCCTTCATAGGACAATATTTTTTTGAGTCCTTGCAAAATTTCATCATTGTTGTATTCATTGACAAAGTGATTAGCCATCTCCAAATATTGAATTCTTGACAAAAACATACTTTGAAGACGAGCCCAAAACCACCATACTCCATTAGAATTAAGCAATGCGCAATGACTCATTCTTTCCTTAGCAATGGTTTCTCTTACCATTTTGTTTTTTCCAATGTAGGCAAACTCAAAGTTCATTTGGGTTTTGGAGGCAACTTCACGTACCTTGCAAAGGAATTCTCGAATCCATTTAATGTTGTTTCCTCCATATAAGAAAATATATTTTTCCTTACGAATCTGAAAAGAAAAACATATTAGATAATTGATAAATAAATAAATAAATAAATAAATATATATATATATATATATATATATATATATATATATATATATATAATACAAAGTTGGGCGTACCCAATCATTTATAGGCATGCCAATTCTATAATAGTGGCTGTTGGATATTTATATAGTAAAGGGAGATTAATGGTTCAGATGTCTACCATGATTACTCAAATAATATTTGGAGTTGTGGAGTAATAAATATTATTGAGTTTGGTAGAGATGATTTTTGGTTATTTAAGAAATCTCGAAGTGTTCGAGAGATCGCGAGAGATGCCTCGAGAGGTCGGTTCGCACGAGAGATTAGTTCGAGGGTTAACGATGTCTCGAACTGAGTTTTGCGTGAATCGTTTTATCGATGTCTCGCATGTCCGCATATATCTTCCGAACTGCGTTTACCTCTCGCATGACGTGAATGTATTAAACTCTCATGTCTCGAACCTTGCTTTCTTATGTCTCGAACCTTGCTTTCTTATGTCTCGAATCTTGTTTTGAAATTCGCATAAGTAGTGAGCGTTCAGTTACGTACACATGAGTTAATCTCTTAATTAGCATATTCAATATGCATTGGAGATTTTGGAGACATTGACATGTAAGCATACATTTGATGTTAAGTAATTGAATTACTTTTCATGCAATGTTGTAGTGTCTACGTAGAGTTTTACCTCTCGAATGAGGTTGGTCAGCTCAGTTATTATGCATGTGGCTATGGACTTATTATTTCCTAATTACATGTACACATGTATTTGAAATAATAAAGTTGTGGATATAATTATTTGGATTATATTCCATGCATAAGGCTCCTACGTAAACAATAAATCCCAAGTCAGTTATATTAATATCTTTGGATATTTTAACATGTGAATATGATTTGAAATTGTATTTCCACATGTGGGTACGTAACTGCCAGAACCAGAATGGTGAAATCCATTTGAATATATTTTATATATATTTTAAACTGGTATAAACTTCCAGTAACTACTCCTAACAGTTAGAATTTATTTTCTATAAATTCTAGGAGTGTCATCTGATCATAGACGCAATTTTATTTTGCATGATATCTTGATATATCACAGTTCAATAACTCTCAGTAAGTTCTTATCAAGCAACCTAAGAACTTTGTTTTCATATTCTTGTATCCCATAAGATTTAATCTTGATACCTCGTTGCTTTCATAGAGGAAAGATTAAAAGCTTATAGGAAAGTGATATCACGCCTGAAGATCTCATTTCCTCTCCTGTTTTCTCCTCTTACCCGAAATTTTTTCCAACAGTGGCCAGATTGTGGTGCCAGAAGATGAAGAGTCCAAGTTTGTTGTTGCCACAAAAGTTTCTCCTTTTCGCTGTCATACGGAGTAGATTGTGCTGTCTGATGATAAATGAAAATGAGGTAATTAATTAATGTTATGAAATGCTTATATTGCTAGCTGCAATCTTTAAAGAAAAAGAACAACGAAAATACGGTATAAATGAATCAAAAAGTAGAACGTAGTAGATAGTGTACCATTTCTTCAATTATGGCTTCAACATCCTTTTTCCAAGCATTTATTTTATCAGCAATGTTATGCACCAAATCCGTTGTCATTGAGTCAATTTTAGGTCCCACATTAGGCAGGAAATTCGAGGATTCTGTGCTTGCTTCAATGCCGTAAATTCCTTGCTTCAACTCGTTTTGTATGAAAAGAGTTATGTCATGTGGTATTACCTTTACCCCTATTGTATTTTGTTCAATATATTCATGGGTCCAAGTGAGCATCATGTGGATGGCATTTTGGTGAACAATTCTTCCTCGTTGGTCAAGTGAAACAATTATGGGTTCCTCTCCCCATCCCTTTTGAAACAACTCTTCTTTAACAAATCTTGTAAATTGTGACCTCAACATTTCTTTTGGATCATTCAACCAAAAGAACCTTATCTTCTTTCTTAATTTATCACATTGTTGCTCATACTCAGTGCTCCATGATGCATCATCCTGTGTGATTGGGATCCAAATAATATGTGGTCTTGAATAGTAGCGAAACCAATTTAAAAAACGAATCCATTCCTTAGGGACGCCAACACCTGATGTTATTAGCAGCATCACTAATCCCCTTTTCCAAAACCTTAAATCCTAACATATATACAGAAACATTAACATGTATATAAGAATGGAATGCAAGCCTAATAATTCCTAACCCAATCAATATAATTATCTTCCCTTAGCCAAAAATTCGACCCAATTGGAAAGAAAGACCAGGGATCGAGTCTCACCGGCAGTATGTAAGGGTACTCCTTGAGTAAGCAAACAAAAAACAAGAAGAAAAACATCAATTCTGTCGTAGTAATAGTATGGAATTATATTGATCGAATTATATAGCTGTTTAGATTCAAAACCTTACCTTGTGATGAAATATTATCTCATCATCATCATTGACATTAAACATTAATTTGAAAACTTCTAACTTATCAGAAGAGCCGTGATATAATGCATTTCGCAATGCGTTATAAGATTCCTCATTCTTTTTCCTTGCTGCATATATTCATATGAAAAAACAATGTATTATTATGTCTGTGTGTATAATCTTCAATAGATAAATCAAATGGGTAAATATTTGGCAACGGCATTTTATATAAAATCAACTAATTACCTAGTTCTGCAGAGAAAGTAGCCATTAAGGTGGTTATTTCCCTATGTTCGTTTTGAAGCCTGTAACAAAAAAATATTAATCTCAACAAGCTAGTAAATTATGTAATTTGGGTGACTTTTTGTGAGATAGGTCGAGATAGAAATGTAATACTTATGCTGTGAAAATGTAATACTAATTGGAAATAAATAAAAATGTATAGAGTAATATTTATAGATTGAACAGTTACTTATAAGAAAAATTGTAATATTAATCATAGATAAAATAATTGATTGTTACTTATGAGAGAAAATGCAATACTTATAAAAGATTGGACTCGTCTCATGGAATCACATATGAGATTTCGTGAGGCCGTCTCATAGAAGATTTGCCATGTAATTTTTTACATACAATGTCACGAGGGATTATACTATCCAAACGTATGTACTAGGTGGGAGATAAATTAACTAGTACGGAGTATAAGTTTTCCATAACTAACCGACTACTGAAACGAAGAATACGTACTAACAGTCCACTATATTGATATTAACCAATAATGAATATATCAAAACATTAAATTAAATCTTACTTGAAGTGAGGGTCACAGGCATAGGCATAAGAGGCACAGTTAACAACAGTTGTGGCTATCCAATAGGCAGCCATTGGTAAAGCCAAAATTAGAGATTGTGGAGGGGAGTAAGATAGGCATTGTTTAAGCTGGACAACACATTTGGTGAGTTCTATGGCTGAACTTATGCACCAATAATCCTCAGCTGTTGTTTGTTTCAGAGCTAATCCTTTGCCTTTGCCCTTGCACAGTCGTGAAATAAGGCTAAATTCTCCTCCATGGATGATGGAGAAAGCTGCAATCATAAGGACTAACTTATCCTCCCAACAATAAGGAGATACAATGCTCAGTAGATGATGAATAGTGGTGGAGTAGTGTTGATTTTTTGCAATTGCACTTGAAGCTATCTGAAAATGACCAAAAATAGAATTAACCATCCTAGCTATCAGTCATCCCTAGCATTACTATACATTTTGATCATCCATCATATATAGCTCCCATGCATCCCAAAAATCATACCTCGAATGAAAGTTGTCTGATATGAAGTGAAAGTTCCTTGTAAGTATCGAGCTCTTCTAGTTGATTCAACTCCTCCACCATGACTTTTTGAGCAGTACCCTGATCCTCATAGTACATAAATAATTCATTTATATTTATAAAATAAAAACCAATGCCTTTTTCAAACCACTATCATATACATGCACAATCTAACTACTTTTATAGATAAAGTCAAACATAAAACAGTTTTAAGATATCATGAAGTAATAAGTAGAATGACAAACCGTCTCGAGATTAATAGTCTTTTCTGCCATGCTCAATATGAAGTTGGTGTCGAATTCTCTACCATCATAGTTGTGAGTGGATAAAACTTGTTCTCTGATTATACTCTCATCAACGGACTGGCTGCTTAGTGATGTGAGCATCATTGTTGGTTGTGAAATTATTCTCTGGGATACAAGTGGAGTTTGGGCTGCCATATTGAATGGAGAGTATAATTAGGGAGAAGATCAGATCAGAGAACAATTCAACTTTTGAGGGAAAAATTAAATGAGCTGAGAGTGGTTTGTGACAATTTATGATTAAGATTGATACATATATCATCAGTTACCACATCACCTATATATAATAGCATGTGGAGTAGACATGGAGGAGAAGAATAAAAAAAGCTAAATTATTCTTATCCTCCAATGCACTCTAACCCTCCAACAATGCATGCCCAAATGCTCACTGCTAGTAAAGTATTCCTTAGCTTGAACACCAAGGGAGAGTGGATCTTAGCTTTAGCATGTTCCATATATGCATTTTTTTTCCTCAATTCCTTTACATTTGTCTGTCTTTTTTTTTTAGTAAACAAGGAAACTTCTAGGTACTATCCGAAGGTGTATAATTCTAACCAGCAAATGGCACCAAGGAAGTAAACCGGTGATAAGCACTATACTACAAGAAAAAAGTATAGAAAAGATATTACCTTGTAAAGAATATAGAGTGTAAAAAAAAATAGTTTTATAATATATGTTTATTCCGGCCTTCACCCCACAACTGTCCACAATGATACCTCTACCTCTTGTTGCTTTACGATCTTCACCCACTGTATGTTTCCTTAGTATCTGAAGTCTGGAAATTGTTAGGATAAATCTTCTTGGTTCATCTCCACAGCCTCAATCACATTTATTAGCAAATTAATTAATTGAGCATTATTTAAATGTTTGAATATAATTCGATTATTGTTTTTATTTTAGTTTTTACATCATTAAGCCACAATTTTAATTTCACAGCTGTGTCTTACTGAAAATAATATCAAGCCTGATCCAACAAAACCAATACTTTATATTGTTGGTCTGTGGTCCGTGACCGGCTGCAACTGTAACAGTCCATTCTACGCAACAATTCTGATTCCTAGGCCATTTTTCACCTTGTAGATGTTATAACTAGACTTTGTTGTCTTCGTTTAAGTTGTAGCTTTTGTAATCACTTCATTTGGACATTCCTTAAAATACTCAGACGTCGTTTGGCAGAGAAAAGTGCACAATAGAGTGGAGCTCACAGCGTGAGTGTCAGCATGAGCCCTAATCTTCACTCCAAAATGCATATGAGGATTTTCAAATATGAGGTTATATATAAAACCAACGAAAGTAAGGAAAGATCCAAGTGTGTAACACACACTTTCCCTAAAACCAATTTGCTACCTCCTTATGAGAGTACTAGACGCGTTGTAGATAAGTCTCTTAGGATAAAGTTTGAGCACTCAAACAAAAGGTCGAGTGAACTAGAACCAATATTATATTGAGCACTTCGATTCCACTTATAGGAAGTGTGCGCAGAATTTTCTTTCATGAGAAAACGATAGAAGGGAGGAGAGAAAACAAAAGATTTCAACTTCTTCAGTTCTTCCTATCCTCCTCCTTAGTCACTTTTATGTTAAGAGTCCAAAGCCACATTGTAAAATAAGAGAGAAACATATGGATAAGGTCATGGGTTGGACTAGCTTTTTTTTTTTTTTTTTTTAATACTACTAACTCTATTAGAATGCTCGAACCCACCACCTCCAGTATAAATGGAAGGGTTTGATGCCACTGGACCACAAGGTTCTTGACGGGTTGGACTAGCTAATTGATTGGATTCAATCTTTTAGTGTGGTTTGGAGTCCATTTGTGTTACTGTCCAATTGAGTTACTGTCCAATTGAGTTGACTACGGTCCATTCTTAGATTCCAACATTTTACAATTGTATTTATGAGTGCTAAAACTCTTAAAACCTCCAATGTTATTAACAATGGTCCTCAAGCGTATAAGTCTATTCTTTTCCTATGTCATTTGAAGGGGGAAGCAAAATAAGAATCAATTCTCTAACCTTAACAACTATTATGCCCATATGCATTTGGCACCCTATTCTTTAACAGTACACAGATAGGAAAGGAACTATTTCCGTGCGCTCCTATGATGCGAATGGTTTCAAAACGAGCTTTGTTCATCTGATTCTTACAGGTCAATATGTTTACCATCTTCACTTGCACGTACTCGGTGGGAGACAGATGAAATGGCCTCCGGGCTGAGGATATTGATCAAACTTTGGCATCGGAAAAATGTTAGTAGTTTGATTTGCTTTTCATTTATTCAATGTACGTTTCTTAGTCCATCTACGAACTAGATAAAATATATCAGTGGATTATTGAACTGTACAATAAACTACATCAAAATGTGGATATAAATGCCTAAATTTTATGCAAATATCAATTGTATATGGAGACCTTAAGTTGCATGCCCCCGCGGGCATGTATATATATATAGTCAAAATGAGACAACATATTCCCGTGAGACAGTGAGGTGCGTCTTTGCATCACTTAAGGTGCGCCATCGTTATAAACTAAAGGTGCGTGACCATAAGACTTAAGGTCTAGTGTTCTAATACTTGAGGTGAATGTTCTTATCACTTAAGGTGCGTGTTCCTATAATCCTATCACTTAAGGTGCGCGTTCTTTCACTTAAAGTGCGTCATTTTTAGCTTATGATCATGGTTGAAAAAATCGCTAGGCGCTCGGGGAGCGCCTAGAGCCTAGGACGCCTAGGCGAGCAGGCGGGGATTAATCGGTGCCTAGGCGCCCGTGTATTTTTTCATTTTATTTTTTATTTTTTTAAAAAAAATTGTTTGTATTCTTAAATTTTTAAAGAGTAATAATTATATAGTATATAATACTTTAATAATTAATACTAAAATATTAAATATTAATATAAAAATATCTATAGTTTGTACAATTTAGGGTTACTTTGCTCAAAACGATGCTATTTTGAATGAAATAACCCATAAAAAAACAAAGAACAATAGTTAATCGGTCGACTAGTCGGCGTCTACGAGGTCTAGTCGGCCTAGGCGGTCAGCGCCTAAGCAGCCTAGGCGGGGCTTAGGCGGACGTCTAGCCGGCCAACCGCTTAGACCACCATTTAAGGTGATACGTTGGGTAGTCGACCGGCGCCTAGCGCCTAGGCTGAGATTAATCGGCGCCTAGGCGGGATTTTTGCAACACTACTTATGATTCTTACTTCCAAATGTGTTTTTTTTTCTTACTTTCTAAATTTTCATTGATTTGAGTCGTTGATCTAGATCTGATCAACGACTCTAATCTAACCGCACCTATGACCTTTTAACCGTTCATATATGTATGTATGTACGTACGTACGTACATACATACATATAAATTATTTTAATTTTTTATTTTAATAGTTTATTATTAAAAATTATTTTAAAATGTCAATTTACCGTCCACGTAAGCAAATAACTTGATAAAATGGATGGTAACCTGTTATCAGGTGAAATTGCATACATTTGGAGTGTTCAGTGGTTTAACTGCATTTTTTTTGGTTCAGTGGCCTAATTACACTTTCAAGTTCCGTTTAGTAGTCAATTTGAACCTTATTCCGATAACATTTAAAGGAAAAAAATTATCTTTTCCAAAAAAGGAAAAAGAAAAAGAATCTTTTACTTCTTGATTTGCAAGGACACGGGGGAGGCGAATTCTGATTCCAAACAAATGCATGGCTAGAAATATGATGAAAAAAAAGGAGAAGGTGACATTTGAATGACAGTGCATTAATTCCATCAGTTTTAATTTCATCCACTCATTTACATCACATGATTAAAACGTATGGATAAGATTCGTACCCTTCTGTAAACCAAAATCCGTCTAAGTACCTCTATTCTTATTTTTAATCTAAGAACTCAAATGATGAGCATATAATTAATCATATTATTTTCTTTAGTTCTTTAGTTTGTGCTAATGACTTCTTGACTTAATAATGATAGAAAAGTGTTGAGATT
>CM008345.1:16337794-16350326 GCA_002525835.2 Ipomoea batatas
ATTTTTTTTTTTTTTTTTTTTTTTTTTTTTTTTTTTTTTTTTTTTTTTTTTTTTCAAAATCATCTGTAATAGGTATAATTTCAAATTTCAAGTTATAGCAAAGTCCAATTAAATTCATTAGAACTGAATAGTAGTTTTAAATACAGTGTACAAAGCTATTCAGGAAAAATCTTCAGCAAGGAAGAAAGCTTACAAGTTACTTGAAACTATCTGGGGTGAATATCGTAGTTTACCAGCTTGTAAGTTTAAGAATACAATCAGGCATCAAGAGATACTTCACTATGCTGCAAAAGAGGGAAATGCTAAGTTTCTGGACATGATTCTTCAGAGAAATCCTGATCTCTTGTGGGAGCTAAATGAAAAGGGGCAGAGCATTCTCCATGTCGCTGTATTGCATCGACAAGAGAAAGTCGTCCATTATATACGCACTAAACAAGGTTATAAAGATTTCATCACTCTCCTCGAAGACAATGACCGCAACAACATTTTGCATTTAGCCGCGATGACTGCAACAACATTTCTCAAAGATCAGGATGGCTCATTATCTCAGGTGAGTGAGTGAATAGAATTGAAAGACAAATTAAAATATTTCACTTCTACTCTCGAAACAGATCATATATATATATATATATATATATATATATATATTTCTAATTTCTAACAAATTGCAACTACTTATATAGGAGGAAAAGAAGAAGATTATGCCACAATCACTTCCCCGGTTATCCACAGCAGCCCTTCAATATGAAAGAGAGATTTCATGGTTTAAGGTAAGAAATGAATCCTTTAAACTACAATATTCAAGCTAAGGGATTAAGGGGGTGTTTGTAAATAGTTGTTAGCTGATTGGATTAGTGGGAGTTTGGCTAGTTGATAGCATTAGCTGATGATTGTAGAAAAATGTTTGGTAAATTAGATGATAGCAGATTACATACAAAATGACTTTCTCAAAAAGTTGATCGAAAAAGTTATTTTGAGCAGCTTTTTGAATTTTAACATTTTGGAGCAATAAACTATTACAAAAAACTAATTAATCAAACACTAATATTGATTGTTTAACCCAGCCAAACAGCTAATAGTGGTTAAATAAGTCAAAATTAACTGATAGGCTAACTATTTACCATATAAGGCCTAAGTCTATATATACTTATAGAAATGAGTTCTCGTGCGGTGACCTTCTTAGGTGCAGTTGTACGGTTGCTTAGGTGCGTATTTTGTGCGATTTTTCTTTTTAGGTGCATGATTTTTCATTCTTAAGGTGCGTTGTTTTCTTTATTAAGGTGCGTGATTTGTATGTTTAAGGTGCGTAAGTTGTTGAAACTTAAGCTGCGTCATTTTAAAACCTTAGATTTGTGTTCTTAAAATGCTTTGTTTGTGTCTTTTAAGTGCGTGATTTATGTACTTAAAGTGCACCATTTTAATGTTAAGGTGCGTAACGACACGGGAACTCTACCCTGCACCTGAACCCTTCCTATACTTATAATTGGGAGCAGAGATCAAATATATTACTTGCCAAATAAAAATAAAGAGTTTAATTTTGTAATTATCCTTTTAAGCTGTGCAGGAGATGGAGAAGATGGTGCCAAATTCATTCCGCGACAGGATAAATAAGAATGATAAGACCCCAAAGCAATTATTTGCAGAAGAGCACATATCACTAAGGATAGAGGGTGAGAACTCCATTAGAGACACAGCAAGTTCATGCATGCTGGTGGCGACCTTAATCGCCACAGTGGCGTTTGCCGCCGCCTTCACCGTACCAGGCGGTAACAGTGACGCCACAGGCATCCCAAATTTCATAAAACAAACAAGTTTTACGGTATTCACAATATCCGACGCGGTGGGGATGATCTACTCAATGGTGTCGATTGTCATGTTCTTATCCATCCTAATTTTGCGTTACACGGAGGATAATTTCCACGTGGCGTTGTCTAGATTGTTGTTTGGATTGGGGGCACTGTGTGTTTCAGTAGGTGGGATGCTGGTTGCCTTTACCGCCGCCTTCTTTTCGGTGTATAACAAGGCATGGCAGTCGATTCTGATTGCTGCGTTTGCGGGTGTGCCAGTGGTGTTGTTTTTGTCCCTCAATTCAGATTTGTGGTTTGACTCAATTTCGTCCTTGTGGCGTAATGTGTATCTGCGTTACCGCAATTTGAAGCTGGGGATTAAAGCTCATCAGGGCACATGAGCCACACGCCCACACATATGTTTCTGTCTACATGCATTATATTTTATAGATTTTAAATGATACTATATGTAAATTGTATAAGCAAATTACTACCAAAATTAAAGTATGTGTATATATATTATTGTTAACTGTGGATTAACATTCATCATCTCCGCCAAATACCTTGTGGTCTAGTGACATCCGATGTACACTTTCATGTGGATGAGAGTAGGTTCGAGTCTCCGTGGAGTCAACTGTTGATTTTTTGTGTTTCAGTAGGTTGAGAAAATCATCGAAAAGATACCGCAGTTGTGTTGAAAGGAAACTGCAGTTGCACAGAACAGAGACCGTTCATCCTTTCAACACAACTGCAATATCTTTTCAACACAACTGCAGTTTCAGATGGATGACACGACCTCTGTTCCGCGCAACTACAGTTCCCTTTCAACGCAACTGCAGTATTAGTTCAACACAATTGCAGTATCAACCATGACCCATGGTCCACGGTATAAGGACTGATTTTATGAGTTCTCCAAAATCCTTAATAAAAATGGAAACTGGACATGGAGTATATGAATTTGGAGGAGTAAATTTAGTAAGCAAGTTTCGGTAAACAACCCCTTAAGGTTTTCTGTTAAATTGGACCATCTAAATTTTAAAATATTTAATGTGTGGTTACCTACATGGCAAATTATTATGTGAACCTAAGTTTTAAATGTTCACAATTTACATACTAAATTTACATTTTAAAAATTCACAATTTGAATACTACGAATGTACAATGTGAATGTTAACAATTTACCTTTTAAAAATTCACAATTTGTATACTACGAACACACAATGTTAGCATACACAATTTATGTATTTTGACTTAGAAACACAATTTATATTCTAGAAATTTATAGTTCTAATACTAAAAATACCTCGTTTAGGACTAGGATCCACCTTGCAAGGTAGACTCTGGTCCATGGGGGTAATACTACATATACTCTCGATCATATTTTACTTCATTTCTTATTCTCAACTTAGGTGTCATATTATGATTTATCTAGAAAAATTAGTGTGCGCCGTTTTTATTATTTTCTTTCTCTTCTATAAATAAAATAATGATACATTACTGAAATTTTACTCCATGAAAATACACGTATCATTTTCCGTATATCAACCCTTACCTACATCTCTTAAATTGAATAAATTCTTATCACTGACGGGACCAAATGTTTTTGACTATTCTCTTAAATTCTGATCACTTGGGACCAAATGTTTTTGACTATTTGTATGTCTTTTCTTTTTCTTTCATTCCGTATTTCGGTTCATTTAAAGACTGTATTGATGACTATAGTCCTATCAAATAGCTAGAGAAAATAAAGAAAAAGAAAAGGCATATAATGAATAAAACCCACAAATAATAATTATTACGTAGTATTATTTAAAAAACACTCACAGACACAAACAACAAAGAAGAAAAATAATCCGCATGAACAATTCAGTTAGTCAGAGAGGTAAAATTTGAGAAGAACAAAGAAGAAAAATATGTATGTAAGTGTTCAGCTCGATCTATGTCATCATCAGCAAAAAAGTTAAAAATCAATCCTTAGTTAACAAAAAATGTTACTCCACCATCCCAAAATATATGTACGGGAGAGGTCATTGGTTTATGCAATACTGCTTCCACTGAGGTTCAAACCCATAACTTCCCATATGAGAGAGGGACTTGGTACTCGTACTACTAAACCACAAGTTCCTTAGCATATATATGCGTATATATCATTATTATATATTTTTAAATATTTTTTATTTTAATTAATTATTTATTTATTTGTTTTAGTTCCAATTCCTATTTAATTTACTACTAAACAAGGTGATGAAATTTACTTAATTGCCAAGTATTTGATTCCCATTACCATTCCAATTCTAATATTTGAACCAAACATGTACACCTTAACTTCCAATATGTAAAGTAAAAGTAGTGTAAAATAATGTAAGATATTACAATAGAAAAAATAATAAATAATGGACACAAGTGGGAACCTAAGTTAATCGTTATATCATGTATTATGATTCATCCTACACGATGGACCTTGGTCTAAAACAATGTCATTTCAAGGTATGTATAGCATAGTTAACTGTCACATTTTTTACTGCACACTACAATCATGATGCACTTATAGTGTAATGTTTATGTACATTAAGTTTTGTTTTTATAAATATATAGAATGAAAAGTATAAACATATATACTACATATAAAAATCTATGTGTTGTATTTACATTTTAGTGATTACGTACATTAAGGTTTAGATTTATGATTGTATAGAACAAATAATATTATGAACATAGCATATGATGAATGTTATTAAAATGATGTGCATGTAGTGTAATATTATGTATATTAAGTTTTGTTTTTATAAACATATAGAGTCTATAAAGTGACTATAAATAGATATATAATATTATGATGTACCTATAGTTCGTTTAGTCTTTATGTGTATTAAGTATGAACGTATAAAACAAATTTTATGAATGCACCAGCTTTGTTTTATTTATTTATTTTTTTAGTGAGAACCACAGTCATAAAAAAAAAAATCAAATTAGTGCAATGCTCCTTCTCTCCTCTCTGCCCTCCACCTCGCCAAAAAAAAAAAAACCCTGTTGTGAAAGCCCTCAAGCAATACATGACACTTTGCCCCCATGCAACCATTATCAATTACAACTCATTCAAGCTTTATACCCAATAATTTAATATTTTTTTTAGTATTAAGCTCAATTAATATCGTTATATTTCTATACTAAAAAGATTGTATATCGAGTATTATATTGATAATATTACATTTACATTTTTTTTCAAACGCTATACTTCTCATCAGTATTCATTTATTATGTTAATTCATAATAAATGAACTATTTTATCAATATCCCAATAAGACAATTAATAATATTCTTTTTGTATACATTGAAAAATATTTCAAACAGAATTACACAAAACGTGATCACACACTTACACAACATATACAATCCTTATTTTTAGTTGAACAAATTTGAATCCCCAACTCGACCCAACAAAGTCTTTAAGATAATCAAGATAGTTTAATGACCCAGACACCCAGCAGACATTGTGAAATGTTGGTGTGTAAGATCTATTAGCTGCTGAGTTTTGAATCTTGATCTTTTCTTCTAAACACTGTCTGACTTACTGAACCAATGAGTTAAGTCTCTGTCACTGTGGGCCAGATAAGTGTACATACTTTAATATGCAGTAATACAAAATTGCTTCGAATGGGATCCGATTGAGACTCGACCAATATTTGTTGGAATAGCAGCAAATCTTGATGAGAAAGCACAGAACTTGAAGTAATAGTCGTCTTCATCAGCGAGGCTCCGGCCGCCGGCGGCGGCGTCGAAGTTCAGCGAATAGCTCAGCGGATCGTACCGGCATTGGAACGCCGGCTGCCGGCTTCCCGGAGTGCACAACATCATTTTGCTTCGCCTCTTCAGCTTCCTGATGAGTTTAGCCAAGCCACATGATGAGGAGTTCGTTGCTGCATCTTTTGCCGGCGACATTGAACAGGTTGCGGCGGCGGGGACTTCAGCCGCCGCGTCGGTGGTGGTGGGAGAGGTTTTCTGCCACCAAAGAAAGGCTAAATGTGTCATTTTCTTTGTGTAGTATGAAAGTGAGTGGGACTGTGAAGTATGAGCTGAGATTGGAGAGGCCATCTATATATATTGGAAAGTGGTTTTATATTTTAGATTTTTTTTTTTACTCCCTCCGTCCCTAATTGTGTGTTTCATTTACTTTTTTGCACGGGTTTTAATGCAACATAACAAATGATACTAACTTTCCAATTTTGCCCTTCAAAAGTAGATGTGATTTGTACAAAGTACAATTGTACTTGTCTCATTAATGGTCTAAAAAGTTGAAAAGTCAAAAGGGTAAATTGGGAAATGTAGAATGATAGTTATGTTCAATTTTAGAAAGAGGACATTATTTTGGGACAAACTAAAAAGGAAAGTAAGACAGGTAAAATGGGACGGAGGGAATATATATTTAAGTGATTCCAGCTTTGCCTAATTAATCCTAAACTCATAAGACCTAGCTCCCCATGCCACCGCAAAGATAAATCACGAATCGCATAATCAATCCATTGTTCATACCTTAGTTTTCACGTGTGCACAAGGTATCCAATCCACACCTTTTATCATCTTAATTTTTTTCTATTCATGTTTTCAGTAAGATTTGAACCACACACTACTGCATTCAGTAGTGACATTAAGTCAGGCGGCAAATCAGTGGAAAGTTGTTTTTTATCATCTAAATGGTAAGGATAATGCTAAATTGACTACAAATTTTATGCTAAATTAGGACATTTTAAAATGTGAAATAGTAAATATATAGGACCTTGTGGTCTAGTGACATTCGGGCATGCATTCTCATATGGAAGGGAGTGAGTTCGAGCTTCAGTGGACGCATGTGCGTACAAAAATTGACATGAATGCAAATGCATAATATACTAAAGGTACATTATTTGTGTACTAAATGTACATTATTACATAATATATAAAAAAAAATCAGTTACTTTCAAATAATGTATTTTTAGTATATTAAAAATGTACTTCTTATTTATGATTCACACAAATGTGTAGAGTATAGTTCATGGAATAATGATTAAATCTTGACTAAGCTAATTAATTATTACTTTCAAATTATATTTTAAAATTTTATTTCCTCAGCAATATTCGATGTAAAAGATAAATACTAAAATATGGTAGTAAAAGGATGAAGTGTGGGAATGCGATTGGAAAAATTAAAGTAAAGAGTTGAATTCAGTGCATGTGTAAAATGAGTTGAACGAGATGAAGATGTAAGTAGTCATTATATAATCCTATGGGCTATGGGCAGCTCTATTCAGTGTTTGAGGATTTCATTGTTTTTGGGGTATGTTTAAATGGGAAGTTCAACATAAGTGTTCCCTTTGCCAATGACAACCTTTCTCACTGTACAACCTAAGTTCTTGAAACTTGTAAACTAATAATACGGAGTTTCGATTGATTAACTGAATTGGTATATATTACGAGAAGTCAAGATGAGGATGTTCTGTCCAGCGCATAACTGGCTAATATAACTCAGCAATCATTATTTGATGGACCACACATCTCTGTGGATCATAAATAAAAGGTACATTTTTAATATATTAAAAGTACATTATTTTTATACATAAAGTACATTATTTTAGAGTACATTATTTTATGGGTAAATCAACGTTTTAGTCCCTCAAATGTTGCCCTTTAACTCGTTAATCATCGATTTAGTCCCTGGAAATAAGTGTTTTTGGTCACTTAACTCCATCCGGCCAATTTCCGGCGATGGCTCCGATTTAGCAGGGTTAAATATGTCATTTCCTATTTAATATATTATTTTAATTTCAATCCGACCAAAGCATTCCAACTCGGAATTAAACCTTAATTTAATCGAATCTTTGTCACCCGATCTTGGTCGGATTGAAATTAAAATAATATATTAAATAGGAAATGACATATTTAACCCTGCTAAATCGAAACCCTCGCCGGAAATTGGCCGGATGGAGTTAAGTGACCAAAAACACTTATTTCCAGGGACTAAATCGATGATTAACGAGTTAAAGGGCAACATTGACAGTTTGGCAACATTTGAGGGACTAAAACGTTGATTTACCCTTATTTTATATATACTATAAAATAATGTAGCTTCAATATAAAAAAATGTACTTTTTATTTTTGGTCCACACAGCTGTGTGGACCACGGTCTATGCAATAATTTGCCTATAACTCATCAGTGGTTAAAAGGTTAAATGTGAATATTGTGAAATATCCGAATTCAAATCATCAATGAGGGAGGACCTCAACCAAACAAAAAGAAAGCATTCTGAACTGGCATTACGGAGGCGTATCCCTCAATTTACCTCATCTCACAATCAATGAGGGATCGGAGGATTTTTTTAAACGTATCTTGATTTTAAAAATTTAAAAATAAAAATAAAAAAATTAAGATACGACATCAATTTTTAAGAAACACTGTCTTTTTGGACTAAAGTTCAACTTGCAATGTGGACAATGGTCAAGCCTTGATGGAGGAGTACTAGTTGTGTCTAGTCGAGCACATAAAACTTTTTTTTTTTCTAACAACACTTTTTTTTCTTTTTCTTTTAATTTTCATCTTTTTCTCTCCCTCTCCCTCATATACGACCGAAAAAAAAAACCTTTAAAAGAAAAAAAAAATAATGTCCATTTAATATATTAAAAATGTACTTTTTATTATATCCACTCATTCAATCATTATTGTGTGAACCATTGTCACACAGTTGTGTGGACCATATTATCAAATAATGTACATTATATTAATGGGATATACATTATTTGTGTACTGAGCATACATTATATATTCAGTACACAAATAATGTACATTTAGTATATTAAAAATATACTTTTTATTATGGTTCACACAACACTATGTGGACCATGGTCCACACAATAATTTGCCATTAAACTCATACTTGGGTCATTTCCAGATAAGCCCAGCCCATATGAGATTATGAGGACACCACCTTGGCGAGTAAGACTCGCACAGTTGACCACTCTCCTGCCCTAAATGTGAAATCCCCAAAAACAGAAGTCCCATACTCGCTCCCCAATTCTCACTCTCACACTCTCTCTCTCTCTCTCACTTATGCTGCTGGAACTGGGTATAGTATATACAGCTATTACTCTCTCTCTCTCTCTCTCTATATCTATTAGTTTAAGTTTACTGTTTAACTGTAGACAAACACAAGAACATGTGCATTATACTTTACTTCAGCTCTAATCATACGCATGATTAATCACTAATAACTTGTTTAAGTGTTTATTTTGAATCAATAATCAGTAGTGGTATGATTGATATCGATTCTTCAAGTTTTTCCTGCTATTTAACTGGAAGCTTCATTTCATCATCATGTTGCAATATTGTCATAAACCCTATGTCCATAACCGGCTCTACTCACCCACCCAGTTGAGTCTGCTTGGTTTCAAGCTTAAAGTTTCTAAAACATGTACTGATTTTATTGATTAGTTGTGTTGCTTAAGGTGGAAAAGGAATTGGATGAAATTCGCGGAAGAGATTTTGGTTTTAGTCTGTTAGATGAATTCATTTTCCTGCATTTAGGAATTGATTAATATATACAGCTAAATTGTGATTTGAGCCTTATTAGCTCAGCCAAATTGTGGATGGCTTAAATTCTATATCTTGTAAGTTAGCGAGTTTTGGAAGCAAGTAATAACCAGGAAAGGTGTTTAATATTGCACAGAACATTTCACCCTACGTCTTCATGTCAATAATTTTGCTTGAAGAGTTGTAAAATTGCTGGCTACTTTGGATGATTGCTGATTTTGAATAGAAATAATGTTTATACTGTTAGTTGGAAATCCATGCAGAGATTACCTTTCAATGTTTGTTGGCACGTAATTGGCCAGACTACCTGTTCACTGGGCTAAATGCAATGTGAACTTATGTCAATTAGCCACATGTCCAACACTAGATAATTGGTAAATACAAGAACTTCAAAAATGCTTAAGCAGCTACATTTATGCTTTTTAGGTGATGAGGGAAACCGTAGCCACTACCTGAGTGTGAACTGGGTAAATCCCGCCTTGTGATCCTAGCCGGCAAATGACTACAACGAGGTAAACCAGTCTAGGTTACCCATAGTTGACCGGCTCAAACCAAGAAGGCTGGGATTCAAACTCGTGATCTTGTGGTTACAAGTTTGTATCCTTAGCCATCTTGGCTGGGGTTACCCCGCTGCATTTATGCTTTTGTGTTTATATGTGGTGGTTTATACTTTTATCTCTTGAAACATTGCTGGTATACTTTTCTTCTAAGCTATTTAGTTATAAAGCACAACCGTTTTCTATTCTTCCTGCAGTAATTTCCTGTCACTTCATCCTAAAAACCTAAGTCTATTCTTTGTCTTCATGCTTTCCTTAGAACTTTGAAATGATCGTGAAAGCAAAGTTCTGTCTCTGGGCTTGAGGCTAACATCTATTTGAACTGTGTAACTTGATTGCTTCGATTGCACAACTAGACATGGATGTGTGCAATCTACTGGCTTACAAGTAGAGATATTCATAGAAGGGAGAATAAAGAATATCACTTTAATGGGTATTGACCTTGAGAGGCCATCAGAAGAACTTCACAGGGACAAGGGCAATCAAGTTTGTTGTACTGAAGAGGCAGCTGCGAGTGCTGCAATGACAGTTCAACATGACCAAAAGAACTTTAGGCCTAAAGATACACATCTCGTTTCTGATGGGGATAGGGTTCCACTTAGTCATCATAAGTTTTTGGAGCCCCATGATGGTATGGAGTTTGAATCCAAGGAGGATGCCTTTTCGTTTTATAAAGAATATGCAAAATCCATTGGGTTTTCTGTAATAATAAAGGCCAGCCGCCGATCAAGAATATCTGGAAAATTTATTGATGCAAAATTTGTTTGTACCAGATATGGAAGCAAACAAAAATCTTCTGTATCTGAAACTCCAGAAGCTGTTGCAAATATTGATGGAACAAACAATATCCCAATCAAGAAAAAGAGAGGCAGAAAAAACCAATCTTTGTCAAAAACAGATTGCAAAGCTTGCTTGCATGTTAAAAGAGGGTCAGATGGGATGTGGGTGATCCACACCTTCATAAAGGAGCATAACCATGAAATTGTTCCAGTCCAGTCCTATAATGTTCAAGGCCATAGGCACTTGGATCAAGGTCACAACAATGCTGATGTAATGCATGCTGTGCGTGACAGAACAAAAAAGATGTGTGCATCAATGCATAGACAGTCTGGTGTGGCAAAAAAGCTTGAGAATAATGGCAGCACAAATGTTGGTGCACAGAATTTGGCTTTAGATGAGCGAGATGCAGAAGTTATGCTTGAATATTTTTTGCATATGCAAGATGACAATCCCAACTTCTTTTATGCATTAGATTTGAATCAGGAACAATGCCTAAGAAATGCTTTCTGGATTGATGCTAAAGCTCGGCTTGATTATCATCACTTCTGTGATGCTGTGTTTTTTGACACTGCATATATCAAGAATGAGTATAAATTGCCTTTGGTTACATTTATTGGTGTGAATCATCACTTTCAGTTCCTACTGTTTGGCTGCGCACTAATTGCAGATGAGAGTAAATCTACATTTGTTTGGCTGATGCGAGCATGGCTTAGAGCAATGGGTGGACAAGCTCCTAAAGTGATACTGACTGACGAAGATACAGCTCTGAAGGAAGCAGTTGCTGAAGTTTTCCCAGATTCTCGCCATTGTTTTTGTTTGTGGCACGTATTGAGTAAAATTCCAGAGAAGCTTGGTTCTGTCATAAGACGGTGTGAAAAATTTTCTACTAAGTTTAATAAATGCATTTTGAAGTCAGTAACAGACGAACAGTTCCAAAAGAGATGGTTGAAGATTGTTGATAGATTCGATTTAAGAAATGACTTGTGGATTCAATCACTGTATGAAGATCGCCTGAGGTGGGTTCCAGTGTATATGAACAGTATCTTTTTGGCTGGAATTTCTACAATGCAAAGATCGGAAAGTGTTTGCTCCATTTTGGACAAATGCATGCAACGCAAAACTACATTAAAGGAGTTTCTTGACCAGTACAAAAATATATTGCAAGAAATGGGCGAAGATGAGGCTAAGGCTGATTTTGAGACATGGCATAGAAAGCCGGGATTGAAATCTCCCTCACCCTTTGGAAAACAAATGGCAGCATTGTACACTCATGCAATATTTAAAAAATTCCAAATTGAGGTTTTGGGAGTTGTTGCATGTCACCCTAAAAGAGAAAGTGGAAATGGTGAAACTGCAACATTTAGAGTGCAAGATTTTGAGGAAGATCAAGACTTTATTGTATTCTGGAATGAGAATACATCTGACACTTCTTGCTCATGCCGTTTGTTTGAGTATAAAGGTATTTTGTGTCGGCATATAATGATTGTTCTTCAAATGGCTGGTGTATACAACATCCCGTCCAAATATATTTTAAAGCGGTGGACAAAAGATGCAAAGAGTAGAGAAACAGTGAGGCTAGTAGATTCGATTGAGTCTAGGGTTCAACGATATACTGATATATGTCAAAGAGTTTTTAAGCTAGGTGATGAAGGGTCACTATCTCAAGAAAGCTATAATTTAGCATTCATTGCACTAGAAAAGGCTTTGAGAAAATGTGAAAGAGTGAATAGCTCAATTCAATATGAAGTGGAGCTTGGCTCTCCATCAAATCAGGATCTTAATAATTTTGAAGAGGCAACTCAAAGTAACTGTGCACAGAAGACAAATGAAAAGGATGAATCCAGAAGGGA
>CM008345.1:16382892-16394953 GCA_002525835.2 Ipomoea batatas
AGTATATAAGACTTAAATTATCTTCTTATTGTCGACTATTGTTTTTCCCTTTAGGAGAAAAGGTTAAGAGTAAACAGGGGTTTGAAGACGCTGCATGAGAGAGTAAAGAAGCAACAAGAGAGAGTGGAAGAGAAGGTATGCAATATGTTCCCTTTCATAGTTTGAGCTTAAATTCTCACCGTAGGTCACAAGTAGATGGTTTGGGTGATATTTTGGCTCACCAAAACAGGTCAAAGAAAACTTGTGTTGATTTTAACCTGGCAAATTTAACTGCGTTATATTTGGTAGGTCAAAAATGGATTGAAGTACAGAGTTGGTCAATGTGTTAAAAAATTATATTTATGTTAAAACTTCATTATTTAAAAGAAAGAAAACTTAAGTTCAAAAATTGAAAAAAGGATTTAAAAAAAATTAATGTCAAATCTGTTAAATTCTATATAATCCATTATTGACCCACTTTCTCTCCAATCTAGCTGTCCCACCCTTAGAGGTGTTACAATTCAGTGAGGGGGTTAGTCACTGTGGATACACTAGGTCATACCCTATATATATATGTATACATATGTATATATATGTATACATATGTATATATATGTATACATATGTATATATATGTATATGTATATGTATATATATGTATATATATATATATGTATATATATGTATATATATATAGAGACCCACTTTCAACCCGTCTTTATCTACTAAAAGCAGGTTAAAGACTTAAAGTGCAAACTGTTCAAACTAATTGGCAGTAGAACAGTGAACAGTTTGGATGTGTTGAGATGTAAACCATCCAAATTGATGTCTCTATGTAACTAAAGGCTATAGACCAGAGTTCAAAGAAATATAGAAAAAAAAAAATAGAATTTGATTTCTTTGTATTAGTATTTTTACTTCTCTCGTGTATTGAAATTGCAAGTTCTGTTCGAGGTACATTCTCTGTTATAGCATCAATCTTTACTCGTTCCTTCCTTGACAACTAATTAACATAAAATGGGTGTTTTCTTTTTCTTGGTTGCAGATACAAACGGTGGCAAAAACAGCTCGGATGCGTCGTAATTTGTGGGTTGAGAATGCCGATCGATTAGTTGCTGGATTTCTCGAAATGTTTGAAGAAGGTTTCCACAAAATGGTTAGCACTCTTTATCTGTGTTTGACAGGGAAAGAAATCGAGAACTTTCATATATAAATCGATAGATTCTGGGTTAGCCACGTGATGAATGTTCATATATGTAGTTGACTACAACTGAACACTGCATATATTTCGGGTGTTTTCCAGGGCACCGCCATCAGGGACCGAATCCAAGAACAAATAAGCACTACGAATATAAAAGAACTGCTATACGATAAAGAAGACGACGATGACTATTATGAGTACGAGTATTACTATGGTGATAGCAGCGAAGAAGAAGATGAAGAAGAATACGAATATGGCAAGGCTCAAAAGCGGCCTTCCTTGCCCTCGGTAAATTGATACATGGAACCGATTATGTTTACATGAAACAGTATAATGTTTGGTCTATGGTGAGACTAAGATGTGTTTTGTGTCAAGTTTCAAACTTGTTTTAGTGTGCCACTTTCACTTATAGGTGTGCTGTTTGTATATTTGTATCTAACGTGTGATGACACAACTATTTAAGTACTTTCATAGTGTGAAATGCAAATGTCACTCGTGATGACAATGAAGTAATTCGTCTGATTTTTTATATATATATTATCAAATAATGTACATTCGCCAAAGACCTTGTGGTCAAGTGGCACCCTGTGTCTCGGAAAACATTCCCACATGGATTGAGGTAACTGTTGATTCTTTGCGCATAATTTGTCAAGGTCGATCAAACTACTAATCCTACAATTTTGATCCTCATCGAATTCTAAAATAATATTTTATTCGAATTGATAACCATTTCCAAATTTACATCTTGGAATTTGGAGTATACTTCTTGATGGGAAATAAATGTTCCAAAGAACTCTAAATTAAATATTTTATTCTTTCCAAAGAATGTATACTTTGAGGTTATACACAATTTTGGCTTACCCTAAAACTTAATCGTCACCTTGATAGATTAAGACTTGCTCTGATCAACGGTGACGAAAACCTCCGCCGCCACTTCCACGTCGGACTCAATCACAACCCGGTTGTCCCACGTGCTCCTCAGTGCATGTTTGGGAAATAAGTTTTCATCACTCGAACTAAAACTGTATTGCACGTGCTTCACAAGATTAGGGAAGAGAAGGACCGGGTTAAGATCGACCGTCCATTTCGTTCCGTTTCCTTGAACACTCCCTCGACCAACGGTGGATTTGAGTTTCATCCCTCGCACGTTGTTTCTATCGACTACGACCTCATCAATTGCCGTGAACGCCTTGTTTTTCTGGTCCAATTGCACGATCCCGATCCCCTTGCCGGAGCCGGAAAACATGTTGTCGACGATGTTGACGCCGGCGATAATTCCGTTGACGGATTTTAGTACAACGTTGGCGTCGCCGAGGAAAAAGGTGTTGGAGATGTGGAGCTGTACGGGATCCTCGGCGACAATTCCGGTGTAATCCATGTAGGAATTCACGATCCTCGTCTGCGTTTTGCCGGGGAGTTTTACGTAAATTCCGATCCCGCCGAATCCGGTGGCCTTGTTGTAGCAATGCACGCCGGAGAGCAAATTCGCTTGGCCGGAAATCATGACGCCGATTTGGGCCGAGAAGATCACCACGTCCGTGAGGGCGTTATCGTTCCCCATTAAATTGATCGCCGTGCCGGAGAAACTCCGCTCGCCGGGATCGCCGCCGGCGGTGATGTGCTGGCCTAGGAAGGTGTTTCTGATGTAGGTTTCGTGGCCGCTTTTGACCAAAATGCCGTTTGTTGTGAAATGGGTAATGTAACAATTATCGATGCTGATTCTTAGCGACTTCTCCACCTGAATCCCTCCTCCCCTGAAATTAGAGTTCAATAATAGGTCTCTGAAGGTTATGAACTCAAAACTATACGCCGGACCGCCGCCGGACGGCGCCGTTAAATCGATGATATATTTATCCCCCGGGAAAGTGTCCGACGCCTTTAATGTTCCACCATGTATCTGTTGCACCAAATCAAATCCTTACATTATTACAATTTCTAAAAACAAAAATGGTCAAACAAAAATATTAACTAATCCTAAGCCCACGCAACCCTGTCTAAAAAGGGTAAGTAACTCGCTAGTGACTCTATCAGACTTAGATTCCCACCACACTCTGCTCACAAACGGTCTCCATCGCCTCTTAACAGTTAATGTCTCTTTATAACCCTAGGTTCTCAGTGAAATTAGAAGAAGGTCCACACTGCGGCTAGGGTGAGACTTTAGGACAATTGAGGCGCCCCACACTCAAACCCGACAATTTGTGGAAGGGTTAATTATGGTGACTTAACTAGACTTTTGTTCACTGTGTACAAGGAACCCCTCATTTTGAGAGGTATTCCCACACTACTGTTAGTGAGACTCATTCTTGATTTCTTGTGATAAATTTCACCTCTACAACTTATCGCTCAGCATAGCATAAGTGGTAGTGTGGTACTCAGTATTTAATATTATGGACTGTGAAAATAGGACTAAATTTAAAAGCTACTCCTTATTAAATAAAAGAAAAGATATTAATTAATGCAATTAAATTGTGGGAAGATGAGTAGTTGGTCTATCATTTTCATGGACAAGGCTACTTAGCCTACCAATCTGAAATTTTGTTACACGCACCAATGTTTTCTTTTACGCACGGCAACATTATTTTGGAGGGGTGGTCTCACTCACCATGAGATTGCCGCGGCCGGCCACCGGGAACTGCAGCGGCCGGGAAATGACGTAACTCCCACCTTCAAGATCAACCCGTGCGCCGCCGAGATTCTGAATCCCGGAAAACAAGAACCCATCACTGGGGCCATTAAGTGCATCTGTAATCGCATTCATCAACGCCTCTGTGCTGTCCTCTTTTCCGGTCGGATCTGCACCGTACGATGTCACCTGATACACGCTTGGTTGAAAAGGCGCACCCTACATTATTCACATATCACACCATTAATCCCACAAATTGTTTCAACTAAAAATTTAAAATTTAAATTATACATTTACTCCGTATTATTCATATATATTATGTTTGATAATACTTACTGATAGTACGTTATGAACAGATAATACATTGTAACAGAGTCAGTAATATTAAAAAAAGAAATACTTACAGATGGAGTTGGAGATGGTGTAGGGCTTGGCAATGGAGGAGGGGTGGGGCCTGTTTGGAGAAGAGAATCACGAAAATCTTGGATTTTTCTGATCTGATCATGGTGATCTTGTCCATGAACATGGAACATGAAGAAGAAAGTACATAAAACTATGGCAAATCCCAGAGCCAAACGCGGTCTTAGTGTTCCCATCTCTCTCAAGAAGTTAAACTGTCTGGCAATGGGAAAGTTGTGTGGGGAAAAGCTAAGCAAAACCTTAAATGAGTTATCGTGCAGTGGAAGCCCTGGAGATAGTTATGGCGATGGAGAGAGAATAATTGAAGGGAAGAAAATGACAGATTGGTTTTAAAAAGAGAATGGGAAGATGATCATATATAGGCATAAGATAGGAGTCCAACACTCTGATAGTGGGTTGTTTTTTAACGCTACGTTACTTTGTTTTATGAACAACACTCTGAATAGTATAGTAGTGTCTAGTGGGGACTCCCTTGGAAAATAAGTGTGAGTTGCAAAATGCAAATTATAAAGACTTTTTTATGGGGACTTGATGACAAAGTAAATAAAATGTGTATATGATATTATTATATTGGCGTGTTTGTTTTCAATTGTTGTAATTTATGACCGAAAAGAAAAGAAAACCCAAGAGTACGTAACCAACTTCTTGCTTACTAATTTAGAATGAAGACAAGTTTGAAATAGTGTAAAAGGAATGTATGTTTTATATATATGGTTAGGAAGACAAACAATGATGCCTTAGCTTTGAATTGATGACACAAGCATACAATTGAGTAAAGTTCTTTTAGAATTGATGGTTAAGTTTAATACATTATATTGATTGCAAATAATCCTTAGTGTAGCGGTGAAGGTAATATTCTATCATCTAAAACTTATTAAAATGTCAAATACACATGATTACATGAATGACCCCTCATTTAAAAAGTGAATACAGATTTAAAACTGAATTTCAAGGTTCATCAGATCAATGGTGCGATTTGAAGTTTGTAATATTTATAAAATTGGTCTGTCTCTTTTCACCTTATTTTTTTTAGAAATCATCAACCATTGATCTACCTAAATAGATTAATTGGACTATTTCTTACTTTTTAATGGAAGCTTGTCCTTACATGAACCCTCCCTTAAGAACTAGACTATTTGTGAGAATCTACGGATTATTTCCACCCATCCATATAGGATGACCAATGTTACAAATTAAGAAAAAAAAAATCATTGACATTTTCGTTATTATTATGGTACGTACACTAGGAAAAGCTTGATGATACAACCACGGATAACTAACAATGCACTCAAGGTCTATAGTAGTGCACTCAAGAGCATGCGTTATTAGTTATCTTTGGATGCACTATCAATAATTTTCCAATGCACCATAATAATTACGAAAATGTCACAACATTTTTTTCTTATTTTTCCTTAATTTCCAACACTTGATCATCATAGATAAATGGATGAGGTTAATGCACATACTTTCAATGGGAAGCCTAGCTAGTTGTCATTTGAACCTAATATATATTTGAAAACATTATTATATGTGTTAATCCTATAGGTCATGTCCTTGATTTTATTTTATTTTTTTGCGCTAAAAATGTATATATTGTGCTTTAAATATTGTATACTTCATTTTTTATTGAAAAATTTTTATTCTTAATACATTTTTATTAGACAAAATTACTCTTATATCGTTATAACCCCGTTACTATTTCAGGCATTCTAACATTGATGCCTTAACCACTATTACAATGCACCAACATCTAACATATCATTTTTCTATTCTTCCATTATTATAATTTTATAAAAACCATCATATAACAATTAATTTAATTGTAAAATATATTAATTAAATATTTATGAATGTTAAATTATTAGTGAGTGTATAATAATTTGTATATATACCAATGTATGTGAGTGTAAGGTTAGCATTATAGATATTTTTAATTTTTTTCTAAATATAAATGTTATGAAAATTGTTTACATTTTTATGAAACAAATATATAAATTCTTTATTTATTCATTATTTTTTAAAAAATATGATAATTAAAATTTACCACTTTAGAGAATTGTAAAATATAATTTGAACTAAAAATATTTAAATATTTATTTATCAATATTTTGTTGGGGTTGATCCATACGAGTTATTTATTAGGGGCACATTTAATTCTAGAACTTGAAATTACTATACATAATAAGATTACATTCTAAAGTGTAATGTGAGATTAGGGTCGGGAGTATAACTTTACCTTGTATCTTTACTTAAAGATCTTAGATATATATTTAACTTTACCTTGTACCTTTACTTAGCTTAAAGATCTTAGAAATATATATAATACTCGTTATGCCTCATTGTACATATTATATTTATTATCCACTAATCAAATCAATTTTTTTTATACTTATTTCCTTTACCATTTCTTTTATAATTTATAATTTTTATTTTACATGTTTGATAGTACTTCTAATATAATTTTTAAAAATACAAATTTTATATTAAACTAAATATTACAAAAAAAATTGTAATAAATAATTTGAGTCAAGTATCGTTAAATAACTTAAACATATTAAATGAAACAAAATGAGTATTACCTTAACATATATTCAGTACAAAAATTATATAAACAAATAAAATGGCAAAATTATAATACTTGAAAGTAATATTGTATTACCTAAGAAAAGGCACATCACTTTCATTTTACATCATTTTCTTATGTGATTGTACCAAGAATTATCACATAGCTTGAACTAAATAAGATTTTATATATAAAATAACACTACTCACAATAATAACATTATAGAGTTAATATATGTTTTGGTCCATCGACTATTAGAACTTTACCATTTTAGTCATCGACTTTCAAACTTACCAAATTTTATTCCCAACTACGTAATATTTACCTAAAATAGTCCTTTGTATAAACCAAAATAGTCCTTATTAGGATTATTTTGGTTAACAACAATTGCATAGTTGAGGATAAAATTGAGCAAGTTTGGAAGTCAAAGATCAAAGTAGTGAAATCTTAATAGTCAATACTCAATAGACCAAAACGGTATTAATTATTTGAAGTAAATCCTTGCTTAACATTTTTTTTTTAAATTCTCGATAATGTGCTATCTTTTTTTTTATTTTTGGATGAGGAGGAGAACCTGAAGGTATGTACTATGTAAATCCCACTCACGTATAATAGTTCAAAAATTACGCACGATATGTAAATTAAACCACATTAAGAAGACCTTGCAATGAACTCGACAAAAAACGTGTTAACAAAAATATAATCAAACTCATGATTTTTAAATATAAAAATCATACTCCACGCCTCCGCCCACTTTAACATGACATCTTTCGAGACAAGAATTTGCTATTTTACGAGACTTTGTGATATATGGAGTGTATGAAAACGTGATGGACTTAAAAAAAGATAACCCTATTTTGCGAGATAGTACGTACCACACAATTTACATGTAGCTAGCAAGGTTTGGCTATGCGTATAAATAGTGGTAGTAATAATAAACACGTCGGTTCACGTTTTAATGATGCCATGGCAGCTGCTTTAACTGCTTATTAATGTATAGTTAGTTGAATTATGATACAACGTAAACCTTTTTAAAATCATCTTTTTGTTTTAGGTACACAGCAAACCAGCTTTTAATGATGCCTGCACGTGTAATAAATAAGGCTAGTATTAAGTTATCAACGTGTCATCAACACGTTCAACACTCTAACAAATATTAAACCTTTCATGAAAATATATTAAACTTATTTGTCAATAGCAGTGTGAGTGTGGTCTAGTGACATGTAATGATTCTCCTAAATAGAAGGTCATGAAATCGAGCTATCTACAATGTAATAGAATCAACAGTATTCAATATATATATATATATATATATATATATATATATATATATATATATATATGAACCTTTATTTTATCTTACAGTCACTAGTACAAAATTGCACATCCGCTACTGTTGTAAAAGACCTTTCGCTACTGTTGTACAACACAATTAGATTTTTCAAAACAACTAATTATAAATAATTGAGAAATTCAAAACATTTATTTATTTTTTTCAAATATCACTTTTTCTGACCATTTTTGTGGGTCGACGAAATAGTGGTAGTTATTTACACATTTTTCAACAATGATCAATGCTTTTATGGAGTTGTATGTACCTTTTGTAAGTTTTGTTGTACCATTTCAAATTAATTATAATCGTGAAGTTTTGTAATATGGTTTATTTGTTTTTTTTTTTTTATAAAATAATTTATGAAAAATATCGCATTTTTCATAAAATATTTTCATTTTTTTGGTGTTTGACTAAAAGAAAAAAATGAAAAAGAAAAGAAAAAAAAATCTATTTGGCTGAAAGCTTATTTAAAAATGACTTATTTTTTTGGTCTTTTATGTGCATGCAATGATAATTTTATAATTTTTTTGACGAATTATATTTTTGACATATTTAATATTATTATTTCATAATTGTTTCACATTTAACCATCAAGTGTTCGGAATAATTTTCATGTTGTAGTCATTTGATCAAATTCAATGTAAGAAATCAATGACCTTATGTTTAAGTGACTCTTCAAGGTCATAAGATCAAGTCTGAGTGACGGCCTCTTTGTACTTCAATACTTTGAGAAAGTATAGATAAATAGATACTACAGTGTAATAGAGCCAGTACTAAATGAGAAAAAAAACCCGCAATGTAAGAACATTATTTTGAATGAAATATAGACCAATTTTGAAAAAAAAAAAATTCTTCAAAACAAAATATTTTAGATTAAACCTAAAATTGTCCCTATGTTTAAATGATTTTTTTTTAATGTGGAAATGTGAAATTAATCACAAAATTATCAATATATTTTTTCTATTCTAATTTGCATATACAACTGCTATATCTGCATATTGGTGACTTTAGCGTTTCGGAATAAGCTAGATTAAAAATGATTTATTGTAATATTTTAAAATTAATGTTGAGATGGCCGAGTTGGTCTAAGGCGCTAGATTAAGGTTCTGGTCCGAAAGGGCGTGGGTTCAAATCCCACTCTCAATATTTTCAGTTTCTCCGGAATAAGCTACATTAAATTTGATTTATTGTAAAATTTTAAATCAAAGTTGAGATGGCCGAGTTGGTCTAAGGCGCCAGATTAAGGTTCTGGGCCGAAAGGGCGTGGGTTCAAATCCCACTCTCAATATTTTCAGTTTCTCCGGAATAAGCTACATTAAATTTGATTTATTGTAAAATTTTAAATCAAAGTTGAGATGGCCGAGTTGGTCTAAGGCGCCAGATTAAGGTTCTGGTCCGAAAGGGCGTGGGTTCAAATCCCACTCTCAACAATGTCCAAAATTTTAACCCTTAACTCACCGAGTCACCGTAATAATCTTGCAATTTCTGGGTTAGTACTAGGGGTGGGCGTTTCGGTCTTCGGTTCGGTTTTTTTCGGTTTCGGTTTTTCGGTTTTAAAAAAATCAAACTATTCGGTTTATCATTAAGGTTCGGTCCGGTTTCGGTTCGGTTTGAAACGGTTCGGTTTCGGTTCGGATAACTTCGGTTCGGTGTTCGGTTCAGTTTGCGACCCCCCGAATTTCAACATTTCCTAGGCGACAAAGCGGTCGGGGGCGCTGCGACTTAACAGGACACTGTAATAACTATGCATGAAACATCAGATAACCCAAATCCAAAATCTAATATCTAAATATTAAATACCAACATAACAAATTAACAATTCAAACAAATTAAAATAAAAAAAATAAAACTAGAATTAAAATTCCAGAACTGGAATTTTCATTCCAGTTTACTGGAACGAATTTCCAGAATTGGAAAATCATTCCAGTTAATTGAATTCATAAATTATATATTTATAATTTGGAATTCAATTCATTCCAGTTACTGGAATGGATTGAATTCCCAATTATATTTTATATATATATATATATATATAATATATTATAAAATATATATATATATGGATATAGTTATTTATTAATTATATATAATATATATTTATATTTAAATAAAAATTCGTTCGATTTTTCGGTTCGGTTCGGTTTTTAACCGAACCGTTCGATTCTTGTAAAACATGGACCGATCGATTTTTCGGTTCGGTTTATTACTGAACCAAACCTCTTCGGTTCGGTTCGGTTCGGTTCGGGTAACCCGAACCGTTTTGCCCACCCCTAGTTAGTACAGCCTGGTATATCTCATATTTAATGAAATATTGATAATAAAATATATAAACTCTTAATTAAAGAAATTGTAAAAACACAAGTTATTTTTTAATTTTTTGGATTGTGAGTTGGGTCAATTTTTATTGAATGATCCGACTTAATTCAATTCTTTTTTTCCTAAAGGATATTTCAATTAATATTTTAATTGTAGAGTGATAAATGTAATAACTCTAAACTTTTAAAAGAGAATTTTTTTTAAAAAAATTTTTAAATCTTTTGAGTTGTAGGTTAAGTTGGGCACACATTTTTATTGTTTATCTTGGTACTACATGATCCATATTTTAACTCAATTAATCTATCTAGTACAGTTCAAATAATAACTAGACATATGGGATCAAGAATATGTTCATAAGACATCACTTGGAGAGAGAAAAACTTAATGTAACACATGAATATGTAAAGTGTCTTCTAAGTAAATATCTTGAAAGACGTTTTTTCTCCAAAATAGATCATTTTTCTTTTGATCAAAATAAGTATTTTTTTTTCTCAACAAACAAAATAAGTATTTTTTTTATTTACTTCATTTTCATTTGGTAAATAAACACTAAAAAATTCAAACAATAACTTTCAGAAATTATTTTCTGAATTGTGGTAGGGATTGTGGTACTACTTTATATTTATAAGAGTCATTTCCTTCCAATTAGTAATTTTATCCAAAACTTGACACCCAAGTTAAGGTACTAAAACACTTGTGAAACTATCTTAACCTTAATGTCATCTTATATCTTGGTTTAGTGAATAACAAATATTGTCATATTTTATAGATAAGAGAATGTATTTTCTAAATTTTAATAGTGGACGACCAAAACGACCAACCATAAATAATTAAGAGAACAAAAATATTCCAAGAATTATTATTTATTACTAATGAAACATTGTTTGAGTGAAAAGAAATTAATTTTTTTAAAAGAAGAAATAGATTTCGTTTTATAAAGTTTGACAATTGAGCTTTAAAAATGAAACAACAAGCATTGAAGGAACTCCCTAGACCCTAGGATATGAGATATCTAATACTTTCTTTTGTCTCATTTTGTGTTTTTGACTCAATTATGATTTAAGTTATTTACAATTTTAATTTTCATAATATTTAATTTAATATTAATATATAATATCTATAGATTAAAAATTACATTTAAAAATATTATTAACTACAAAAGGTTGAATTTAAAAATTATTGAAAAAATTAGTTTAATCAATGAATATTAGGATATGTAAAAATTAAAATGATAAAATTTTGGGTCCGTTTGCTAAGATCATAGGACCTGCCCAATCAAATATTAATGTATATGCCTTTAAAGAACACAGACCCAAAAGCCCAAAATTATGGTTATGTATTTTTTAATAATAAAAGTTTTTTTTTTTTTTTTCAAAAAGAAGTAAAGAAATGATGAGGAAACTCCCAGCTAGGTATATGATCCCTAATTTTTTTTTAATAAATTAAAGCATATCATGTGGACATGTAAAAGGCGAAAAATATTCCCCATAATTTTTTTTATAAAATTTAAATTTTATTTCACATGAATTATTCTATGAAAACACAATCGTTGGGCGAACGAATGAGAAAACAAAATTGCGGATTGAAAGTTTGAAACATCAACTTAAAAAAAAAAAAAAAAAAAAA
>CM008345.1:16422707-16436001 GCA_002525835.2 Ipomoea batatas
CTGGGTGTGTAGCGCGGGGAATGGAACAAGGGTGTAGGCTACGGTCGGTGGCGGATGCACGACGGGCGGCGAGAGCGTCGCGGTGTCGGGCTGCGGCGGTGTTCCTTCTTCGGCCGGCAGCGGCGGGCGGCGGTAGTTCTCCTTCATCGGCCGAAAAGTTTGTGGGGGTAGGTTTATGGTTTGAAAAGCTAAATAAAAGGGGGAGGGGGATTATATAGGGGGAGGGGGAGAAGAAAAGGGGGGGAAAGTTGGATGCATTTTGAAACAATTTGAATTTTGAAGAAAGTCAAAAGGTGAAGTTGATGGTGATGGTGATGGTTGAGTGTAGAAGGGGAAAGGTGAGTGATGGGAGGATGATAGGTTGGTGACAAAACCTTTTATAGGGGTTGGGGTGGAAGAGTTGTGGTAGGAGAAGACTTGTAAGGGATAATGGTGGTTCTAAAATTCGGGATTCATCTGTGTGTGCACTTCCATCGCGATAAAACTTCTGTTCTGCCTAGGATTTTTGGAGGTTTATTTTTAACCAAGGGTGGAAATAATGTCGCGTATATAATTGTAGGATGGGTACGGCGTTCGTGTGGCGTGGTTTTACGAGTCTACTCTCTTTCGCTGACGACTTATCGCAGCTCAGAGAGTGGGGGACTAATGATGGATAAATCATACCCAGACCCGCCACGGAGTTAGCACGGAGCACGGGTCACGGATCATCCGACCCGGGAGCACGACTTGGGCCTTTCGGCCCATGGCCGACCTCCGCGGGGTTACTTGGGCCGACCTCTCCGGAGGTCGGCTGGGCCGACCTCTCCAGAGGTCAGCTGGGCCGAGCTCCGAGCTCGGCCCAATGACCGGGTCGTGGGCTGACGCGGTATTATCGGCGTGGGACGCGGTCCAGGCGCGCGCGAGGGTTTTCCTCCAGTTTGTTAGGATTATAATTAGTATATAAACATGTATTATTGTCCTAACAAGACATCTACTACTTCTTTGTCTGAAACAACACCTTTGTTCTATATTTACTATTCCTGTAATAGCTTTATTATCCATTCAATATATACAAGTACCTCCGAGGTGCACTTCGATCCACACTTGTCATACCCCCTATATTTGTTATCGGGTTTATTGATTCGGGCTACCCGGGTTAATTAAATCCATCATATTGATTAACTTCATTGCAAGTGTTAAAAATTTAATTAACTTTTTTTGTATAAAATTTAGGGGCCTATTCAGCCAATTTTCTTATAGTATTTTATATTATATGTAATTCGAATACGTGTCATACAATTTACAATAATTATATTTTCAAAGTAAGATATTACTTTGGATATTTTACTAGTAAAAAATTAAAAATGCAACACTTTTAAATTTATAAAAGTAGTATTGTATAATTTTAGTAAAAGGGATTATATATTTAGGATCTATTTAACTTAAAACCATTCCACACAAATTTTTATATTAACTAAATTATACAAATTAGTCAAAAATTAAGTTCATCGTTTCCACATACTATTAATAGTCTCGATCAAACAACGTTCGCCTACCAAAGAAGACCGACTAGATTCGTTCTCCGCCGTCGTGGGCTCGTGGCAATGCTTTCCACGCCTCCAGGTTAACGATGTTGTATTTGGTGGCAAATGACAATATTATCACCATATATTTTAGTGAGGAAAAAAAAAATCTATTCCTATTATTTAAAAATGTGTACTGAAAATAAATTTTATATTATAAGCATGCATTTTGTGCTGTGTGCAATTGATGGATTCAAAATTTACGTGTGCATATTAAGCATGTGTTGTGTGCGACATAAGATATCTCAATATGCACATAGCACATGTCCCATATGCATACAACGAATTTTGAACTCCACCTAATTTTATGCATAGATCTAATTTTTTTAATGCACCTGAGTGGTTCTTATGAACTTATGAAGAGGATAGTTCTCATATGTTCACTATCGTATGTATCACTTTAAACCTTTTAATCCCATGTAAGTTAATGTGATAAGCATATTCATATAAACAAAATTATTTAATGAGTGTTATATAATTAACTTGCAATGAATATTAATTCATGACCGTTAATAAATAGTACCTTTTATTTTCTTTTGCCTCCGATATTTTGACTATATATCACCATAATGAGAATTATTGTGATAATATTATTAAAAAAAAAAATATACTCCACACAATATTGGATATGATACTAAAAATAGCAAGAATCAAGTACATGTTATAGTAGATAGGTTAACATTTACTTGATTCTTGCTATTTTTAGCATCCAATATCGTGTGTGGTTTTTTTTTTTTTTTTTTTTTTTTGTAAATAATATTATCATAATAATTCTCATTATGATAATATTATTAACAAAAATTCTACTCCATACAATATTGGATGACCACTAGCAATTATAGACAAGTCTTTTTTTTTTTTCTTCTTTTTTGTCAAGAATTTGACAAAATTAAATTAGTTTAATTTTATCAAATTATAAAACGTACAATATTTTTATTATTATTTTTAGTATTCAACAATTTTTCTATCAATTTAGCAGCGATGTCATATTATGTATATCAATTATTTGTATATCTTTTGATGAGGTTTATTCAAAGTTAACTTGTAATGAAAAATGGTTAATAAAAAGTAGAGAAATTTTATAATACCATGTGTCACAAAAGTTATATGCTTTGTAAAATTATACATTGTGTTTTATTATCAGTATATAATTAAGGAAAGTGCGATATACAATTTTATAAATATACGACATTTTAATTCACAATATTGTAAAAAAAAAAGAATTTATAAAGGGAAAATGGTCAAATAGGTCCATAACTTTACATCAAAAGTTAATTTGGTACTTAAATTTTTAAAAAGTGCAATTAAACTCTCAAATATATTATTTTTGGTTAAATAAGTCAAATTTACTAATAACCAACAGGTTACGAGTAAAATTGCACCGTTAACTGCACATTTTGCCATTGGCCAGATAAATTGTACCCCAAAAAAATAAGGTCACACTTGTGTGAGATCGCCTCCCGAATCCATATTCGTAAGACGGGTCGGTTCGGGTCGAAGCAACATGCATGTTTCATACTTATATGTGCAGATGACATACTTATATGCTCAAATATAATACTAATCAAGAATACAAATTTTGTTACTTATAAGAGAAAAAGTAATACATTTTTCATAATAAGTAATGTTGACAAGTGCCACTTACTTATAAGAGAATATAATACTTTTGAGGAAAAATGTAATACTCCGTACTTTTAAATTGAAATGTAAAAGTATTGTATTTTCCCTTAAAAGTATTACATTTACCCTTATAAGTAACAAAAATTTTATTCATGATTAGTATTACATTTGAGTGTTTAAGTATGACATTTGTGCGTATAAGTATTACATTTGCATATTAACCCAACACAACCCGACTCATCTCACGGTGAGACGGTCTTGGAAGTTCTTGACAAAAAAATAACCATAGACCACATGGTAGCCTTCTCCGACGAAAGATCGCCTTCGTTGGAGAAGCACACAAGAACTAGTCGCTTACTCGGAAATGGAGACGAGAATAGGTCACCTTCGTCGGAGAAAGCAACCACAAAAGGTCTCAATCCCCAGAGAAAGTGACCAGAAAAAGTCGCTTTCTCGGGAGAAGGCAACCAGCAGAAGTGGCCATTCCCGGAGAAGGGGACCAAAAATTCTCCCGAAGAAGACAATAAGAAGTGATTGTGGCTAGAGATTTGTCAGATTTTTTGTTGGAATGAGAATGACTGCCTATAACAGGTTTGTAACAGGTTGGTGAATTTAGTTGCATGAAAATAATATATTTGAGAATTTAATTATATATATTTTTTAAATTTAGATGTCTAATTGACTTTTAGTATAAAGTTTAGAGTCTATTTAATTATTTTTCTTTTTATAAATAATATTTTCTCAAAATTTAATGTACTTTAGAGTATTTTATTTTATTTTTTTTAAAAAAAGTATAAAAAAGGGAATTAAAAAGGTTTGTAGTGAATCTGGGCACGGGAGGATTTTGTGAAAGTAATCTATCTATCCATGTGTTCTGGTTAACGTACCAAGGCAGAGGCAGAGCGATACCGTGGAGCCCACAAGGGCAAAGGCAAGAGGTTCCGTCGTCTCGTCCGTATGCATATACGCGGGGACCACACGTGACCCTCACGAGACAGCGGCTGACGAGCACAGAAAACGAAGTAGTATTGTGTGTGGTGCGTTCCGGGTGTCTTCAAGATCCTATCAATGAGCCAGAATCCACTTGCGATTTGGTTTGAGTGGGGGAGGAGAAGAAACAAGTTCAAGTGCCGTGCCCAACTTCTCTCGCTTCTCTTCTCCTCTCCACAAGCTCATGGCGATGCCTTCTTCCTCCTTTTCTCATCAAACCCACACGTTTCTCAAACCCCATGCAATCTTTCCCTTGTTCCTGCTCTTTCTGTGTCCTGTCGTAGCATTTTCGGGTGATTATTCACTCTTTTTTTGGCCTTTTTTTTTGCCTTTTTTGCCTTATTTGCATTCCTTGTGTTTTTATGTGTGTGGAAATCTGGAATCTTGAGACCCTTTGATGCAATCTGGTTGCTCTTTTGAGTATATTGGAATATGTGTTCACTGATTTGAAGATTTGGGCGTTTTGGTGGCTGGTTATTCACTGCTTTTCTAAATGTCTTGTGGATGGAATATTTATATTTATATTTATATTGTATGGGATGATTTGTTTCTGATAAATTGGAGTTTACTCTCTGGTGTGGTTTTAAGGATTTTTATTATTATATCCATTAATCAGTGTTCTGTTTGTAAAGGGTATAGACAAGATTGAAGCTTTTTGCTTCATTGATCTTCTTAGGTTGATTTAAAATACCACCTCAAAAGTTATGTTTGATTGGTATGTTTATGGTGAGGGTGTCATTCTGGTGAATGGTATTGTATTGTGTTGTCAAGTGTTCTAGTTTGATGCCTTTACATCATCTATCCCCCTAATTTTGATTAAAAATTACCATCTTTTTCTTATGAAATGTGATTTGTATGTTAATTGTTGTATTTGATTGGGAGTTAGTTTTGTTAACTCTTCTGTCAATCTGTCTTTGTCAATTCATTATTATTCTGTGCTCTCTATTTTTGTGAATGATATACTACTTATTATATATTGATCTATCTTCTTTGATGTGATACTTTACACATTGAACATGTATTAATTAACTATATTAATTGACCAGGTTCTGAAAATGAAGTAGGCACAAAATATGATTTGTTTCCGCAAATCCTAAAGGAGGAGGCTGTGTCAAGGCTATATGAGCTTGGAAAGGTATTAGCTCATTTCAGTCTGTTATGCGATAATCTTCTTTTTAGTTATGTGTGTAGTGTAATGATAGAAGTGATTACTTTTAGTATACACAATTGAAAAGGATATTTGATTTTATTTTATTTTCTATCCATGCGTGTGTTGTTTTGGTGGTGATTGATGTGAGTATGGAGTAGGGATATCTTATATTTAAAGACCTCTAGGGCTAAGTCAAAATGCTATGTCAATATTATATGTTGTTTGTCTGTCACATACGTCTAGTGCAAAATTCCTTAGTTGATTAAAATTGCTTGTCTGGTTATTATTTCATCGGGAACTCCATTGTCACATGAATTGGCAGGTTAGTGATGCAGATAACTATCTCGAGAGGACTTTCCAAAGCTCTGCTTCGGTAAGAGCCGGAAAGCTGATCCGTTCATGGATGGAGGATGCGGGTTTGAGAACGTGAGTTTGGCCTTGCTCGCACTTTTTGCATAATATTTCAGAAACTAAATTGTGGTTGCCACTAATTCCAGATGGATAGACCAAATGGGAAATGTTCATGGTCGGGTTGAGGGGATTAATCCAAGTGGGAAGGCTTTGTTAATTGGCTCTCATTTGGTAAAGCCATTTACCTTGCGTGTTATTGAAATAGTTTTGCTTAACCATTAGCTTACTTGTATTTGCGCTGAAACTGAAGATGACCCATTGTGTGTTCCTAACAGGACACGGTTATTGATGCTGGGTATTTTGACGGTGCGCTAGGAATAATAACTGCGATATCTGCATTGAAGGTTTTGAAAACAACCGGGCGATTAGAGAAACTAAGCAAACCGGTTGAGGTGAGATTCATACAATCTTTCTAGAAAGGTTGATCTGTTAACATGCTGAGAAAAGAAATTATACCAAACAGCTATCAGCTAACAGCTAATTTACCAAACACCTTTCTACAATTAGCTAATGTTATCAACTAATCATACTTTCTAATCCAATCAGCTAACAGCATCAGCTAACAACCATTTACCAAGCAGGGCCTATATCTTTTTAGTGGTTCTTGTCACCTCCATTAAGGCACAAAATTATACCACTAAACCTCGAAAGAACTATGGCTTGCTTTTCTAATGTCAGATTTCTTTACTTCCCGGGCCTTTTGCAGGTCATTGCTTTCAGTGACGAGGAAGGAGTTAGGTTTCAGTCGACCTTCTTGGGTAGTGCGGCTATTGCCGGTACATTACCAGTTACAACATTGCATATACATGATAAGGGGTCCGCTTGAGTAACTTTAAATCTCGTATATACCCGTATAAAAGTTATTCTTTAGTACATTAATATTATGCTATTTATTGCAGTGGTGTGACGGTGCAAAGCGCTCTCAGGAAAAACTCTCTAGATATTACAGAAGAAAACCTATTGAAGCTCAAATACGACCAAGAATCTGTTTCAGACTATATTGAAGTATGTTGTCAATTTTAATACTGTGTGATAGCACTTATTGAAGCTCAAGTTGTTGATATTAATTCTGTTTTTGCAGGTTCATATTGAACAGGGTCCCGTGTTAGAGAATCTTGGCCTTCCTCTTGGTTTAGTTAAAGGCATTGCAGGACAGACAAGGTTAAAGGTACATTAACATTTATTTTGATTCATATAAATATTATATTATTTATAAAAAAAAATGATCAGAGGTTCACCGTATACGAATTTCATCACATTGCAGGTGACGGTGAGAGGCACACAAGGGCATGCGGGAACAGTACCCATGGCTATGCGCCAAGATCCTATGGTTGCATCCGCTGAACTGATTGTATTATTGGAAAACCTTTGTAAACAACCCGAGTATTATCTCTCCTATGATGATGAATGCCCGACATCAACGGTGAAATCTCTTGCAGGGTCTCTCGTCTGTACTGTTGGAGAAATTTCAACGTGGCCAAGTGCAAGTAACGTCATTCCAGGCCAGGCAAGTACTCCTGAAACCTAGAGATTAGCCAGTAGGCATTTGATATTCCATTTGTATAGAAAAGCACATCAATTATCGATGATATAGTTGCCATTTGCATTGGTTTTACACAGCAATTACAATCTGCTTTCCCTTGGAAATGTCTTACGTGCTTGCAGGTAAAATTTACTGTAGACATAAGGGCAATGGATGATACAGGACGAGAAGCTATCATCTATGAATTTTCAAACCGCATGCATCAGTTATGCGACAAGCGCAATGTTTTTTGTGTCATCGAACGCAAGGTGCGAGATCATCTCATTTTATGGCATTTACATGAATCCTGTTCATATGAGAACCATGCCTTAGGTGAGAACGTGAGAATTGCACTGCAACTACTCTATCTTCGTCAAAGGTTTCCAGGCATGTCTGGAGTAGTTGCGGTGCATTCGTGCAGTTCTCATGGTCTCACCTAAGGCATGGTTCTTATGGGAGCAGGGCCCCACCCACCAAGTCGTTTAAAGACTAATATAACTATATGTCGGGATTGTTTCAGCATGATGCAAATGCAGTGGTTTGCGATCCCAAACTGAGTTCACAGCTCAAATCTGCAGCTCACACTGCTTTTACAAGAATCACCGGGGAGACAACAGACGATGATGTGCCTGTACTGATGAGTGGAGCTGGACACGACGCAATGGCCATGTCTCGCCTAACCAAGGTACGCTCTTACTCAGCCTCAACGGTAAAGAATGGATCTTCAGAGCCAGAGGTGATCGGTTTTGCTTTTTCCTGTAACAGGTCGGGATGCTATTTGTGCGCTGCCGTGGAGGCATTAGTCATTCCCCCGAAGAGCATGTGTTGGACGATGACGTTTGGGCAGCTGGTATGGCAATCTTGGCATTTCTGGAGACCCTCTTGTAAGTACTCGCTCAATCCAAATACCCACAGGAGAGCCCCCCCCTCTTGATTCGATTGATTCAACTAGACTCGGCTGAATTAGTCTCATCTTGTATAATATGGATATTAGCACAATATGAAAAAAAAAAAAACCAAAAAACAAAAAACCTTTGTAGGAAACCTTGCCTTGCAATTTTATTCTACAATTGTAAATATGCAATAAGTCAGTGGTCTTTATTTTTTCTTTGTTGGGATTTGTGAGTTTCTAATATTGAAATGGTTTCTAATATTATTTAATTCTATTCTATTCTATTTGTTGGTTTTAATACTATTTAGAAATAAAGTTCAAATAAGTCATCGAGCAAATTTCAATTAGACATGTTTAGGATTATAGCAAAATAATGCGGAAGCGAATAAAATGACAAATTGGGAATATGGAATAAGTGGGTATTAAACTCTCAAATGAAATACAAGAGTAGGTATATATATATAACTATCTACTTGAGAAAGTAAAAGAATGAAGAAATGACGAATCAATGATGAGAGTGTTGAGCATATAATATGTGCAGTCCAACTATCAGTTTAGGCTTTTAGTTGAGATGGAGCACATGCTTCAATTTGGTATCAGAGCCACCCAAAGGTCATGGGTTCGAATCTCTGCGCCACCCGAAAAAAAAAAGAGACTATGGTCCACGTGTTGCTTTTAGTTGGATGGAGCACATGCTTTAATTGAGAGGATGAAGAATACAGGCTAATAGCATGCATATTTATACATTTTCTGGAAGGACATTCTTGCGCTATGCAAGATCAATGATAAACAAGGGAGGGAATGCATTTTGCTCCATACTCTCAGACAAAGAAAGAGATTCTCTTGCTAACTATGGGTAATTAATTAATCATATTCGCAAACCGTTTAACAAAAGAGATACTCACATGCGAAAAATAACATAACATATTTTTAATATCGCTAAGCAGTAAATGTAACTAAGACCTTCAACATTTAGCGCATCTGTTTCAATCTCCACAAAATCCATGTTCTCATCTCTTAGCCAACTCAATGCTTCACGGTGGCCATGGCTTCCGCTTCTTTGGGGAGAGAAGCACCATGTTTTGGACTGCAAACAGCGGCAATGAACTGCTTAGGATGGCAATTTGCTCCGTCTCCATCTCGATAGGGATCCCCAATCCCCGTCCCCATTGGGGCGGGGGATGGGGAGAATTTTTGGAAAATGATGAATATATGTAATTCTCCGTCAGGAATGGGGATACCCCTCTCTGCCCCTCCCCTCCCTGAATAATTATTATAATTACAAATAATATATATATATATATATATATATATATATATATATATATATATATATATTCATTAAAATTACACTAATATAAGATTTTGATTAAGAATTGATCGGAGACAAAGAATGAAGATTATTTTCAATTTCTCACCGAAAATAGGGACGGGGTTGAGGTTTCAGAGACGGGACGGGGAGTATACTCCCTGCCCAGCCCCGCCCGTTGTCGTCCCTAGAAGTGCCCTTTGAGCCATATTTATTAATCTTCTAACAATCTCCTCCTTTGTGGCTCAAATCCGTCATGCAGATGAACAGTACTACAATATAATAGGGTCAATTGTATTAAAAAAAAATAGTTGAATACAAAATTAATGATGCTGAAGTGGTATTTTAGAATAATTTCCCAGTGCAACCATTGGCGAATCTTTTATTTGGTGAAGAAGCATTGGCGAATTTGTTTACGTGTATTAGTTTGTCTTGATTTGCTATTGCTCTTCCGGACCACAAGCTTGCAAACGACAAGGAGGAATCCCTGGCCTCAAGGGATTTTATTTAATTGATAGATACGTAGTATTTTGTTCCACTACGTTGGAAGGAAAATATTCTTTTTAAGTCAATTTTTAAAAATTTGAAGAATATGTTATTTTATCTTGTTTGATTTATGAAAATCATTTTCAAAGGAAGTAGAATTTTCTCATAAATCTTTTTAAATTACTCGTATTATTATTATTACTAGTGTTTTATTCATGCAATGCACAATTTTTTTATTATTATTATTATGAATTTAAATAAAAAATTAAAAATAAAAATATATTAAAATGTACAATATAATACTCCGTAATATAGTTGAATTTTCATATATTTGATCAAGTATCTATTATCATAGCATACAAAATTAAAATTAAAATTTTGTATGATTAATATAATCTATAATCATGTACTATACATATTTAGATAAATTTATAGAGAAAAATTTACCTAATTAAATTGAATTATTCCTAATCGTATTTCATATATATTATAATTCTAACAATATGAATAATATAAAGTTTGCAAAAACAAACAAAAAAAAAACAATATGAATAATAACTAAGAAAATTATACTTAGAAATAAAAAAATGTAAATTTTAAATTTTGTATATGTAATTTTAAACTCTGATCATAAGCATTTTCTTATATGATTGTGTAATACAGTGTATATACAAATAATATTTATTAATATGTATGTATGCAAATTCTATAATATAATTTATATAATTATAATTTATATTGATATATTATAATTAAAATAATTAAATTTAGAAATTTAAAAAATAGCATTTCAATTTTGTATGATTAATATAATGCATAAGTATATGTATGTATGCATTTTTAAAAAATATAAATATGTATGAACACATATTTTGTTAATTTTATAATTTTATTTTTAATTATATTTTATATTTTATTAATTATAATTGAGAAAATTACATTTACAAATTAAAAGAATTTAATTTTTAAATTTATATGGATTAATGTAGTCTCTAACTATATTACATATTTAGAAAATTTATTTAGCTTATAATTATTAAATGTATCAATTTATATATTTATTTTTTATTATAATAAGATAAAATTAAAAACTATTTATTTACATATTTTTATTATAATAATTATTAATCTTTTTAACTATTATAAATTTTAATTTATATTTCTATTTAAATACAAACAATAATTATCACTATTATAAAAATAAGGGAAAAATTACACTTTTCGTCAATAAGTTATAGGATAATTTTAGAAATCGTCCCTACGTGTTGGTCATACTCACTTTTTGTCCCTAAGTTATTATTGGCGTTGCACTTTTCGTCCCTTTACTAATAAAACATTATGGACGACATTTGCAATTTTAGTATAGCTCAGAAACGAAAAGTGCAACGTCAATGATAACTTATAGATGGAAAGTAGACATGACTAACACTCAGGGCTGACTTCTATAATTGCCCTATAACTTAGGGACGAAAGATACAAAATTTTCCTTAAAATGATTAATATTTTGTAATAAATAACTTTGTAATAAATTTACGTTTTACTTTTAAAAATAATTAATCAAAAAAATAATTTTTAACTTTCCACCAAACAAACAAAAATTATTTTAAAACTTTCAGCGAAACATCAAAATATAAAAATATTTTTTTTAAAAATGTTTTTTTTTTCATATTTCTAAAGAGATCCTTAAAATAGGAAGATTGGGTCGAAGTGGTGTGGACCAACGAGGACTCTTATGCATTTATGCTAAAACCCAAACGGTTCGCAAAACCCCATTTTGGTTTTTGGAGGGTTTAGGGTTTTGTCACCTACATTTGACCGTGCTTCATGATCCTCGTAGACTTCGCTCGACCCTTCTTCACGTATACTTCAACCTAACATTTTAGGTGCCAACCTTCAGAGCTCAGACGCACCACCACGCCATCAACCTTCAGTTTTGGGTAATTCCTTCCTCCATGTTTTTACATCTTATATGTGTATCTCTGTGTATATGCGCCTCTTGGGAAACCAACAACTTGGGAGATTGTCGACAATGGGCGGTTCAGTATAGCTTAGTTTCTGTGTAACCATCGCGCCGACTTAAATCATTGTAAAGAAGCCAATTTTTTTTTTTTTTTTTTTTTTTTTTTACTTGTTCAAAAATATCCAATTCAATAAAAAAGATCCTACCTTTATGGCTTAAGTCATCATAAAGAAGTAGAAATATGGAATGGTGCTAGGCCTTATTGAAATATAGATAGATAGATAGATATGATAGTTTCCAATGCATAATTGTAAATGGTAACAGTTATAATTGCCCATAACCAAATGAGACATATACATCATTCACTTATATACATGTGTTCATATTAACCAATCCTGGCCAACCTTCATAATGTCTCTTGATCTTTTCACATCCCTTTAGGTCATAAATTTGTTGATCTTCTGTAAATTAATTTTGCTTTGCTTTATAGCATTGTCCAGGTTAAGAATCTCGCCACCCTTTTTATCTTTAAACCTATATTTTTTCTAGCTATATATGTTAAATGGGCTATTAGAATGCCTAATCCTTTTTGTAAACTCCTCAGGTACTGGAGTGTATGCCCACTAGATGCCTACGATTCTGATATGTTGATTTTTTCCTCTGATTTTAATATGATTTTGCACATAGTTTGTTTAGTATGGGCATTAGCCACTTATCTCAATATCATTTAATTACCAATTGGAGATTTGCTATGTAGATTTTGGTGGTGAAGGTTGCTTGTAGATGTCTAGGTTATTTATTTATTTATTTATATGGACATTGAAATGTAATATATCATTATGCAGGCATCATGGCTAGAGCTATAGTTCAGTCAACTAGCTTCCCTTCTTTGGTTGCTGGTCAAAGGATTGGACAATTTAAAGGACCTGAAAAAGGGAGGACAGTTAAAATGATGTGCAGTTTACAGACAACTTCTTCAAGGCTTAGAGCTTTCACAGGACTAAGGCGATGCAATGCTTTAGATACAATAACTAGACCTAGGCACACCACACTCCATTCCAAGGTGGCAGCAGTGACCTTTATTAGGAAAGAAAGAGGTAGCCGGTTTGTAGTTAAAGCTATGTTTGAGCGCTTCACAGAAAAAGCTATAAAAGTTATTATGCTTGCCCAAGAGGAAGCTAGGCGTCTTGGGCACAATCATGTTGGAACGGAACAGATTCTCTTGGGTCTCATTGCCGAGGGAACTGGGATTGCTGCTAAGGTTCTTAAATCCACGGGCATTAACTTAAAAGATGCTCGTATTGAGGTGGAGAAGATAACTGGAAGGGGGAGTGGGTTTGTTGCTATTGAGATCCCTTTTACTCCTCGGGCAAAGCGTGTCTTGGAACTTTC
>CM008345.1:16443713-16466930 GCA_002525835.2 Ipomoea batatas
AAGACGAAGCGAGTAGATCTAGCGGCGTTGGGCATTGATTCGTAGACGAAGCGATCCGAGAAGATCTGGCGGCGTTGGGCAGTGGCCGGCGACTCCTCTTCTCCTCCCTTCTCTGCCGGCGACCTCCTCCCCTGTGCGGCGGCGAGTTCCCTCCGACGAGCGGTGACGAGTTCCCTCCGACGAGCGGCGGCGGCAACGGAGTCAGTCCGACGAACCAGCGGCGTACGTAGACCGGCGACTCCCCTCTTCCTCCTCCCTTTTCCGGCAGATTTATTATGTTAGAAAGCTAGGGTTAAGTTATGACTGATTAACATGATGAAGAAGAAGACTAGCTAGTGAAATGACTATTTTACCCCCTAACTTAACGCCTAACTAACTGAAGTTAAACGGAAGGACCATTGTTGGAACAAATTCAATAGTCAAGTGTCTTTTTCGTCCAAATTAAAAGACGAGGACCAATTTTGGAAAATCAGCATAGTCGAGGGACCATTGCTGGAATTAACTCTACTTTTATATTTTGATTTAAAAGTAATATATTTTTCATCAAAAGTATTGCATTTTTCTTTATAAGTAACAAATACTTGCCAACATTACTTATAAGGGAAAATTTAATATTGTTACATCAAAATATAAAAGTATTACATTTGTCCTAAAAAATATTATGTAGGTTCTCCTTTATAAGTAACAAACACTTTATTCGTAATTACTATTATATTTTTCTGCATAAGTATTACATTTGCACATTGACTCAATTCGAAAAAATTAAGTGATACTATCTCACACAAGTGTGACTCTTAATAGAGTAAAACAAAACTAAGGAAGTTCAATGAACATATTAGGTCGAGAAAGGAAGTTTGGCCACATGCCCACATGTTATTAGGCTCGTAGGTCAGTCAACGGAAAATTATACCATGGATCAAGGTATACCTTCCTTGTGAATCTTAATCCAAAAATAACATTCAGATTTTGTACTTGCATTTGACACATTATGTACTTGTAATTAATCATTTCGATCTGTACAAGTAAACAAATTAAAAGCATATATATCAAATGGTAATTACAGGACAGAAAACTATAGACACAAATGGTTAACTGCATGTACATAATATGTTAACTGCAGGCATGTAACAATTTAACATGTTATGTGTTTGCAGTTAACATATTTATGTGTCTGTAGTTATCATATTATATGTCTGTAATTACTATGCGATGTACTTTTAATTTGTTTACTTGTACAAAAATAGTTAACTGTATGTACAAAATATGTCAACCGTAAATATATAATTTTTAACTAGAGTTCGCAATGCAATATAAACTTTGATACATGATAACAATTGTCAACCAATAACCTCATCAGATATTTTATTTGAAAGAGATATAACAATTATAATTAACCTATTAAAAATATGAGTTTAAACTTTTAACATAATAAAACTCATTATATTTAAATCGAACCTTTTTATTTTGGGTAATAATGACAGCTCCATAATGTGCCAAAAAAGTATGTATACTTTATTTTATTCTTACAAACAAGTTGGGTAGCTTTTTCTTAATTTTATCAAACTCTTGTGAAAAAAGTATCTTAGAACTTTTAGATTGTGTGGTTCCAATGTGGTCCGTTGTCGTATTAACAAGTCGAAGACATACATTCTCTAGTACTCCATACATACCTAGTCAACATTCTACAAAAATATTAAAACTCGATAATTACAAAATAAAGTTAAAAAAAAAAATCCATAACCCATTTTCAATCAATAATCAATAAAAATCTCTCGCAATTCGAAACGCAACATATAATATCTGTATTTGGTAAGAATTGGTTATAATTATTAATTAAAAGCAGCAATTTAATACGTTTACATTTAATATTTAAAAAAAAATGAGAATATTTTAAAATTTTTTAAAACCCATATTCAATCAATCTTCAAAATAATCAATAAAATACTCTTCTCAATTGGAAACGCAATATATAATATCTATATTTGGTTGGAATTCGTTATAATTTTTAATTAAAAGCAACAATTTAATACTTTTACATTTTATATTTTCGCAATTAATATTTTTAAATTTTTTAAAATTAGCATTTGATTCGTGCGATGCACGAAATATAATATATATTTATAATTATATGAATTACAAAATTTATATACTCCGTAATATATAATAATGAGTTAATTCCACCAGAAGTCTCTTGTCTTTGTTGACAATTTTAAATTTAGTCCAAGACTATCGTTTTTGTCATTTAACATCCAAACTATTATTTTTTAGACACTTTTAGTTATTCTCATGACTTTTGTTATTTTTAGTAAGAACATTTTTATATCTTCATATTTTTCTTTTGTTATTTTTCCGGTTTCAACCGATTTATTTGGTTTAGGATTTTACTAAAAATCAATCGAAAATATTATTACTAAAAATAAGAGGTTATCTAAAGTCCTAAACCAATTAAACCGGTTGAAACCGAAAAAATAACAAAAGAAAAATATGAAAAAAGACAAAATGCCCTTACTAAAAATAAGAAAAGTCATGAGAATGACTAAAAGTGTCCAAAAAATAATAGTCTAGGATGTTAAATGACAAAAACAATAGTCTAAGACTAAATTTAAAATTGCCACAAAAAAAAAAGAAAAAAAAGGAACCTCTGGTGGAATTAACTTTATAATAATTGTTTGAAAAATATTAAATTGTCATATTATAATACGGCCATTGATTATATAAAATACAACTTTTTAAAATTTAGGAGTTTAAGTGTTTAACTATTTCTTTTGTATAAAATTAAATGGTCTATTTAACTATTTTTTCTTGTTTATTTATTTTTTTTTTTGAAGAGCATTTTTTTTAATATAATGTTTGTTTACTAATTGCAATCTGAAGAGTCAATATTTTCCCCTTTTTTTCCTCTTAAAATTGGATTAGTGTGATTTTATTGGCATTTATTTGATGAAACATTATTTAATTGTGTATTGGTTGTATTAACTTGTTGGAACTGTATTAGATTTGATAATTACAAAATAAAGTTTTAAAAAAAAAAGAATTCAGCCAATTATTTATAATTTGACTATCTCACGGACAAAAATCCATAAGACGGTTTCAAACAAGTTTTTATTTTAATTTAAACGGGTTTAAAATGATTAATCTTTTCTTCATAATTTTAGGATGGTAAATAAATTAAAGATGTTGTTACTTTGACTTGATTAATTTTAAGTATAAACTTTAAAATATAATTGCCTCAATTAATTACAGATATAGGATGTATAGTTGTATTAGAGTGTGAAATTATAATTACTTTAACATTGTTCCCCATACAGTCGTGCGGATATACGATATCTAGCTGTATTAGAGTGTGAACAAAAATACTACTTAGACTCCAAAAATTATTGAAGAAAAAAAAAAGGAATGAATAAAATTAATGATAGGGAGTAGAAAATAGGAGTATAAAATGTATAGTGTGGTACGGGCTTAAATGTATCTTCTATAGTTAGGACATACTCAGGACATGACAAATTAATTTGTGGACCCAAGTCCACCTTGCAAGGTGGATCCATTCACAATTTACATACTAAATGTTCACAATTTACCTTTTAAAACTTAACAATTTGTATACTACGAACACACAATGTTAACATATATGTAATTGATTACTCTTTTTTTTTTTCTTGTATTCACGAGTTCCTTTCAAATATTGCAGTCAACTCCAATACTAATACACAATTTAATATTTTTAAAATTTAGTACAGATGTTATGTGTTTTGACTTAGATACACCATTTCCAGAGTTCACAATTCTAATACTAAAAATACACAATTCAATACTAAATTACTTTAGTTTTTTTTTTTTGAAAAAAAATACAATTTATTTTAGTTAAATATAGATGACTTTAACATTGTTACCTAAATTTTTAAAATCTAATTACCTTATTTGTTTTTGGAAAGAATAGTCATAATTACCTTAGTTAAATATAGATTACTTTAACATTGTTACTCATAATGTCGCCATAATTCAACGATCACCGTCCACCTGTCGTTTCTCTTTACCTTTTCCAGCATTGCATGGCTTTGCATGTCGCCATGCTACTACCACTTTTAACAACTCAAATCACATACCCAATCCTATATATACACGCTTCGTCTCACACCAAATTCTACCGCTACAATTCTCCACTTTTTTTTGCCTCTCTTCAAAAAAATTTCAATTAAATCTCTCTCTCCCTCCCGAAATGAACAAGTTTTTAGTTTTTCTGGGTTTGATGTTTTTAGTTATAAGTCCGATTCTTGTTTCCGCCGACGATGATTGCAGCGATTCTAATTTGGATGATCGGAATAAGACGGAAGCGTTGAAATTCAAGTTGATTGCCGTGGCGTCGATTCTCGTCGCCGGAGCTTTGGGGGTTTCTTTGCCGTTCATCGGAAAAGTGGTCCCGGCGTTACGGCCGGAGAGCAATTTGTTCTTTTTTATCAAGGCGTTTGCCGCCGGCGTAATTTTGTCCACCGCTTTTATTCATGTTTTGCCGGACGCTTTTGAGTCGCTCATGAGCCCTTGCCTGCCGGAGAAGCCGTGGGGGAGTTTCCCGTTCGCCGGCCTGGTGGCGATGCTCGCCGCCATCGGAACCATGATGGTGGACTTGGTGGCCACGAGCTGTTACCGGAAAGCCCACTCCGATCACAAGCCCAAACCCATTGACGACGATGAGAAGTTGGCCGAGCATCACGGTCACGTCCATGTTCATACGCATGCCACTCACGGCCATGCCCACGGCGCCGTGCCTTCTCCGGTTGTGGTCTCCGGCGAGCCCGATTTAACTCGGCGGCGCGTTATCTCACAGGTATTAAGGGTTATTAAAGTAAAATCCAGCTTAATTAGCTCGGATTACTAAGGGGTATTAAAGTAAAATCCAATATTAATTAAATGATTAATTATTACTAGAAGTGGTAAATTCACTATAAATGCGGTAAATGTAGGGACTAGGGTCACTAACTTAGAAAGTACGCTATTAATAACTTGGTTGACAATTTTTTCAACTCAATGACTGCCTAGTAAACGTACGTTTTTAGTTTCATAAAATATACTTTTAATTTTAATTTAATGGTATAAAAATTACTTATAAAAGTATTAGAAATCTATATACTGTTGATATTGCAGACACGTGACACTTAAATTTTACTTTGTTATTATTATAATATTTGTTTTAATTTCTACTTTTAAAAAATATTTTACTTTTAATTACAGGTTCTGGAATTGGGAATTGTGGTTCATTCCGTAATTATTGGGGTTTCTTTGGGTGCATCTGTGTCTCCCAGTACAATTAAACCTCTTGTTGTGGCGTTGACTTTTCACCAGTTTTTTGAAGGCATGGGACTCGGAGGTTGCATTGCCGAGGTATACAACAAAGATACATTTTGTAATTTTTTTTTGTCGGATCACGAGGTATCTGAGCGGGTTCTAATCGTAAGAGACATCTTTAAATCCATATCATACTCAGGTCGTTCGCATCGAGTCGACCCAATTAATGGGGTCAAATTAGTTTTTTTTTTATACGAGGTTCAAACTCCGTACTTTTTCTAAGAGATGAGAATGCACAATCACTCACGCCAACCAAGTTAATTAGATACATTTTGTAATTTACCTGAAAGGTTGAATCGCCACACTCCAGTTGACAAAATATTTAAAAAGACGTAAATTATCAAAACTCAGTGGCTCAACATGCGGCTGGTGCGCATAAGGGATTTTGCTTACTTTGAACATAATCCACTTACGGTTACTATTGAGTTTGAATTTGATCTCTACTTACTGAACCAGTGAGTTACACGGTCGCATTATATAGTTTACTGAAACTCTTGGATTGTGTTTTTGCAGGCTCGATTTGAAGCTCGAGCGACAACTCTAATGGCGATATTCTTCTCCCTCACAACTCCGATTGGGATCGCGATTGGGTTCGGGATCTCAAATATGTACAATGAGAACAGTCCTATAGCCCTAATTGTGGAGGGCATTTTCAATTCTGCATCTGCGGGTATACTAATATACATGGCTCTGGTAGACCTAATTGCTGCAGATTTCATGAGTGCAAGAATGCAGCGCAGTTCCCAGTTGCAAATCGGAGCTAACATTTCACTTTTATTGGGTGCGGGGTTGATGTCGCTATTGGCAATTTGGGCATAGTTATTATAGATACACAAAAGTAGGATTTTTTTTTAATGTGTCTTTTGAGGCTCGAGAAATCAATATAATTGCTACTTTAGTTAGTGGCCATGTATTTTCTTTAATTTTGGAGAGGTATATTGTTCTAATGTGTTCTTTCAACTGCACTTTAAGTGCAGTAAATACTAGTATTGGTTGTAATAGCTTAATTACCCCAAGGGCATCAATGGAAAGTGCATATTAAATCAAGGTGATAAGTTGTAGGTCGGTAGGAAATTTTTCATTATGAAATATTCTTAAAATTCCTTTTTAAGTGTCAATTTTTTATTTTAGGTTAAATATAAGAGTGTGTGATTCCGCAAAGTTGATTTTTTGTATTTATACTAATGCAAATGCAAACACATATCCAACTCAAATCATGGAGTAATTAAGGAGGTGTAAATTATTATTTAAAAAAAAAGTGGAGGAAAATTTTGTTTTATGTTGTTTGGTTGGATGGAAAACATTTTTCATAGGAAAAGCAATTCCTTAAAGTTGAGGAAAACAATTTTTTTAGCAAAATGGTGATATTTTGTTTTCCACGTGTCATGGAAAGTAAAGACTACATGGTTGGACAATTATATCCTCATAAAAATTTCTTAATTATATAGGCATATTGATCTTTATATTCATAATTCATTACCATTCCAAACTCAACCAAACAATGGAATTCATATTCTTAGTGATTTCTTTTTTCACTAACAAAACAATGGAATTCGCTTTCCTGATAATTTGTTTTCCATGAAATTTCAATTTCATTCATCTTCAAATATTACCCGACGAACCAAACAGACTAAAGTCTTTCCAAAGTCCATTTTTTTCAACTAGATCGATGAGTAAAATTTGAGAATCAACTTCTCTTTCGTTTGTTATCTATTTTATCAAACTCATTATCTCAATTAGAAAAATTCGAATTCACTTTGACCTAACCTAAATTGAGAGTGAACCCCACTAAAAATTATACTACAAAATGATGACTTAAAATGCTAATTTATGCTAATTTTTTTAAAAGAATTAATGCTCAAGTATGCCATTGAACTATATGCGAAAATACAATTAGACCATCTAACTAAAAAAATTCAATTGGGCTCCTAAACAATAAAAAATCATGCAATTAAACTAAAATCGACACATTTACCTGGTTAATACTTATATAGCGATCATCTCATTAAAAATTATTTTTAATTTATTATAATAATTTTAAATAAAATACCCAACTCCCATCTTCGTCTCCAAGCCAGATATGAAGATATTTTCTTTCATCTCCAACCGAAGACGAAGACAGAAAGGGGTGGTTTTTATTTTGTTTTTTTTTTTTTTTCTAAATTTATTTTATTTACAATTATTATATAGTAGTAAATTAGAAATAATAATTTTTAATGGTATGATCGCCACGTTAGCGGTAGTCGGGACAATATGCCAATTTTGATTTAATTACAAGGTTTTGGATTGTTTAGAAGCTCAATTTTTTTTAATCAGATGATCTAATTATATTTTTTTAAGTATAGTCTGATAACCTATTTGACCATTATTATTATTATCATTAATTGGAGATATTTGTTAAGAAGGATTGAAGCAAATGTAATCTCTTAGATCGACACGTTAGAAAGAAAGGGAGACAAAAAGTTTGAAGCAAAAGATTGAATTCATATCATATCAAATCAATCTCCAAAAGACAGTAAAAATAGTGATGCAGTAATCACACCCATTAATTCAACCTCATTGAATGTAGCCCAAGACTTGTTTTGCTCCAGCCATAGTGTTGCACTACATATTCTCAATCCCAGGGTTCAGAGATGGGTATCCAAAGTGGGGAAAAGCCTACTTTGCCTGCCTATTTACTAGCTGCTTTCAAGGATTATTGCCTAAATCTTGCAAAATCTTATAAAGTGAAAAAGAATATCTATCTATGTTAGTGAAACACCATAAAACTGCATGAAGTGATAATGGCTAGTTAAAATTCAACACTATTTATAAGAGTAGGTAAAAATGGGCCTCCGTATGGGACTCATATACGGAGTATAAACTATTTATAACTTAAAACTTAAAGCCAAGCACCTTGTGCTCAATTGGCATGTAGTGGCCACCCTCAGATGGGAGGTCATGAGTTCGAGTCTCAGTGGTGGAGATATCTCGAAATTGACATTGACTCTTTGTGCTTCAACAGGTTGAGAAAAGTATAGATGAACAGATATTACAATGTAATAGGGTCAGTTGTATTCAAAAAAAAAAAACTTAAAACTTAAAAGTAAATTTCAAAAATTAAAACTTTAACAATTTATTTTATCAAAAAACATTTTAAGAATTTTTCTTAAGGTGCGTCAACCCAAGTGATAATTATCAAAAAACATTTTAAAAATTTTTCTTAAGGTGCGTCAACCCGAGTGATAATGGCTGTGAAAAATGAGGTCCAGATGGAAGTCCAGATCTGGACCTCAAAGGCATGGAATGAGGGCGGCGGCCGCCGCCTTCATTCCAAGCCATGGCCGTCTAAAAAAATTTCAAAATTTTTTTTAGACGACCATGGCTGTCAAAGGATGGCCCTGGACAGCCATGGCCGTCGCCCTCGTTCCATGTCTTTGAGGTCTAGATCTAGACCTCATTTTTTACAGCCGTGGCGGTCCTCGTTGGACATCCGGTGGCTGTTAAGTTTTTTTTTAATAATTTAATAAATAAATAAAAAGTTAAAAAAAATTAAAATGACACGTGTCGAAATGTGGAAGACTTAACTTGCTATACAAATTTTTTTGGACTCAATTACACTATTTGACAGGTTCAGGGGATGTGAATGGAGTTTTTTTTATTTTATTTTGGGGACCTAATTACACTATCCGAATGACTTAGGGATCAATTTGACATTTTACCCTATAAACTCATCCCAAAACGACGTCGTTTTGGGCTGATATATATATAATTTTTTTTTTTTCATTTGATCATTGTTTCCTCCGCAGTCAGTCCAGTATCCAGTCCCGTTTTCTTCTCTGCATCGCGCCTCGCCAGTTCGCCGCCTCCACTGCGTCGCCAGGCCACCGCGGTCCACGGCGCTTCTCCGACGCCACCGCCTGTCGACCTCCGGCTTCTGAAGTTCTGCCTCAGACCTCGACAGTCGACACCAGCCACAGCCCACAGCCACCAGGTTTGTTCTACACTTCAACTCTTCTTCGATAATTCCATTTCTTGATTTTCTTCCTTACTAATTACTATCAACTTCTCACAATCTCACCCCTTGAAGTCTTGACCTATGAAGGTTAATTTCAATAATTTATTTGCCTAATTTTTGTTTGCCCTAATTTATTTTTTGCATTAATTTCTCTGATTTTGAAGTTTCCCTAATACTAGTTCACTGCCGCAATCACTAATTCACTGCCCAATTTTGTGTTTTTTTTTTATTTGTGCTTGCCAATCTTCTATAGTTCTATTTGTTTGATTTCTAATTTGTTATTACTTATTAGTTAATTAGCTAATTAGTGATTTGTTGATTAGTTATGGAAAAATTCTAGAAAAATGAGTAAAGTTGAGAGTTTTTTCCAATTAGTAAACACATTCAAACCTTGAGTCATACTTCAACCTTTTTTACACTTAAAACACAAACTTTGCTTGCAACAGACAGTATTTAGTCATAGCATTTTGCAAGTTTCAACACAAAAATGCCATTAGGAAGAAGAAGAGCTCGGTACTAGTGTTGTATATATTTGCCTAGAATTACTACTGTCTTTTACAAGAGGGATCTTTTCATGTATATATGACAATTGTCAAAGCTGATTGGATCAGAGGGTCAAAACCATCTTTAATTTAGTTCTGAAAATTGTTGATTTTCTGCAAAAGATAATATCTTGTTCATGTTTTACTCTAATCTGAGCTAGCCAAAAGGAAGCAAATTTGTGTGGTCTCTGGGTATATTATATACTAATGCTTATGCGTAGAGGAATATTATCCCGTAGTTCATCATAAACCTTGTATTGTAATTTATAATGTATTTTGAATTTGAACAATCTTATTCGTATTTGATATTTTGTATTTGAACAGTTTTGAATTCATTTTACCTTTTGCTTCTTTGCCCCACTCAACTTAATTTTTGGATCCGCCACTGACGGGAAAAGTGAGAACTCGGTAAGAATTATATCAGGATATAGTGAAAGAGATCTAACTTTTCATTCTCACTACCCTCCTAAAGGCACAGATAAAATTTTCAAGTTACTGACCACTCAAAAAATGAACTGAAATTAGCAAAATTTCCAGCTTTTTTTTTTTTTTTTTGAAATTGGTTGGAAGAAGTAGTTGAAATTCCCCATATTATATTAAGACAATCCTTCTAGGTTTTGAGGGAATATTGTAACATTTTAATAAAAACTTGCATCACATTAGTTAACTTCAGAGTTCAGAATACATGATATCTATGCTTTACTTGCCCCTGATTTAGAATGTACATAATTACTCTTCATTTTAGTAAACAATATATGTTTTGTGTGAACTTGAGTGTTGGTAATATTTTTAATATTTAAGGTATTTCCACATTATTTTAAGAATAAAAAGCATGAGTTTAAGAAAAACTTACATCATTTTAAAAAATTAACACTATTATGTACTAGTATATTCATGTCTTCATGTATTTAACCAACATCACCTGCCAAACCTACATACCAAAAAAAAAAAAAAACTACTAAATGGCTTGCTCTAATGAAAGACTTACGATAATACCTTTTAATGCTCCTAATAAAATAGCACACCTGAACGGCTGGATTTTTCAGGGGCAAAGGGCTATTGGAAGGCAAATATATGTTATGCTATAGGGAGATACCCTAGCTTCAGCAAATTTCCTAAAGAATTCGTTTGTGTATGCAACGAATTAGGATTTAGACATGAGACACAGCTGGGGAAAGCTTCCACGCTGCTGCGCAATCTCCGCCCGCCAATCTTTCATTTCTTCCGCATTCTCAACTTCCTCTGGTGGCGGCGGATGGGGCCGAGGTCGTGGAGGTGGTGGATTTGGCTCCGACAACTCTCCCATCTTTGGAATTACTCCTAACAATGATGCGAAGGATGATAAGTCAGCTGCTGCCCCACAGCCACCTAGTGGAATTGGGCACGGTCGTGGAAGCGGTAAGCCCTTCCCCTCCTCCTCAGATCCGTTTGTGGCGGATAATGCTTCTGCCGCCGCCCCCGCTGGCCGCGGCCGAGGTGTTCCCGGACCAATATCTTCCGATTCTCAAACCAAAGCGTCTGCGGATTCCAGTCTCCCTTCGAGTATCCTTTCCGTGCTATCTGGTGCTGGGCGTGGAAAGCCCACAGTAACACCTCCTGTTTCAGAAAAACCTAAGGAAGAAAACCGGCATCTAAGGGCGAGGAAAACTCCTCAAGCTGAATCTAGCAAGCCTCCCAGCCCGAGATTGAGCCGGGAGGAAGCAGTTAAAAAGGCAGTTGGGGTCCTGTCCAGAGGTGATGATGATGGTGGGAGTGGAAGAGGGGCAATGGCTCCACGGGGTGGACGCGGGTTCAGTGCCCGAGGGAGAGGGGGAAGAAGAGGAGGAAGGGGAGGAGGGGGAAGAGGGGGAAGAGGAAGAATGGGAAGGGGAGAAGGTATACAGCAAGATACTGGTGATGCATATGGTGATGTCTTTGAAGTTGGTGATGATGCTGCTGCTGAGAAATTGGCTCAAAAGGTTGGTCCTGAAATCGCGGATCAATTGGCTCAAGGCATTGAAGAGATGGGTCCTAGGGTATTCCCATCTCTGATTGAGGATGCTTATCTCGATGCACTTGATACCAACCTAAAGGTATGACATTATTGTTTGATCACATTGTATTGGAATGGACCACATTTCTGCAGTTGTTTTTTGGTACTTAAATGGTTCTTGCTTTTATGATTTTACCTTTAGATTGAATGTGAAGAAGAGTACATGATGGGAGAGTTTGACATGAATCCTGATATTGACGAGAAACCTCCAATTCCTCTTCGTGATGCTCTTGAGAAGATGAAACCATTCCTTATGGTGTATGAAGGAATTGAAAGCCAAGAAGAGTGGGAGGTAGGTCAAAGTAGTTTGCTTTTTTTAGCTTGCAATTATAATTTCTTAATGTTTCAAGTATCCTTGAGAATCATCATGATTGCTGATTGGAATTTCATTGTATGGCAGTATCATTTACATTTTTTTTTTCTTTTTGAGCCTGCCTTACTGGGATTTTTGTATTGTATGATAAGACTTAAGAGACTAACAAACACATAAAGTTGCAATTTTATAAATTCCTATCCACCATTGACTGTACGTCTGTATGATTGATTTCTCTGTCAGTTTGTGTGGATCTAAGTTGCAAATGCTATTATAAAGTACATGCTCTGCTACGTAAGACTGCTTTATATGCCATTGCTTTTTATTGTTTTTACATTATATTATTATTATTGTTTCCCAGGAAGTCATGAAAGAAACCATGGAGGTGAGGCTCCCCATTATTAAAGAGATAGTTGATCACTACAGTGGCCCTGACAGAGTAACAGCAAAGCAACAGCACGAGGAGTTGAACAGAGTTGCAGCAACTCTTCCACAAAGTGCGCCCACTTCTGTGAAGATGTTCACGGAGCGTGCTGTTCAGTCACTGCAGGTTAATTTCTAGTTACACGATTCTTTTCTTTCTTTCAACTTTACTTGATTCAAAATTTTTACCTTTTCAATCCATTTACAGCAAGAACATATGTATTCTGATTTCTGCAATTTATACATTTACCCAATGCAGAGCAATCCAAGTTGGGGATTCCACAAAAAATGCCAGTTCATGGATAAGCTTGTGTACGAGGTTTCCAAGCAATACAAGTGAACTCGCGAGAACACTCATAACCTTACGAGTTCCTAATTCTTATAAAGATCATAAGGTGAACCTCCTCGGTTAGACATGCCAAGACAAGTTTTGCATTTTCTGGCAGAGTGGACGCTGCTTCATTTTTATGTTACCTCAAGCAAACACCATAAGCTTTTTTTATGTAGGTGTTTTGCAAAATAATTTATCGTATTGTTATTAATTTGTCATACCTACTTAGTAATGTTTTTTTGGCGACAAAACCTCATTTTGTTTTTCAATTTAACCATCAATTATTGATCTTTCTAGGGAGTCTTGAACAAAAATAATCACTGATTTCAATGTAGTCATAGCTTATTATTGCTTATTGGTCATTTCTTTATACCATTACATTTTCGAGAGGTAGGATGCTTGACTTGCCATTTAGGCTTCCGTCCAATTACTTTTCATCAGTTATTTCTTTATACCGCAATGTTTTTAAAAAGACAAGGTGTTGGACTTGACCCTTTAAACGTCTTCGCAACCACCCTTCACTGGTCATTTCTTTATACTGTTACATTTTTTATGTAAGGTGGTGAACAACAACAACAATCCTTTTAGCCATTTGATGCTGGATTTGACCCTTCACTACCTCTGCCCAACAATATTCAATATATTGTTTCACTGCCTCACTTCCAAGAAAATTTAGGCTAAGCTTCTGTAAACAACTTAATATTTGAGACAACACCTTTATATGGTTTGTAGCTAGCTATTTTTTTTTTGGATTGGATACTATATTGGTTTTCACATTTTGTGGAATGAGACTAATCCAACTGAATATTTGGGATATCTCTCCCCGGGGCATTACTAGCTAGCTTTTAAAATAGTTGATATGTATGTGATCAAATGTTCACAGAGGAAATCATATTTTTTTCATTTCTGTGAAACAGTGTGAGATTCAAGAAAACCCGAAAGAGATTATTTGCTCTGTTATGATAATACCAACATATCAAATTAGCTCAGTCGTCTTTATTTTTATTTTGACCGGCCGCTTGAATCCTCCCTTTCCCTATCCTGAAATGGAATTTGATCTAGACAAGGACAAGGAAGAGTTGATGAACTTGATGCAATCATCTATGGCTTCTGCTCTATGATCAGAACCAATTATTCCATGCTGGCCTATACCTGCTGCACATCTTCCCTTTGATCCACTTTCCGGTGAAGAAGAAGAAGAAGCAACTTTCCGGCATCTCCCCGGAGACATGGTTCGCAAAGCCTCCATCATACTTCCATTGAAACGTTTGAGATATCTGATGGGATGAAACAATTCGGATCTCTTGGGCAACTTTAAGCTGCAACTTCTAGTGTACTTGATTTGTTTCTGATGATGAAATGCACCTATTGTCTCTTCTCTACCCAACATATTCGATCTTGTTTGTTTTTCTGAAAGATTAAGGTTGGAAAGAATCGAATGAAGGTTAGTTGTGTGGAGCTAACGAAACATAATGGTGTGTGCTTAATATATATAAAAGAAAATTGTAATTTATGCCTCTCCATAATATGTCAATTATTAATATCACATTTGAATTACTAGTAGTATAAATGTTGCTCTTCAATTTTCAAAACAATACATATATGCAATTTAAAGTTTTTACAGTTAAACACAATTGAATTGTATGCGCCTCTAAGAATTTTTTTGGATGTAAATCAGAGTTTCTATCGTTAGACACCTTTAAGAGTGGACAACGGCCGGTAAATCTGAGATTGCTCCAAATTCAAAATTAAGTATCAATCCTTTGATGCTTGGGGGTGTAGTTGGGTGGAAGCAACTTATTCCTCCTTAATCAAACATCAAAGGATTTATACTTAATTTTGAATTTGGAGCAACCTTAAATTTACAGGTCTCTGTCCACCCTTTAGAGGTGTTTGACGATAGAAACTTTGAATTACATCGAAAAAAATCCTTAGAGGTGCATATAATTCAATTGTTTGACGGTAAAAACTTTAGATGTCACCCAAAAAAAAAAAAAAATCCTTAGTGGTGCTTATAATTCGGAAGAGAATTAGTCACTCTGTCTGATGCGGTAACTCATAAAAATCTTTAAACGTGCCTACAATTCAGGAAGAAAATTAATTACTGTGTCTGAACGTAGAAAGTAGAAATCGAAAATTGAAGTGAATAAAGGAGATGAGAATAATGATGAAAAGTGAGGAACAAAAAAGGGTGGTCACCACACGCCTAATGGGCGCGTGTACCACTGGGCTCGTTCCGTCTTCAATGTTTTTTTTTTTTTCCTTTTCTCTCCTCTTTCTCTTTCTTTCACTTTAGCCACACACTCTAAAAATACCAAACAAAATCCACATATGGGAACACTCTCAGACTTCAACATCAAGACCAAACATATATAGTGTCCACATACACACGAACATACCATATATGTTTATGCTTACAACTGTACCTACTAGCTATAGAATAACGTTACCAATTTTGGATCCTAAGAAATCTTATTTTTCCTTTTCAATTGCTTGATACTATATATCAAGAGATATTTACTAAATTAATTTTATAAAAATCAACTTGGTTGGTGTGAATGGCCGTGAACTCTCATTTCGTATAACAAAATTAATATGGCCAACACTCTATTCCTTAGTTGGGCGACCCGATGCGAGCAAAAATTAGTCTAAATTAAATATCGTACATGTTTAAAAGTGACTCAACTCCTATAGTAGGACATATTCAACACACCTCGTGATCTAACTAAAAAAATTAATTTTATAAAAAAGTAAATCCTATAGCTATAACCTCATAATTAATAGTGGAAATTTTATTTTACAAAATATTACTCCATCTTATTATGTTCAATCCCGACATCTTGTCTTGAGTTCTACAAAGACACAACTACTATTTACCATCTTATCTTATCGTATGGTATGTATATTACATGATAATATTATGATCGAATATTAACGAAAAGAATTTTGCTAAAATACTAGGGAAAAAAAGTTGAACTGATTTGTGATCCAGTTATAGAGGCATGATATGACACATGCAGAAAGTGGGACAGCAGCATAAAGATAGTCAGATAAATGAAGCATTGGTGTAGGCATGAAGCAAATTGGAGAGTACAATCAAGTGCAAAGGTCCCCCTAAATGTGAACAAGTTTAGTTCATAGATATTAGGTTGTTTTTATATTTCTTTTTAACTTCATGTATCATTTTTTTGATACACAAAAGTTATATAGATGGTTGTTGCCTATAATTAAATTATGACATATCATCAATCTCAAAGAGTAAATAATTTATAGTCAAAGGTATGAATGAGATGACACATGTCTCTTCCTGTTTAAGGTCATAGGGTTCTCGAATTTGAGTTATTGTAGGTATCCTCTAAGTTAAAGCTGATTGGAATGTCTCATCAATATGTTTTTATTTGATGACTTGGATGCCCAACAACAACAACAACAAACCTTGTGGTCTAGTGGCACCCGGTGTCCCAGTTTACACTCTCACATGGGTTAATAATAGCCAAAGACTTTGTGGTCTAGTGGCACCCGGTTGGCAAATTATACAGTGCACCACGGTGCACATAGCAATGTGCACCACGTACGTAAACGACGTCGTTTTGAGCACTGTAAACTAACCGTCTGTTTTTTTTGGAAATCACGTTTCGCGTTTCGGCTGATCTCTGTATTTATGTTAATATTCTGTGTATTCCAGACGATCATTCTGTGTATTCTAGGCAACTGTTTTGTGTATTCATGTTAGTAACACATGTTGTGATGTGTTTGTGCATTCGAATGTTTATTAGGAGGATGAGTTCTGTATATTTTGTGTCAATATTCTGTGTCTTCATGTTATTAACACAGTGATAGGGAATATACCCGGGGTATACGGCCATACGTATTTTTGTACGAATGATTTGATACGAGTACAGGTATTGGCCTATAAAAAGGACTGTGGCCCTTCAAGTTGAGGACTTTTGGCCTCTTGACTCTCTCTCTAAATTAGAACACCATGCAATGCTCTCTCTTCTCTCTATTCTACTCAAGAATCATGAATACAAAAGATGAATTGAGAGCTATTTTGTTGATTTCCTTTACATTACTACCTACATTGTTATCTACTTGAATACATGGAGTAATTAATCTGTATCACACAGGTTGTGATGTGTTTGTGCATTCGAATGTTAGAAGGATGAGTTCTGTGTATTTTGTGTCAATATTCTGTGTATTTTGGACAAACGTTCTGTGTATTCTAGGCAAACGTTCTGTGTATTCTAGATAATGATTATGTGTATTATAGATAATGAATTCACTGGAGTCATTCGCGTCCGCGTCCACTAACATCGAAACGACGTCGTTTACGTACGTGGTGCACATTGCTATGTGTACCGTGGTGCAGGGTATAACGATTGCACCCGGTGTCCCAGTTTACACTCTCACATGGGTTCGAGCCTCAGTGGAGGCAACTGTTGGCTCTTTGTGCTTCAGTATGTTGAGAAAGTAGCTATGATTCCTATGAACAGATACTACATTGTAACAGAGTTAGTACTACTCAAAAAAATAATAATAACGATATAAAGTTTTAGACTATTGAAATTAGCTAGGGAGATATATACTTAAATGCAAATTGTTATATATTTATTTATCACAAAAAGTAAAAGTTTTTTACCCTAAAGCATGTTGTTCACAAAAAGCAAAATTTATGTCTTTTCAACCCAAAAACATTTTTAAAATTACACCCCACTTTTATTCTTTTAAGAGCATCCACATCTCTAGTTTTTTTGGGGTTATTTCAGAGCTATGAACTGATGCATAATTTTATGACAGATGTGGAGTGTGTTTTTTTTTCTGTTTTTTACTTCCTGCAAGAGCTTGCATATTTGTGGGGTCCACAATTTGGTAAAAGAAAATAAAAGCAGCATTGAAGCTGCGTGTGGTGGACAGCATGCGCCCCAGTTGGCGCGTGCATTGCACGCCCCAGCTGGGGCGTGAACTCCTTTTTTTTTTTAATTTTTTTTTGCTTTTTCTGATTTTGTGTCAGAAAGCTTTGTTTTGCCCTTTTATTATTTTGCTTCCTTTTTTGTTGGCATCTTCTCTCTCCTAATGTCATTTAAAAATTTGTGTCCAATTCACCACTGATAATGTTGCTCTAAGTCACTAAAATTGACTTACGAAACAAGCTCATTTCAGCATGCAGGAATGGAAAGGAAATAAAATAAAATAAAATAAAATACAGTCATTATGTGTGACTATTTTTACTTGTTTATATAATGTCATTATGTGTGATTTTATTGACATCTATTTGATGTACATTTAATTTTATTGGTTGTATTAACTCTATGTTGGGATTGTATTATATTCGATAATTACAAAAATTGAAAACTAATAACCACTCGATCTTCAAGAAACTCAATAAATTTCTCTTTGCAATTTTAACACGCAACATATAATATCTATGTTTAGTTGTAATTGGTTGTAATTATTAATAAAAAGAGTTTTTTTTTTGTTTTTTTTTTTTATAAAGAAAAGGTACTACTGGAATATTATTACTAATCTTGTAAGCAAATAATCACAAATGAAAGTTTAGAAATACTAAAAACTTGTAGCCTTTGCTAATGTATGAGCTAGGTGGTTCATTGAACATTTAACATGACAAGCACTAACATACCCTATAGACTGAATTATGCTAATTAAACACTTATTAGAGATATATAAGACTAGTATAAGCCAAAGACCTTGTAGTCAAGTGGCACTTGGTGTACACTCCCATATGGAAGGGAGTGGGTTTAAGCCTCAGTGGAGGCAGGCATCTGTTGACTCTTTGTGTTGTCCTTGAGTGATACTTTTGCACTAATTTTATAATCAAATAAATGTACACTTTCAAAAGCTAGAATTGTTTATAATTTCATCTTTAATTTTATTATCTAAATATATAATACAAAATTTTATTCGTGCATCGCATGGATAATTGGGTAATTATTTGCTCGAATTCAAGAAAGGATAATATCAGAAAATATAATCGATCCAACTTATTTCATCAATTGTACTATATAATATTCGTGGTTATAATTTTATATAATTGTATATAGATCGAAATATTTTTAAAATATTATAATAAATCCGTTCTGTGCAATGCACGTGAAACGCACGTACAACGCACAGGATTGCACTGGTGAAAATACTAGTTTTTAGTCTTTTGGAGTTTGATGTTCTTTGTTAGCCTCATTATTTGCTTCCAAAAGGTTGAATCCACAACCCTATTGTTAGCCCCATTCTTGTTTCTGCAAATAACCGCAGCGATTCCGACTATGATCGGAATAATTCGGAAGCACTAAAATTGAAGTCGATCGCGATGGCCTCCATTCTTGTGGGCAGAACTTTGGGGGTCTCCTTGATGTTCACTGGCAGGGTCATTCCAGCCTTACGATCGGAGAGAAACTTATTCTTATTCATCAAGGCGTTCCTAGCCGATGTGATCCTGTCCACCGGGTTCATCCACGTGTTGCCCGATGTATTTGAGACTCTTAAATTTTGTTTGTTAATGTTCGTTTACCTTAATTAATAAACGAACACTTACCGAGCTCGAACACGAGTAGTTTGTCCGAAAGTTCTGCTCGCTAACAGCCCTATTTATTAATACTACACAATGATTAAACCTGCGGTAAAAGGTAGTTGTCTTTCATTTTTAATGAAGATTATAATAAGAGATCTTTTCCTTTTTCTACATTTCTTAAATCATCAATCAACTTGCTAGAATCTCCTTGATTTGGTAATTAAATTGGTTACAAACATATTATTTGGCAGGATTGACACCCACTATGAGGGTGAGAACGTGTGTAATTCCCCTTGGTATTATCTAACAATGTGAACATTTTTAGATTCTGAGAGACTAGTGTAGGACTCTATATATGAGGAAACTATCTCCTTCTCAAAACACAAAGTCTCTTAGATTGTGAGAGACTAGTGCAATCCTCTTATCTTCCAAAATCATTTTGCATTTTCTATAAATATCAAAGGGCCGAATTCGCCATTTGTTACTCTTCACTTGATACGTATGCAAAACTTCTCTTTCAGAAATGAATAAGTTGTTTTTAGTCTTTAATTTGTTGTGTTGGTGTTCCCCATTCTTGTTTCTGCCTATTGGAATATAAAGCTGAAGCTGATAACACAGAAGAAGGAAAATAATTCAAAACTGCTAGGGGTCTTATTGTTAGTTTGTTATTAGTTTGTTACAACTAAATTTGCCGCCACCTATCTCCATCATCTTTGTATATATATTCCATGTACGCACAGCTTCAATAATATTCAGATATTCTTTCTTTCCATTTCACTCTACAATGAAACTGCTCTGTTCTCTCCCTCATTGATCTCCACTGCCTGGCTCCATCACTGCCTGCGCCGATTCGTCGGACGATGATTGGAGGTTGCACAATATGAAGAACACAAAGTACAGTATTTGATAGCAGACTATTACACCAATATTTTTTTAATTCCCGCTAAGGGCCTAACATTGTTGGCTCTTATTAAAAAAGTGTATAATTGTATATCGATCCGAATATTTTTAAAATATTATAATAAATCCGTTCTGTGCAATGCATGTGCAACACACGTGGAGCGCACGTGCAACGCACGGGATTGCAACTGTGCAAATACTAGTTTTTTTGTCTTTGTGAGTTTGATGTTCTTTGTTAGCTCCATTTTTTGCTCCCAAAAGGTTGAATCCCCAACCCCATTGTTAGCTCCATTCTGGTTTCTGCAAATAAATGCAGCGATCCCGACTATGATCGGAATAATTCGGAAGCACTATAATTGAAGTTGATCGCGGTGGCATCCATTCTTGTGGGCGGAGCTTTGGGGGTCTCCTTGATGTTCACTGGCAGGGTCTCCTTGACGTCGTTTTGGGACCGCGGTCCACAATGCATTATGGACCACGGTCCACGATATAATTTGCGCACTCTGAGGGTGAGAACGTGTGTAATTCCCCTTGGTATGTTGACTAGTGTAGGACTCTATATATGAGGAAACTATCTCCTTCTCAAAACACAAAGTCTCTTAGATTGTGAGAGACAGTGCAATCCTTATCTTCCAAGATCATTTTGCATTTTCTATAAATATTTTTTTAAAAAAATTAAAGAAAAGGTAATGGAATATTATTACTAATCTCACGCAATGTAATTGGTTGTAATTATTAATTAAAAGAGTAATTGATTGGGACAACTACCGCGTACGAAACCAATGATTTGATTTAGAAATGGTAATGAAATAACGATCTATGTATATATAGAATATTTTCCAAAAAAATTGTATATATAGAGTAATAACAATTCAACAAATGATGTGAAAATGATCTGGTCAACTTAAGTGCCGTGAGGGTGAGGGTGGAGTGTTAGGTTTAATGTAAATTATGCTTTAATTGACCTAAAATATAACCGCACGGTGCAACATTAACATTGCACGGTAAACGATTAGATTATGGCAAAAACATGTGTGAGACCGGTCGGGTCGGGTCGGGTCAAGATGCAATTGTGATACTTATGCGCACAAATGTCATCATGTTCAAATGTAATACTAATCAAGAATAAAATTTTTGTTACTTATAATGGTAAATGTAATACTTTTAAGAGAAAATACAATACTTTTACAATTTGATTTAAAAATATTACATTTTTCCTCAAAAGTATTATATTTTCCCTTATAAGTAAGGAGCACTTGTCAATATTACTTATCATGAAGAATGTATTACTTTTTCTCTTATAAGTAACAAAAATTGTATTCTTGATTAGTATTACATTTGTGCATATAAGTATGATATTTGCACATATAAGTATGACATTTGCATATTGCTTCGACCCGACCCGACCCGTCTCACAAATAAGAATCCGTGAGACGGTCTCACACAAGTGTGACCCTTAGATGGGAGGTAACCCAAATACTCAATTGAATTAGTCAAACAATTAATTTGATAATTATAAAGTTTCAAAGTTTGACTTATTTTGGGAGTTATTTATTAGTCTTTTCATTTTGTAAGTTTGAGTTGAAATTTTATTTTATTTTTTGGACACTTTTAGTTTTCTCATGACTTCACATATTTTTAGTAAGGGCATTTTTGTTTTAGATAACCTCTAATTTTTAGTAACCATATTTTTCAACTGATTTTTAGTAAAGTCCTAAACCAATTAAACTGGTCGAAACCTGAGTCCAAAATCAATAGAAATATTTTGGACGGAAAGTTAAAATAAAGGATTTTGTTTATATTAATAATGGATTCATCATTTTTTTTTTCATGATAAAGGGGGGACTCTATATATGAGGAAACTATCTCCTCCTCAAAACACAAAGTCTCTTAGATTGTGAGAGACTAGTGCATGCAATGCTCTTATATATCTTCCAAAATCATTTTGCATTTTCTATAAATATCAAAGGGCCGAATTCGCCATTTGTTAATCTTGACTTGATTCGTATGCAAAACTTCTCTTCAGAAATGAATAAGTTGTTTTTAGTCTTTGTTGGGTCGGTGTTCCCCATTTTTGTTTCTGCCTGCGGCGATTCGTCGGACGATGATGGGAAGCAATGAAATATTTTGGCAAAATTACAATTAAAGATTAGAATAGATTACAAATTTAATTGGAGGTTGTACAATAAGAAGAACACAAAGTAAAGTATTTGATAGCAGACTATTACACCAACATTTTTTTAGTTCCCGTTAAGGGCCTCACATTATTGGCTCTTATTAAAAAAAGTGTATAATTGTATATCGATCCAAATATTTTTAAAATATTATAATAAATCCGTTCTGTGCAATGCATGTGCAACACACGTGAAACGCACGTGCAACGCACGGGATTGCACCTGTGAAAATACTAGTTTTTAGTTTTTGTGAGTTTGATGTTCTTTGTTAGCCCCATTCTTTGCTCCCAAAATGTAGAATCTCCAACCCCATTGTTAGCTCCATTCTTGTTTCTGCAAATAACTGCAACGATTCTGACTATGATCCATATCGGAATAATTCGGAAGCACTAAAATTGAAGTTGATCGCGCTGGCGTCCATTCTTGTGGGCGGAGATTTGGGGATCTCCTTGATGTTCACTGGCAGGGTCATTCCAGCCTTACGACCGGAGAGAAACTTATTCTTATTCATAAGGCGTTCCTGGCCGGTGTGATCCTGTCCATCGGGTTCATCCACGTGTTGCCCGATGCATTTGAGACTCTTACCATTGATACGTATGCAAAACTTCTCTTTCAGAAATGAATAAGTTGTTTTTAGTCTTT
>CM008345.1:16503050-16513823 GCA_002525835.2 Ipomoea batatas
TCCGAGATGGAAGAGAGGTTGCGGTGAAGCGCCTGTACGAGCACAATTGCAAGAGAATGGAACAGTTTATCAATGAAATTGAAATACTAACCGGTCTAAGGCACACCAATCTGGTAACCCTCTATGGTTGCTCATCAAAATCTAGCCGTGAACTCCTCCTTGTTTATGAATACATCTCTAATGGAACACTCGCCGATCACCTTCACGGTAAAAGAGCGAACGAAGGATCACTCCCCTGGCCTATCCGCCTCAACATCGCAGTAGAAACCGCCAGTGCCTTAGCCTACCTCCATGCTTCTGACATAATCCACCGCGATGTGAAAACCGCTAACATTCTCCTCGACCACAACTTCTCTGTGAAAGTGGCAGACTTTGGACTTTCGAGGCTTTTCCCGAGTAATGTCACACACGTCTCAACTGCACCTCAAGGGACCCCGGGCTACGTTGACCCAGAGTACCACGAGTGCTATCACCTCACTGACAAGAGTGATGTTTATAGTTTCGGTGTGGTTCTTATCGAGCTCATATCTTCCATGCCTGCTGTGGATATGAGCAGGCACAAACAAGAGATCAACTTGGCAAACTTTGCGATGAACAAGATCATGAGGGGCTCTTACAACGAGCTGATCGATCCGTCTCTCGGGTTTGAGACAGACGAGGAGATCACGAGGATGACTACTTCGGTAGCAGAGCTAGCTTTTGGTTGCATTCAACAAGAGAAAGATATGAGGCCTACAATGGATGGTGTAGTAGATGCATTGAAGGAGATTCGAGGTGGTGAGCGCAAAGGCGAGGAAATTATTCCACCACTGACGGAATCAGAACATGTTGTGTTCTCCAAGAGTTTTAGATTTCCGACTTCCCCAATTTCTGTGACTGATAAGTGGATTAGTAGTTCTAGTACTACCAACAGTAGCTGTTAAAATTCTAAGAAAAACGTCTTTTAAGTCCATCCAAACAAATAGGAGAGTGGGGAAACTTTAGAGGAGTTTGTGAAGATTTTGCTTGTTTAAATTAAAGATTCCTATTGCAGTTTAATTGTTTGCTAAATCATGTAGAAATGCGTTGGTTTTGTTATGAATTTTTTGTACTGTGTAGTAGGTTTCTGTATGTGGTGTTGATAAGAACTGTATGAATTGTATTGAATGAGATTATTCAAAGATACAAATTACAGAGATATATATAATGAGAGAATTACATGGAGACTAGAATAATGGAATCAGGAAGCCTAGAATAGAGAGTCATAATCTTACTCAAATACATAGAGTCCTAATATTATCTCTCAAGCACAAGGTAAACTAGTAACATGTACCTCGTCTCTAAGAAAAGAAAATCTAGGACTAGATAGAGCTTTAATAAAGATATCATCAAGTTCGTTTTTGGTTGAAATAAAGTTGACTTGAATATCTCCAGAAGCAGCTCTGTCTCTAAAAAAGTGATAATCAATCTCAATATGTTTGGTACGCGCATGAAAAATCGGATTTGCTGACATGTATGTAGCACCAAGATTGTCACACCATAACTTGGGAATAAAAATATTGGGGACATTGGTATCACGCAGTAAAGACAAAATCCAAATTACTTCAGCACAAACATCTGCTACTTAGCCTCAGTAGAAGATCTAGCTAGCAAAAGTTTTTTGTTTCTTACAGACCCAAGACACAAGATTGGACCCAAGAAACACAACATAACCATTAGTTGTCTTTCAGTATTTAGGACAACCAGCCCAATCAGAATCAGAAAAAACATGCAAATCCTAGATACTGATTTTTTTATTCGCAAACCATAAGTGATAGTTCCCTTAACATACCTCAATACTCGTTTTAGTTGTTCCCAATGTAAAACTGTAGGAGCATGCATATGTTAACACAGTTGGTTATTGACTGTAAGGATAGATCCAGGAGTGTGACAGTCAGGTATTATAGTGCCCCTGCCAAACTCTTTTATTGGGTAGGATCATCATACAAGTCTGCATTGAAAGGAATTGATTTCAAAATAGAAATAGGAGTAGATAATGTTTTGCATTCTGCAATTCCAACACGTTTCAAAATATCAGTTCAATATATATATATCCCACCATCACATTTAACTATCTCAATACCAAGAAAGAAATCAAGTTCACCAAGATCCCCAATCTTAAAAGTAGCAAATAACATTGATAACAAAGTAGTTATAAGATCTAGATCACTCCCCATCACAAGTATATCATATCATCAACATAAACCAAGGGGTACACATAAGCAGAACCTTGAGAGAAATAGAATAGAGACACATCCGTTTTTTATACTTGAAAACCAACAAAAAGCAAAATCAAGTGCAGACGATTAAACCATGCTCTAGGAGCCTGCTTTAAGCCATACAATGAGCATTTAATCAAGCAAACATGATCTGGATACTGAGTATCAATATAAACTGGGGGTTGTTTCATGTAAACAATTTCAGACAAATTACCATTCAGAAAAGCATTATGGACATCAAGCTGTCTAATAACCCAACTAGAGGAAATAGCTAAGGAAAGAAGTAATCTAACAGCAATAGGCTTTACCAAAGGATTGAATGTATCAAAGAAGTCGTGACCTGGTACTTGAATAAAACCTTTTACTACTAACCTTGCCTTGTGTCTTTCAATGGAGCCATCTGCCTTACGTTTGGTGCAAAAGACCAATTTACACCCAATGATATTCATACTTGTCTTGGATGGCACAAGAGACCACGTTTGATTGTGTAGAAGTGCATTAAATTCTTGGTCTATAGCCTCACGCCATTCTGGATATTTAACTGCTTGAGTGTAACAAGTGGGATTCGTAAAGCAAACCTATGCATTCAAAGCTGAAGGAGGCACTACTACAGAAAACACATTTAACGTCGCCTAAATAACGCCGATTTTTCAAAAAACCGTCGTAAAAAATTATTTATATTTATAATTTTTTTAAAAAGGGATACGCTGTCGGTTTTCTACGTCAAATATTTTTAAATAAATTACGAAAAAGATACGCCATCGGTTCAAGCCTGAACCGACGTCGTTTGTGATTTTAAAAAAAATTAAAATAAAAATAAATACTATACGACGTCGGTTCTCTTGTGAACCGACGTAATATATATTATATTATATTTTATTTTTTAAATTAGAGTCTACGGCGTCAGTTTTCCTTAAAAACCGACGCCGTAGACGTACTATATTTAAAAAAATTATTATATACGACGTCGGTTCGAATGTAAACCGACGTCGTATAATTATTATTAATTTTTCTATAAAATTCGTCGACGTTTTGCATTAAAAAAAAACATTAATAACCCTACGGCGTCGGTTGTGCCAATAACCGACGCCGTAGAGTATTAATATACTGTACGTACGGGATCCTTCTTAAAATTCAGATATGTAGGTTTTGCACCATTCTTCTTCTTCTTTTCTTCTTTCGCCGCAGCACAGCCACGAACCGCTCCGCCACCGCCACACAGATCTGAAACTTCTCAAGAGAATTCATTGGATTGGCAAAACTTCTTTCTTGCTCTTACACAGTACACTCTATGATATGATATCTTAAGTTCTTTACCATGTCTTTTCTCATGTGCAGATCCAGTCATTCCTTGCTGGAGTACCTTACATTGTTGTTGGTTTTAGGTCGGTTTTAATTTCATGACATCATCTTGTGTATCCTTTGTTCATAGTTTTTTTTTTGGTTGAGTGTAAATAGATGTGAATCTTTGACCTCTGTTGCCTTTCGTGACATTGATAAGTGCTGGTTTATGGCTGCTATTGAGTTCTCATAGACTCATAGTTAATAACTGGAGTGCAATTTCAAATATGTTAAATCTGACATGCCTGCAAGATGATAATGGTCAACTTGTCCGCACTGAGAGATTGAGAACTAATGAGATCACACAACGGGTAAAAATGAAAAGTTACTCGCAGGTAACCACTCTCTACTTGAATACATTTATACACAAAGTTTGGTTAATTTGAATGGCATGGCACTGGATGAGTGCATGGTCTATGTATAACTCACGATGGCTTTGTTAGGAAATTGTCAGACTAGTATCGTTCTGTAAATCACATTTCTCTCCCTGCGGTTGATCTTCTTGTTTACTGCAACACTGAATTTTTACGTGGCTTTTGATTTTGACAGGGCGGAGTATGTCTTGTATTTCCAGACGAGGTTCTATGCTGGCTTTACGGGAAAGTAAGAGTCCCCGTTAACTTTTTAAATAAATAAATTACATATGGCGTCGGTTATTTCGCATAACCGACGCCATATGTAATTTTGTTTAAAAAAAACTAAACGACGTCGGTTTTTGCTTAAAAACTGACGTCGTTTATTATTATTATTTTTTTAATATATGATACGACGTCGGTTTTCCCTAAAAATCGACGTCGTATCATTTTTTTTAAATAAACGACGTCGGTTGGTCTTAATAATCAACGTCGTTTATTTATTTTAAAAAATAAAAAATACATATGGCGTTGGTTTTTACAACCGACGTTGTATCATTTATATACAACGTTTGCCAGATCGATGTCGATTTTTAACCGACGTTAAAAGTGCTAAAAAACTGACGTTAAAGGTGTTTTCTGTAGTAGTGAGGAGCTTGAGATTGACAGAGAGTAGCCATTGCATGAGTGCGAGTGCTAGGCTTCACAAACTTCCCACGTGGGTGGCCACGAGGCCTTGCGCCAGTCTGTACGCTGTCCGGTTCGAGTCACGTATTAGTGCTAGATTGCACGATGTGATGCACGGCATGACCAGTACCTGCATGCGACTAGGTGGCGGTCTGCCCGGGCTTGGCGTCTTCGCTGGCGGGTGGCTGTAGTCTGGCCATGTACGGTAGCTGTAATGTGGAAATAATAGTTTCCACTGAGCGTAAGATAGATTCAGCCCATGGAGTGCTCAGCAAACTTTGAGGTGCCTGTAAAATGTTTTTAGAAGCAAAGGGAAAAACCCCTTCATCAAACTGCACATGTCTACACACGTAAATTTTATTGGTTTGTAAGTCTTTGCACCTATACCCCCAAAACGACTCAGGATAACCTAGAAAAACACAAGGAGAAGACCTATAGAATATTTTGTGACGATTGTATGTCCTAAGATAAGGATAATACAAACAACCAAAGACACGGAGAAAGAATAGGATGGAGAGATTTATGCTTCATCAGGTGAGGACTGGAGTTATTTAACACAATAGATGACATTTTATTTATTAAATAAACAGCAGTCTTAAAGGCAAAACCCCAAAATTTATATGAAACAAAGGCATGAGCCAAAATAGTTAAGCATGTTTCAACAATGTGTATATGTTTTCGTTCGACACGACTATTCTGCTCATGAGTAATTCCTAACTGAACGAAGGTAGAGTGTAACTTTTTGGACTCAACCCCTAAATCATATTGTATGGATTTGATTTTTCTATTGAAAGAATGTTTAACCATAGTACGAAACTTATCAAAGATGACATAGAGATCAGATTTTGATTTCATAGAAAACTACTAGGTATAACGAGAGTAATTATCGACGATAATAACAAAGGAACGAAAGTCATCAGTGGACAATAAATGAGTTGGACCCCAAATATCTATATATATTAAATCAAGAATATTTGAACTTGACGACTCAACACGTGGAAACGGAAATCTTGCAGATTTTCCCAATTGGCACGCATTACACAAACTGGAATTACAAGGATTTGAATTACTAGACCCACTAATTGAACAAGACTGAAGAATATGATGTAAGACACGATGGTGTGGATGTCCTAAACGATCATGACACACAGACGCAAACGTACGAGTAGAGAGAAATGCAGATGGAGATGAACTGTTGATAAGAAGTGGGTATAGGCCCCAAAGCTATTGCCCCGCAGAAGTATCTACTTGGAATTGGTGTCCTTCACAAAAAGAAAAAAAAAGAGGGGTGAAACTCAAAGAACACTTTATTATATGATGCAAATTTTTGAACAGACAATAAAGAGGTAGATAGATTAGGAACATGAAGGATATTAGACAACCTAAAGGACCTAGATGAGGTAGTAAAGGAAGCACGATCAACATGACTAATAGATAAAGTCTTGCCATCACCAACACGTAGTGTATAGTATCATTACCAACATACTTCTCTGAAGTAGACATGGCTGCAATGTTTGGAGTTAAATGATTGGTAGCCCCAATATCAGGGACCCATACCTGAGAACCATTAACATCACCTCGATATGTCAACTTTGCATGCGGAGGCGGATCATAGCAATTGTAACAAGTGTGCGTTGTATGACCATAATGATTACAAAGTTGACACTGAGTTAGACCGCCCCTGCCGCAACCGCCTTTGCGCCCTCCGGTCTACTGTCCATTGTTGTCGCTGTCACGTTTGGCGCTGCTGCCTCCGCCTCCACGATGCGGCCGCCCTCGACCATTACCATGCCAGCCGCCGCGACGTTGCTGCCCTCCACGCTGGGCAGCGTTGGCAGCCGATGGCGATCGCATATCGCCGTCGCTGTGAACAAAGTCGTGGACACCAAAGAAGTCGGCCAGTTCCATGAGGGTCACTGCTTGTCCGCGAACTACAAAAGACGAAGTTAAGTTGCGATATTTTGGTCTTAGGCTGCGAAAAACATACAAATTCATCTCGTCTAGACTAAGCGGATTGGCTAGAGTAAGGTCCTCCATGACTACACGTGCACGACTAATATAATTAGTCATAGAAGAATTACCCTGTTGAAGGGATTGAAGTTGACCAAGATGATGAAGCGACTTGGCACACCCAAATTTGCCGTGATGTCCGGCGACCAACTATAAGATGCATAACCTCTTATGAAAGAGAGGAAATCAACATAGACAACAAAGCTTGGTCATGATGAAACCATACCGCATGAGCTGGATTCGCTTGCGGAATTGAATTATTAATGGTTGGGAGGAAAGCACCGGACATGGGTGACTACCGTCAATAAACCCCATTAACGCATGACCTTGGAGGAAATGCACTACTTGATGTGTCCTCCAAAACAAGAAATTAATTTTATGGGTAAACTTAATATTGATAAAGTGATGGGCAGCAGAAAGCGAATTAACATCCACAAAAACAGAGGAAGTAACAACTGCATCTAAGACGGTCCGTTCAGAGGAGTTGGCAGAGCCGTCAAGCATGGGAAAAAAGAGAGAAAAAGAACTCTAGCTAGCTAACTGATACCATATGAGAACGATATGAATTGTATTGAATGAGATTACATAAAGTTACAGGTTACAGGAATTATATATAATGAGAAAATTCCAGGGAGACTAAAATAGGAAGTCATTATCTGACTCAAATACATAGAGTCATAATAGTGTTAATGCGGCATGATTTGTAAATTTGTTTACATGATGAGCCTTAAATGAGTAAATGATCATCAACTTTGAAAGTTTTTATTAAGGATTATGAAAAAGGAAAATAGTGTAATTATGTTTATGAAATTATGAACCTTTAAAAAATAAAAATGATGTTTATGGAATTATGGACCCTTAATTTAGTGATTGCCTGCAGCCGTGTAACATAGGGTCCAGGTCAAGTCTATCTTTTGACTATTTGTTCTACCCTTTATTTACTTAAGTCGTCCATTTCGGGATTGCTACGTTCTTTTAAATATAGAGAAAAGTTTTTTCCCTAACAACACACAAATTATTAAATACGCCAAAAACAATATGTAACACATTCACGTACTTTTTTAATTAATCTATTCGAATAAATATAATGAATAAATAAATATATAGCCTACAAAAATTACAATGTGCATTATAATAGGAAAATTTTAGAATGCTGAAAATTCACAATACCACAACTATAATTAGAATTGGGAGGGGAAAATACTTTTGTAAATAATTATTACTCTAGCTATTTACAAATACATGACTACTTCTTTCCATTAATAGTAGTAGGTATACATCGATGTCACTCGAGCCGTTGTTATATCATGGGATAGATTTAGAACTTTTGCTTCATTACTTTTTTTTTTTTGCATAAATAAAATTAATGTATAAAAAAATATTAAAATTTATAATTAAAATATTTTAAATAACACTCATATTGTTCATTTTTTAATTTATAAAATAAATCTACAAGAGTATAAAGTCATTATTTTCGATACATAAACATGGTTCATAACAGTCCACATAAATTTGCTATCATAGATACAAAAATTCACTAAGTACATATAACACTGCTAGAAATTATCATTCTACCGACTCATTTCCAACCACCCAAAAATATGGTCGCAAAAAATAATTTTTTTTTTCATTTCTCCATCGGAGGGTTATGGTGGTCAAAAAGTGGTCGGAATTTTCGTCAAATTTATTTATTTTTAATTAGAGAGCATTTTCAACCATCCGGGGTGGTCAGAATTTCCGACCACCAAGTAAAGGTGGTCGGAATTGTTTTTTGACAGTTTAAATTGTTTAAATTGATCTTATTTTCCGACCATCTTGGAATCTTGGTGGTCGGTATTTCCTCTTAAAGGTGGTCGGAAAACTCCTCATTTTTTTTCCAGATTTCAACTTGCATTTCTTCAACCGACCACCAAGTATGTTGACATGTTGTGATGTTCAATATAAACAACTAAATTAGCCTTGCGTAACAACCATTTCACCATTCTTGTTATGAAAATAAGACCGTGTTGCCTTTTCCATATAGATATATGAAATTATTTTCTAACATCAACTCCTTAAAACCTTTATTCTTGTATTCTCAAAAAAACCTTTATTCTTGTTAGGACTCTACAATCCTAGTCTATTGAGAATCATAATTCTATTTAGTTTCATAATCCCACGTAATGTATTGTTATAGGGAATATACCCCGGATTTACCGACTCATGCATACTGAGAGCCCAAATCGGATCCAGCTATATTTATATGGAGGATCATTTTCCGATCGCTTCTGACATCTTGAGGGTACTCACCCGACCCGACATGAAACTTAGGCTCATTCCCAGCTTAGGGAAGATGAGGGAGCATGTTCCGTTCAAGTCTTCAACTCCTTAAAACCTTTATTCTAACTTAACAAAAGTTCTTTCTCTCTCTCATGAATGTTAGTTGATAGCTAATTAGTTTAGCTGGTAGCTAATAGCTTATTGTGTTAGTTGATTTGACTAACTCATTGTATTAGCTAATTATTATAAAAATGCGTTTAGTAAATTAATTGTTTACTATTAACTGGTTGCATGTAAAATGACTAATAATGACTTTATTATTAATGACTTTAAACATGTGCAATTGAGTTATTGTAGTAGTATAGAGGGCAACGTCATGCAATGAGATTATGATGCAGGAAGTTGTGGATTTGTCTCGTTGTGTTTGTATATATGATTGAGATCTTAGTTGTACTATAAACTCTTAATCTTGCAAACGCCTATTGATATTTGACCGTGGTAGTTTTTTCCTCTACATGTTTCATGTTCCGTGAGATGTGTGTCATACATTCTCATGTGAAAGTATTCAACAAAATATTAATATCTATTATATATGTAGAAGGTTAATGAGTAGTATATTTTGTTCTAGTTTCATAATTTGTTTACTTAATAGTAACAACAATAGCTTTGCAGGTTGTCCAAATATTGATACTGCAATATGTATGTCTAGTTTCATCAAAAGTTTTTACATCCATTTTGTACATGTTTATTTTGAAGTTCATATTTTTTTGAATTAGTATGAATGAGTGTGGTACTTGATTTTGTATGTGCATGTTTGATGTGTGTGTTTTTTGTATATTTTTTTTGTCGATTTGATACTAATCTTGGAGTACTCACTGCTGCCTTTTTATCACAATGCATGCAGTTAAAGAGTTTACCACTTTGTGCATACACATTTTTAAACAGTGGCTACATCCTATATACCAATTATTTTTGTTGTCAAGATCGATGTTGATTTTATCTTTAATCCAAACAGGTTGATTGTAGAAAATAAAATTAATTGTAAATTTATATTTGTTCTAATATATTTAAAGAATGCACAATAAGTATTTTACATACAAGATTAATGAATGCTGCAATGGTAGCTATTTTTCAAATTTCTTCTTTTTCTGAATTTGAAAGATTGATTCCAACAATGTTGTTGTACAGTCTCAACATTTTTTCAATGCATCAAGTGTGTCACAATGTTCTATTGCCCTACGTTGACATTTTTAATAATGAATTTTAAATCAATTTATTAGGTTATTTGAATGTCTTCTTTGTCAACAAATCCTTCATAAGTAGTTAATATGATTGGCTTCAAATTGTTCCCTTTTAAAAAATTTTTCCATGTTATTAACATAATACTTGGTAAATAAATATATAACATTATTTTTTAGTATAACTTTGATATTTAATTACAAGATAGTGTATGAAAAAAAAAAACAATGAACAATGTAGTGAATATAATTAATTAATAAATTTGAAACTAAGGAATCTTTGTATTGTAGAAAATATAAACAATATAACTAATGAATTTTATCTCTTTTTAATAAAGACATGGTAGACATCAAATTATAAATTAAAGAAATGCATATGCGTTATTTTTTTGTTGTAACTATTAATTTATTTAATTTAATAAGAGTAATAGAGTGGGTTACTTACTTTTGATTGGCAGTGGCGGATCCAGAAAAGTTTCTCAGTGGGGGCGAAACATAAAAGATGTAGTTTAAAAAATAATCACTTAAAAGAATATAGTCATAAATATTGTTGGATGTACACGAAAAATAAAACACAATAAAACTTTATAAAAATATTAATAACAATATATGAAACATAATTAATTTGATAAAATAATTCAAATAGAA
>CM008345.1:16597949-16616219 GCA_002525835.2 Ipomoea batatas
GATCAACCTGAAGGTTAGGAGTTTTCCTTTATATGCCTCCTAGTTTTGTTGAAAATTGTTATTCTAGCTGTTACAATTTTGTTTTTGTTTTTTACTGGTATTGATATTTTGTAAAATTTTGCGAAATGTGTCATTTTTCCCATTTTGATGTTCTTTTAGCTGTCAGCTGGTGTTTGATACTTCTGGAATTAGAAATTATAATTAGAGAAAATAGTATCGCTGGGGGACGGATGTTCCTGTGCTTATGCTTATATTCCGGCCTTTGCTGTTAGAAAGTTTGAAAAAACATATCAAAATGCATGTGATCATTTCTGTATGTAAAAATGTGTCATCTTGAGTCTCGTTTGTGTGAGAGTATTTGGAGTTGAACCGATTGCTTTAACAACTAATTGGAAACTCTTTCCCTTTTAATGTACACCTTTTTGGTGTTTCATAATTGTCTTTTAACATTTCAAGTTAAGTGTTGACACAATGACACTACTGTCTTCTGAGCAGGTTCAGAGAAAAGCAGCTTTAACAGCTCTGTAGCTGATCAAGAAGTACGTTTTTGAAATGTTGTTAGAGTTTATCATTTGAGCATTTGAGCTCTGATGTTTGCGATATCTACTCCTGAATTCGAGCCGTAGAAATTTACTTTTGCACTAAAACTGGTGACATAATGTTTAATAGGCTGTACTGGAGACTGTTGCAATGATTACACATGATAAAGTCAAGAAAAATGAAACCCTCGAGGCAAAGTAAGCAAATATGGACATGTAAATATGTAATTTCTTTTTTAATTTCTAACACACACTACTGGCATGGATTCTAATTGATCTACTAATTTCTTTTGCCTTTCAATTTCAGTGGTACTAAATCTTTTCAATTTCAAGATGTTTTTTCCCTGGATAATGAAAATTCTGAAGATATGACAACATTGATAGACAAAAAGGTGAACTGACAGCTAGTACTTGACCAGAGCTTTTTGCAAAATGTTCCTGCATGCAATTCCTGATGATCTTTATTTAACTGTAGGACAATATGTTTGTCATGTCAAATAAGAAATCAAAATATCCAGTGCTTCAAGTTGATCTGAGGTTAATCCTTTTCTTTTTCACCTTAATTCTCTTGATGGTTTACGCTTGTACACTTTAGTGCTGAAAATTTAAAATTGAGGAGCTTTATTTCATATGCTGACTTGGGTATTTTGTAGGCTTATTTCTGATTTGGTGGTTGTTATTGTCTCTGCTGCCATAGGTGGAATTATATTTTCCTGTTTGGGACAACCAGTATGTGTTTTTTATGGTTTTGCCATTTTCTTATATTTTTGTGCGTTTGTTCCAAACTCACTGTGTAACACATGGTTGCTATGATAGGTTATTGTTGGCTATCTTTTAGCGGGTTCTATAATTGGACCTGGGGGTTTGAAATTCATTAAGGAAATAGTACAGGTATGTATTCCAGGTGCTAATAAACTGTGATACTCCCCACCCCACCCTCTCCTCCTCCCTAAAAGAAAGTGAAGAAAAGAATGCTTGATTCCTTTTGAGAAGACATAATTTACTAGAAACTTATATTCCCACAAGTAAATATTTAAGTATTATTATGCAGTCCTGCTTTTCACAATGAATTTTGAGCAAGTATTTTGTGACACTAATATTTTCCCATATGCTGTGATACCAATGCACATCTGTACTTGGATATTTTTGCTGCATTTTGCCTTTGCATTATGATTTCCTGGAGACTGGTTGCAAGAGGGGTTCATTTCTCTCTTATCACACTTTACAGGTTGAGACCTTTGCGCAGTTTGGCGTTGTGTTCCTTCTGTTTGCTTTAGGTCTGGAGTTCTCTTTGACAAAGGTGCTTTGGCTCTCCTTATGATATTGCTCTCTTCTCTAATAGTTTTCTAGTTGCATTTCTTTTAGCATTTCATCTGTTTAGAGAAGTTAATTAACTTGTTCTTCCCCACACAGCTAAAAGTTGTGGGCCCTGTTGCAGTGGTTGGAGGACTACTTCAAATAGTTATCTTCATGTTCTTCTGTGGCATAACTGCAATGGTATGAATTTCAGATTTGATCTTTTCTTAACTTGCTACAAGTATGCTTAAATCCATGTTTTCCAATCTGTTGTAGTTATGTGGAGCAAAATTATCAGAGGGTGTGTTTGTAGGTTGCTTTCTCTCTATGTCTTCAACAGCAGTGGTATATTTCTTCTGCTAATAATCATTATCAGTGAATCCTTGTCTTATAGTGGGGTCAACCCCACTAGTTCTCCACTTTGAATATCATTGAATCAACAGGTGGTGAAGTTTCTGGTTGAGCGGAACAGTAATAATTCTATACATGGTCAAGTGACAATTGGTACACTTATATTCCAGGTAATCACACTATTCTATTGCTATACCCAATATTCATATTCTGAGTTATGCATGACTTACTATTCCCATTTTATCTCCCCTCCTGATAGCCTATCTTCATTTTTTAATAACATTATTTTCCACCCCAAAGCCTTATACTTTTTCTTATGTCTCTTCCTGCTAGGACTGTGCTGTTGGTTTATTATTTGCTTTGCTTCCTGTTCTTGGAGGTAATAGTGGAATTCTGCAAGGGTTGTTTGCGATGGGAAGACTGTAAGCTTAGCTTTTGTTTGCTTTCACATTTGTACAAGCACTTATATGAGCAAAATGCTTCTTGCTTGTGCTAACTTGCTTTTGTTTTCTGCTGTAGGCTGCTGATCCTATCCCTCTTTCTCACTGCTGCATCTGTACTAACTTGGTCTTTTGTTCCTCGTTTTCTGAAGTTAATGGTTCAGATATCTTCTCAGGTGAGTAATTTTTGTACTTATACCCTACCATTGTTATGATTTCTCTATACAAGTTTAATATTGCTATGCAAACTCTATTTCCTAAGCAGCATGTTAGGGTTGTCCCTGGACCTCTATGAATCTACAAAGCCAGCTGAATTATTGATGCTTTACTAAAGGACTGTAAATCCTAGGTTCAACAGGAATTGTGGCATATGTTCATGTAGTCATGCTTATTCTTTTATGTTATTTTCTTATGGTTAATTTGATTGTGGAAAATCTTTCTATATTATTGTTGAGGATAATAAAATACTATAAACTTCTCCCCTCCAACAACTTATGCTTTTAGTTGATGTGAAGTACATAACTAAATTATCATCCAAGGAAGTATTTGATGCTGAAGATGAGTAAGTAGATGAGCTAGTGCTGCATGCATTACAATTTTATGGAGCTTCTACATCATGTTTTTTTATTTGCAGACCAATGAATTATATCAACTAGCTGCAGTGGCGTTCTGCTTATTATCTGCTTGGGTTAGTGTGACTTGGTCTCTATTCTTCACTAAGATGGGATCATTGGGGTTGATCTCAATCTGCAGGCTACATGAATATCAGTGGTTTCTTCTTATTGTGTCATGATAATCGTATACCATCTTCGTATATTGAGCATGCCATTCTTTGATTTTTCAGTGCAGTGACAAGTTGGGGCTCAGTCTTGAGTTGGGTTCGTTTGTGGCTGGAGTCATGATATCTACCACTGACTTTGCACAACATACATTAGAGCAGGTTTATTTTTCCTAACATTTTTTTTTTGAGTTATGTTCTCATAAAGAGGAAATTTCCAAAATATTGTTATTCTAAGACTGTACTCAGAATTTTAATTTATAAAAAAATTGGCACTTAAAGTGTGACAAGTACACCCTCAAAATGCATTATTGGTGTCACATTTTGGGATTCTGACATAAATACTTTATCAACACATGACATTAATTTCTCATTTTGGTAGATGATTGAGAGAATACACAATTTGCACTGATTAAATTAGGTTTGGCTCCAGAGCGATGAATTGAGAAATGCTTAAAAAATTTTGGTATGATGGTTTTTGAAGCTTTGGTCCAAAAAAAAAGGGGACAAGAAAACTTTTAAAAATAGTGATTTTCCTTTTTGGTGTGTGCCTTGAATTTCAAGTGTTTATCCTGCAATTCAAATGAAAAATTAAGATTTTAGGAATGTGAAATTAAGTCACATTATGAGAATATGAAGGTGGCTTTTATGTGCTGATTTTTCGAAACCACCATTTAATAAACAATTTCCAAAATATTATATTTTGGAAATTTCTCTATTTGCAAACATTTAACTAATATGCTTTTTGCTAAGTTTGAAAAGTATAGATCTGGTGGTGGATACACCCCCCTGCCCCCTCCCTTTCCTCCTTCATATGTACCTAAAACCGTTAGAAAAGATTTTATTAGAAAAAAGGGACTCCATATTATATTTGAGGATACACTTAGTATTAAATTTACAATTTAAAATTAAAATATTTTATTAACAATAAGCAACTTACAATAACATATACGCTGTTGTATGATCAAAATTGTATATGTACATGGTATTTTTTACAATTGTCTCAATCATTGTTAGGACTTTGAATTTTATATGGATCTGCCAGTGCATAGATACTTACAAATATAATGCAGGAAACACATTTTTGCTATCCAAATATGCATTGGAAGCACATCAGCTGATTGTCCTGGAGTCTTTACAACCTGATAGATGTCTTTACATACACAATTTTGCATATTGCAGGTGGAACCAATCCGTAACCTCTTTGCTGCTCTGTTCCTTTCTAGTATTGGAATGCTCATACATGTACACTTCCTATGGACGCATGTGGATATATTGCTTGCATCTGTTATTCTGGTTATTGTTGTTAAGACTACTGTTACTGCTACAATTACAAAGGCATTTGGATATAACATTCGAACATCATTTATTGTAAGTTGGCCATTTCAATTTTCTTATCAGGTAAAAAATTGAACACCTGATCTATTATTTGAGTTGTGATAACCTGTGCAGGTTGGACTTTTGCTGGCACAAATTGGAGAATTTGCATTTGTATTGTTAAGTCGTGCATCAAACTTGAACATTGTTGGGGTAATTTCTTTTCTACCAGCACTCCTCACTTATCCAATAATTTACCTACCATCCCATTCGACATAATTTACTTCGTTGAAATGATGGTGTAAACTTGTAGAACTGAGTTCATTGTCTGCACATATAGGTATCACAAAAATACAAAATCTGGTAGAATTCAATCTTGATAGCTTTTATTCTTTCATGATTACTTTTGTAGATATTGAATCAATGCCCAAATGGAACCTGTGCTTGTTTTTCATCAATAGATTTGTTTTACGTTTAAAGCATTTATATGGTGATTCAACAAGGGGTTTCTTTGATAAATTGACTAATTCCTCCTCAGCTAATCATCAGTATTGCTATACGTGTTCTACTAATTGAGGTTGTATTAATTGTGTAGGGCAAGATATACCTCCTTCTTCTTGGAACAACTGCTCTTAGTCTCGTAAGAGCCTCAAGTCTCTATTCACTGAATGGTCCCAACTCTCTCTCATTTTCTAGTCTGACTTTTGCAATGTCAAATATTACACAGGTTACAACTCCTATCTTGTTCAAACTTATACCTGCTGTGATACACCTAGGAGTTCTTATGCATTGGTTTCCACCTGAGCCTACTGCATCAACTGAGGTATGTGTACTCTTTGTCCTGTAAACTTGAGTTGCAAAAAATGGCGTCAAGATACCCCAAGACTTTAATACACATATCTCTAGTGGCTAGTGGGGGTGTTTGGTTCAAAAAATGTTTTGAGATTATAACATTCCTGGGAATCTTACATAACCTAAGAAGTAAGAATGTGAGGGATGTAATTTTTGTAGATGTTACCTAAATGAACTATAAACAAAGTTCGAGAATATCATATTCTATACAGTGACCTTTCACATCCGTTTGAACCAAAGAGAGAAATATAATATTTCAATATTCACATTACTGGGTTTATGTGAGATGAGCTGAACCAAATGCCCCCTCAGGATGTATTGTACAATGCACTCAACCTACCACTTAGTGTGCTGACCGTTGGGACGAGGGATTAGTCTTCTGGCTATCGGCTGGAGGGATACCTTTGGGCAACCAAAAAAAATAACAACTCAGCTTCCTTGATCTTCTCACAATAATAGAATTCTGAATTTTGCAGGAGAAAGTTGCCTTGATTGAGGCACATAACAGGCTACTATAACATTTGCTGAGATTACCAACTACCACTACCACTACCACTGTATCAGAAGCTTGAGTTAGATAGCAGAGAATTGTACATCTCCAAGTTTTGGCAAGTGCTCATTCAGACCGGTTGTCTTGACTATCAAACTAAGTGCTAATTGTGCGGTTGTATTTGATGATGTATATAATAGGATACCAATTTTTTGTTCACACGTTGATGTAGCCTAAAGGAACAAACAAATTAAATTGTAGTTAATAGACAAACATTCTGAGGATGTATGAACCCTCAATACATAGATGTTCGTTTTCTGGTTGCTGGAACAATTTCATTTTGTGTTTGCCTATATTGTCTGACCCTTTGGCAATCTCAGATGAACGTGGGCTGAATACATTTTGTTGACATGGAACCTATAATGCATGATAAATCTTGTCAACAAAAGGTGATCATTATCCTAGAAAATATTTCAGAATTCTAGCAAATGTCTGCCACTTCGAAACTCGAATCATTATATTACACATTTACACTGCACAATTTAAAAAGCCAATCTCTATATCCGCTTCCAGAAACAATTTTTTTTTTTTTTTTGAAAGGTCTTCCAGAAACAATTTTGATAATCACTAAATCACAAGTCACAAGCACTTGGAACAAATTTAGCAGTACATATCAACTCTGGCAGTCTGAGAATAAATTTGGTCTACTCTATTTTTGTTCATTCGATTTTATATATTTAATATTAGATTTTTATTAATTTTTAGTCACTTTTTTAAACATATGGATTATTTTTATTTGTAAAGTAATTATAATTGTAATATCATTGTGGGAAAATGTGCAAATATGCCCTTAAACATTTCGCGAAAAGTCAATTAGGCCTACGAACTTTTTAAAAGTGCAATTGATCACATGAACCCACAATTTTGAGTCGTCCGACCCCATTATCCGGTTACCTTTCCAGTAAGAGTCGGTAAATGCCTACATGGCTCGCCACATAAGCTTTGGAGTGGGAAAGGATACAAAACCACGTTCTTCATCTGCCTTCTTCTTCCATCCAGTACATTGCTTCTCTACGTGGAACTGCTGTTGTTCGCCATCACCGTCGGCCAAAAGGAGAAGCTGAGGTTGCTTCCTTGCCGAAAATTCCAGTCATGCCTCAACTAGCTGGAAGGAACGCCGAAGAAGAAACTGCTACACTGGGGGGTTTGTCTGTCCCCGGTCGTCTTCCTCGAGAAGCGGAGGTCGTCGCCGGTCGTTATTCATGTCTCGTTATCACACCACCACCGCCACGCCGCCATTACCGGAACTACAATTCGTCGGAAAAGAAGCTCTAGTCGCCGTCTAAGCTATCACCGCCTGGGAGGGGGAAGTTGATGGTTGCCTGTCGCTATTTGAGCTCACTAGGGAACGAAGTCGCCGAAATTTGCCAAAGCTTATGGAGCCCACAAATGAGGAAGAGAGTTGCACCTCACCTTGCGTGAGGCGCAACTCTCGCGCACAGCGTGGGCGCGTAAATTTATTTATTTATAAAAAAAAATCTAATTGATTTTGATTTTTTTCTCTTTTTTTTTTCACTCTCATTTTCTCTTTTCTAATCACACTGCAAAATCTCCTAAAAACCTCACATTATTAAGATGGCCTTATGGGTGGTGGCCCAATATGATCATTACATTGGTTGTGTCTGGAACGGCCTATCAATTTAACGTAACATGACAACATGCCCTATTTTCCACATACCTATAATCAGAAGTAATCATTAAATTTTAAAACTTAATTGGTCCATTTAATTTTGATAATTAAATTCAAAAAATTTCTGATTAGGAGAAGTTGTGTTTAATATCATGGAAAAATCGTAACGAATTTATGTGTGCATGGAATATGAGGGATAAAGATATGGTAGTGAAGAGCAATTCGTAAATGGTTGTTGAAAAATTAAATCACGCATAAACAAAAATGATCCTTTCTTCCACATTCGACATTTATTTGGAAATGCCATATTATATTGCTCATATCCATATGGAAGCAAACTATTACGCTAATTGACTTATAACAAATGTCCACTTTAATTTTGTCAACATACACTTTCTACATACCTCCTTGAATGACATTAGGCCCATTTTTACAACTGATTGTGTCAATATTCTGTTAGAGCATATTAATGGAGTTTTTTCGCGATTTTTGAGAAGTTTTTGTAAGTGTGATTAGAAAAGAGAAAATGAGATGACAGAAAAAAAATAAATTTGATTTATTAAAAAAAAAAATTAAAAAGTCATCTGTCAAGTGCGCCTGACGCGCCCGCTGGACGCCTCTGGTGGCTGCCACACGTGAGAGTTGCACTTGGCTTTGGTATTTCATATTTGTGCTGCTCCATTACTGTTCCAATATCCTTCCTTTGCGGAGGAACCAATTTCTTCTCTCTCTTCTCTTCTTTCTCATCCACGTGTATAAGCATTGTTCCAATAACTGAGAAAAAACACTGTTATGGATGCTCTTATATGCAAAAAAAGATATTTTTTTTCTAAAAAGAATGCTATTTTCATATTCTAAAATTACATTTTATATTCACCACTGAACATAATATATCTATAAACTTTTATAAAAAATTATTCATTAACGATGGTCGAGTTATAATACTTGACCTCATTATGACTTAAATAAAAAGATATCACCCAAAAGAAAAAGTTTAACATAATAATCAAATATTAAAAAAAAAAAAAAAAAAGAAGAATTCAATATAACGACGACATATAAGAGTAAAAAATTAAGAGATAATTTTGAGAGGAAAGTATAATATAAATCAACAATTCATCAACAAAGAGGTTCAAAAAAGAATCACAATAATACAATAAATTACAATATCTCAATACAGAGTAATAAAAGTGCAAAGAAATAATTAGACTTTTGAAATGACCTTTTATTTTCATTTTGCGCATTATTAGAATAGAAAAAATAAATAAATTATAATGATATGCATGAGCCACTTTTTAATTTGTCTTCTTCGTAGAACACCACGTGGTCTGTGTTTTTTTGTTTCTTTTTCTTTTTAATGAAATCCTTTTATTTGTTAGTTTCTGGCTATTCATTATTTTTAAATTAAATATTATTATTTCATGTATAAATAATTAAGCTGTCTTTATCCGATGAATAATATTTAAGTTAATCAAATCAAAGTGGAGGGTTTGTATGATGACAATTATTTGCACTTACATGCCGGCTGTGTTGTTGGTCGTCTCTTCGTCTGGTCAGCAGTCACATGTGTGTTTCAGTCTCCTGTGCATAAATATATAAAATAATAAGTGTAATTTTATTATTAATTTAAAATATTAATTCAAACGTAACACATCATTTGATTAAGTTATGTAAAAATTGTTTCAAAAAAAGTTATGTAATTAATTAAGCTGAGAATAATAAGCAGCAACACCAAAGTTAAGTCTTAATCACCTTTTAAAAAAAATTGTTTTATATAAGGGTTGATCTCGTAGTTCTTGGTCTGTGAAGATGTGTTGTTAGGTGCTCCATTTTCTTTTCCCATTGAGGTCGAACCTCAACCTGTGCTCGAGAAATAGCTGTCTATACACTGATAAGGGATGTATGGATTCTCGAGAAGAGATGAGCCGTGGTGGTTCCTCTCGGACTGCCCGGATCCACGAGTGATCGAAAGTTGGATCTACATTGAATCTCACCATTATCTCCCCATCTATCCTCCTTAGGAGGAGTTTCGTTACAAACCCCGTTCGAACAGGAAGAGTACGTCATGCTAATGTGCCTTGGAGAAGTATTTCCAAATGCATTATCATAATTACATAAATACAACTATATATATTTATTTCATTAATTTCTAGCTCTTAATCATCTTATATGGATGGATGATATTAGTTCACACGTTGTTACAATACTGTTAGTTCTCAATTGAATATATATACACACTTTATCAACAAAGAATGTTTGAAAAGATAATCATCATAATAGAATCTTTAAAAAAAAAATTGATACGAGGAAATAAAAGAGCAAAGAAACAATAATGATATGCATAACCCTCCTTTGAACACACCTGACCGTGTTTATTTGACCACATCTTCTTATTTTTTAGATTCAGGCTATGAATTTTTGTTAAATTAAATATTCTTATTTCACGTATAAAATAATAAGCTGTCATTATTTTTAAGTTAAAGGAATCGAAGTTGGATTTTATGACTGTGATGGCACATGCATGTCGGCTGTCTTATAACGATGCCTTTTGGTTGTAATCATGGAATTAAAGAGTAAAAGAATTATAATTTCGTGAAAAAAAAAAAAGAAAAAAATAAGAATTCAAATTTTGTATTATTTGATAGACAGAAACAAAATTATTAGAAATTTTTTAAGTACTATTGATTATGTTATAAATATCTGTTTAAACAGTCAATATGAGTGTTTAGTTAATCAGTTTTTTGTAACAGTTTATTGTTTCAAAACATTAAAATTCAAAAAGTTATTTAGAACAACTTTTTCGATCAATATTTTGAAATAATAAGTTATTTTCTTCAAAACACCCAATAACATTTCTATTTTTTCCTCAATATTAATTAGCTTTACTTTTTGTGATTGATTCAGGTATGGTCATTGTGTAGCAGTGTAGGTTTAGTTTCTTAACTAAGTATTAATGCAAGATTATTAAATTTTTCATAAAAGCAATATTTCATGGAATAACTATGATCGATCTGTGACATACTTTTTCATAAAATTAACTAGTGCAATAACAATTTTAGAGGGAAACACCCTCATCGGATAATACCCAAGCATAATTTTTGCAACACAAAACCCTATAAATTAATTGACATGATCCACGTTTCCTCTTGTTTGCCACTTCTGCCAGAAATGGATTCTTGATTTAATATAGTCCCCTAGTGTGCTTCACTGCAATTTTAGCGCCTTGGCGCAGTGCACATTAAAAAAACAGAACCAAATACTCCTTCCCCCAAAAGACAATGATAATAGGCATAGTTTCTCATCTATGTTGAATATATACTGTAAATTAGGTGTATCATTTCATCAATGTCCAATGTATGATTCTAATTAATTGACCAAAGTTCATGTTAAATTTTATATTGTATTTTTTAATACACACTAATATATTCATAGTATATGTTTAACAATGATGTCAATTTTGATTCGGATGAGGTCCAAACCTAAGACCTTCCTTATGAAAATCAATGAGTAAGTCAATAATAATAAATAGTTAACGAAATATTTCATCACTGAAGTCTACACTAACACTAACGGAATGTATGAGTATTTAAGAAAAGTAAGTGATATAATAGATGGTAAAGTAAAAAAATATATATAATAAAATATATTAAAATCAAAATAATATGGACCATTTATTTCAACAAATAATTACATGAACATTTTTTAATTCTCGTTAAGGGCCTAATTTTATTGGCTCTTATTAAGTTTGTAGATTGTAAATTGTATATTGTAGATTTTTTTTTATGATTATTATTATCATTATTGTTGTTGTTTTCTAATAAGATTCAATTATAGTCAAAATTGATTTTATACTTTACTATAATGGTTGCCACGTTAATATTTCTTTTTTATTTTTTTAATATAAGCGTCCAATTCAGAAAAAAGAAGTCAAAAGGAGTAGAATAAAAATAATAATCTAAAGTAAATCTTCAAATACGGAATGATAAAAGTGCAATGAAATCATCTTTTGAACGCACTTTCTACTTTTTTAATTAGTGCATTTTGATGGATATATTAGATTATATTCAACTCAACTTTTTTAACCTAAGAAACATGGCGTAATTCAAGGTGAAGCAGGCTGCTGATGACCTGACTTAGGTATGAACTTAGAAAATGTATTAGGGAGACCCTAGTTTAACCAAACACTACCCAAAGAAGTGGAGGTCGTGTTGGCTCACGGTCGCAAAGTTGGCTGGTCATGACTTAAGTTCGGTCACGATATGGGAAGCAGAGGCCTTGAAGATGCTCGGTAGATGAGGTCAACCTCTAGAGTACGTAGGCTGACATGTGGGATGAGGAAAGACCTAATTTTATTGAGCGCCCAATTTGTCGAACCGGGAGTTATTTAGTGCGATTAACTTAATTAGTATGCTCTTTCTCTTAGTGAGGACTTTCTTTGTTTCATTACTACATTCTTGTAATACACAGGGCTTGTTTGGTTAACAGCGGTTAGCAATTAGCGGTAGCGGGTTGTGTTAGCGGTTATCAAATAGCGGATTGTATTAGCGAGTTTGACCAGCGGAATGTATTAGCGGTTTGTAAAAAGATGTTTGGTAAAATTAGCTGTTTAGATTAGCGGTTAACATGTAAAATGACCAAAAGGGTATACATATAATAATATTTCATAGTAGTAGTAGTAGTAATAATAATAATAATAATAATAATAATAATAATAATAATAATAATAATAATAATACTATAATAATAATAATAATAATAATAATAATAAAACAAAACAAAAAAAAAACTAAAAAGATGTGGGATCAAAGATCCCACATCGTAAGTTGATAAACAAAGGGGCCTTGAGCTCCCTTATAAAAGGGAGCTCAACGCCCCTCATTGTTCTCTTCCCCATCCCACACCGGATGGGCAAGTGAAGAGAAGCCCTCAAGCTATAAAGAAGCCTCAGGCTTCTATCAACATAATATTTTTATTTTTTTTTAAAAAATTTGAGGGAGGGCGTTTTGGGGAAAAATTGCCAACCCCAAACGCAGCGTTTGGGATTTCAGCGGTTTGGAGCAAACCGCTGTTGACCAAACACCTTTTTTAGCGGTTTGACCAAAGTTGGTCAAATCCGTCAAAATTCGGCGGATTAGCTCTTAACCAAACACACCCACAAGCTATTCAAGAAGTAATTAATTACCTAACAATTCTTAGCTTGTCCCTTTTTAAATTATTTACATTATTTTGATTTTGTTTGTTATTAAAATTGATTGATTCAGTTTTCAAAAAAAAAAAAAAAATTGATTGATTCAGACCCGTTTCAATTTGTTTTATCATTAAATTTAAATTAAATAAATTGTACTAGTGCATGAACCATTGAACCCTCTAATTAATTTAATAATTGTCACTTTCCTTCAAAACATGCACGTGCACGTGTTATGTGTTTATTTAATGCCTGCCATCTTCCTATTTATTAGGCTATCGCTGTGGACTGCTATATTGTTAATTAAATATTCTTTTTTGAGTACTAGACTCTTTTAGAATATAATATTTATTCAATTATTTAAAATTATTTTTTTTAATCTATTGAAGTATAAAGAGTCAATATCATTCCCATTGAGGTTCACATCTATGATCCCCATATAAGAGAGCGACTTTGTTCCACTAGACTATAAAGTCATTGGCGTTAATTAAATATTATTATTCAGTGTATAAAAATATAAAATAATAAATTGTCTTTATCTGAACAATAATATAATACTTCTAAGTTAAATAAATCAAAGTAGGGTTGCATGACTATGATGCACATTGCACTTGCATTTTGCTGGTGTTTTCTTTTCTCTTGCGAAAAAGCCAAGATGTGGGCCCGGGCACTCTAGAAGAGAAACCTCAATGGCAAGAGGGAGAAGCTAGAGAGAAAGAGTGGAAAAAAAATTGACAATATATATATATATATATATATATATATATATATTTGCTCCGTCTCATTTTGGATGTGTTTAGTTCGCACATAAAAATCGAAATTGGAATCAGAATGAGAATCAAATACTTGATAATGATAATGGGTTTTGGTGAAAATATTTTCATGTATGTTTGGTAATAGGGAGGAAACGAAATGATTACCAATATTGCGGTTTGGTTACAATGTAGTATCTGCTCATAATATTAAGTTCAATATTAGTATACAAAATTTATATATTTAAAAATCAAATTTAAAAATAATTTTAAAAAATACTAAAGAAAATAAACAAAGAAAAATGAATTGGTTTGACTAATGAACAGTAAGTAATAAGACAGATAAAATAAGATAAATGGAGTATTTATGTGTCTGTTGGACGCAACAGTTGTATCACATGCAAAAATCACTCAATATCTTTCCCTATTTTCCCAATCAATGGATCCCGCAAATTTGCAGAAGACAGAAGTGTTAAAAAAAAAAAAAAAAAAGCCCACCCATCAATTAAAAAGTTCAGTTAAAATTTTTCTTCTGCAAAAATCCCTCCAAAAACAATTGTGTTTGCCCTAAAGAATAAAGAATACTATTTACACCATTACAAAATAATTCTTGAATAAAATACGGAGTAACATTTTTTAGAATATATTTAAAAGCTGATGGATTATCGCCTGACCACCGGCTATTTCTGCATTCTAAGGTTTGAACTTGTGATCTTCTATTTGAGATAACTACATTTATACCATTTAACCACAAGGACTTTAAAAACTTACAATTTAAGTTTATTTAATTAAACATTTTTTCCTAATGTTTAAAAGTTATGTATATTTCTGCAGGGGCACGCTCTAATGCGAACGGTCACCCAGGAGAGAAATAAGAACCATTACAGCCGTTCACATGTTCAAATCAATGAATCAGATGTAATTTTTAAAAAATGACACAGTGACATTTCCGTAAATAATTCAAATTTTGGTGCAAGTAAATGTATTATAAGTGTAAGTAGCAGGTGCACCTTTTCAAGTGAAAAAGTGCAAGTAAAATCACTTACAAGTGCACATATTTTCATTTACAAGTGCAAGTAATTTACCTTGTTAACATTTATGCAACTAATTATAACGTTATGTGCAACTAGTTATAACATTATATGCACTTAGTATTGATGTTCAGTGTACATTTTACTTGCACATGTAATATATTTTACTTGCACTTATAATACATTTTATTTGCACATAGGTGCACTATATATATGAAACTGCTACTTGTACTTATAATACATTTTACTTTTACTTCGATGTTCAATTATTTATGAAAATGCTGTTGGGGATTTTGGTGAATAAATCGATAAATACAATATATAAAAAAAATATTTTCGTCCCAATAATGGAATATAATTACAAAAATTAATTCCAGACAATTTGATACAAAATCAAATAACAAATATACATATGAAATATATATATAACAAAATAGGGATTTATTTTTCCAAAATAAACCCACCACAGCTATTACGAAACCAGTCCAAGGAATTTAATCTACGAAAGATTAATTCCACCGTTACTAGTACGAAACTAGTATAAGGATTTAATCTACGAAGATTAATCTCACCGCTACTAGTAAGAAACTAGTATAAGGGATTTAAACTACGAAAGATTAAATCCCACCACGAACTTGGTACGAAACCAAGAACCAAAAAAAATTAGATAACAATATATAAACGAGAAAGGGTTTCTAACCTGAGGTTTAACCCAAATAAGAACAAGAAATGAAGAACGGGGAAGTCCGAGTCGTGTGTACACACACTCTCCTTAAAACCGATTCGCCACCTCCCGATCGTGCTTGGAGCATTGCAGCGTCAGTCTCCCAGGATAAAACGGACTACGGCCTTGGAGTTTGAGCACATAAACCCAACGCCCAGCGAACTAGAACACAAGTATAGCCCTTCGATGTTTTACAGAATTTGATGGCAAAATTCTTTCTTCTTAGCAAAAGGGATGAGTGAAGAGAGAAAATCAAAAGAAAAGATTTTGATAATTTCAATCGAATGAACCCCTAAAACATTCTGCCAACAACATGGTATTTGTAGGGGAAGGGAGAGTTAGTAGCCTAATAATGACACATTAACCAACATAAATCCAATTTAATAATTGGATAAAACGTTTGAAACGTAACGGTCGTAATAATTATCGAAATAATATCAACGGTCACGAATTTAATACGCAACTAATTCGTACCGCACATAACGACCCGTGTTTAAAAAATATTTGAGTGACCGAAAAGTCCAAGACCTGCACCGAAGCAGTGCATTAGCAACACCGAATTGTTGCAGCATTGATTCGGTGCTTTCACCAAAAGGTGCCAAAAGGAAAAAGACACCGAACTCTCAATCCAAAGCTTTCTCAAGCTTAACAGTCCGGTGGCTTGTGGCCTCAAATATACAATTAATTGCACCGAAGTGTGCATGCAATTCTCAATTACCAATTTAGCTTTCAAAGCTCTAAAAAACTTAAGCTAATTGCATTACTTCGGGTACAACGAATCAAAGACTTCAAAACAATTATGAATTGCTAATCAAAGCACTCCTCATGCTTAACAAAATTAGCAAATTATGTGCTAGAATTAGCACACTAAAAACATTGCTAATCTTAATTAGCATTTCAACATTTTGAACTTCTCTCAAATAGGTTCATTTTGAGAATCAATTTCTCATTCACCTATTACCCATTTTGAGCGTGCAAATCCACTTTGACCCGACCCAAATCGGAAGTGGATCTCACATACATTTGTACCACAAAATAGCCACTCAAAAAATGTCATTTTAGCTAAAAATTCCAACAAATGCCACCGCATTCTTAAAAAAAAAAGTGCTTCTCATCGATTAGATATGGACATGTGAACGGATGTCATACGTTCTCAGTTCTCTTTTGGACGCACCGTTCTCATTTGAATGCGATTTTATTTTCTGTAAAAGTGAATTTTGATGTGAAAATTTTTATAGGGAAAAAAGAAAGGAAAAACAAAACTTTAAAAAAAAAAAAAAAAACTAAACGATTTACGAGGGTAATGGACGTCTATTATGCACTGTGTAAATTGTAATGGCTCAGCAGTCGCCAGAGCAGTAATCATCAACTGAAGTTGGAATAGGAGAGTATGTGGGGCATAAAGGGGCTGGATTATTCTGGAAATGTCTTTCACACTTTCAATTAATCAATTCAACCAATATTATATTATAGGGAAAATTGATAAAATAAATCTCTAAACTTTATATAAAAGATTATTTAGATTTTTAAATTTTTAAAAAGTGTAATAGAATTCATTAAGATGTTTTTTTTTTTACATTAAATTTAAGAACTGGAACTATAATAACATGTCACTAGAATTCTGATTATACTCTGATAACTAACGACTGGCGAAGGAGATCATGACTTGTTAATCGCTGATTTTAGTAGTCTGAAAGTCTTACCAAAATCCTACTAATTAACCTACAATAACCTATTCTTGAATTTTAATGTACAAAAATAACATATTGATTAACTTCATTGCAAGTGTTAAAAATTTAATTAACTTTTTTTTTGTATAAAATTTAGGGGCCTATTCAGCCAATTTTCTTATAGTATTTTATATTATATGCAATTCGAATACGTATCATACAATTTACAAGAATTATATTTTCAAAGTAAGATATTACTCCGGATATTTTACTAGTAAAAAATTAAAAATGCAACACTTTTAAATTTATAAAGTAGTATTGTATAATTTTACTAAAAGGGATTATATATTTAGGATCTATTTAACTTAAAACCATTCCACACAAATTTTTATATTAACTAAATTATACGGAGTACAAATTAGTCAAAAATTAAGTTCATCGTTTCCACATACTATTAATAGTCTCGATCAAACAACGTTCGCCTACCAAAGAAGACCGACTAGATTCGTTCTCCGCCGTCGTGGGCTCATGGCAATGCTTTCCACGCCTCCAGGTTAACGATGTTGTATTTGGTGGCAAATGACAATATTATCACCATATATTTTAGTGAGGAAAAAAAAATCTATTCCTATTATTTAAAAATGTGTACTGAAAATAAATTTTATATTATAAGCATGCATTTTGTGCTGTGTGCAATTGATAGATTCAAAATTTGCGTGTGCATATTAAGCATGTGTTGTGTGCGACATAAGATATCTCAATATGCACATAGCACATGTCCCATATGCATACAACGAATTTTGAACTCCACCTAATTTTATCCATAGATCTAATTTTTTTAATGCACCTGAGTGGTTCTTATGAACTTATGAAGAGGATAGTTCTCATATGTTCACTATCGTATGTATCACTTTAAACCTTTTAATCCCATGTAAGTTAATGTGATAAGCATATTCATATAAACAAAATTATTTAATGAGTGTTATATAATTAACTTGCAATGAATATTAATTCACGACCGTTAATAAATAGTACCTTTTATTTTCTTTTGCCTCCGATATTTTGACTATATATCACCATAATGAGAATTATTGTGATAATATTATTATAAAAAAAAAAATCTACTCCACACAATATTGGATATGATACTCAAAA
>CM008345.1:16622884-16641339 GCA_002525835.2 Ipomoea batatas
TTTTTTTTTTTTTTTTTTTTTTTTTTTTTTTTTTTTTTTGTAAATAATATTATCATAATAATTCTCATTATGATAATATTATTAACACAAAATCTACTCCATACAATATTGGATGACCACTAGCAATTATAGACAAGTCTTTTTTTTTTCTTCTTCTTCTTTTTTGTCAAGAATTTGACAAAATTAAATTACTTTAATTTTATCAAATTATAAAACGTACAATATTTTTAGTATTCAACAAATTTTCTATCAATTTAGAAGCGATGTCATATTATGTATATCAATTATTTGTATATCTTTTGATGAGGTTTATTTATAGTTATTAACTTGTAATGAAAAATGGTTAATAAAAAGTAGAGAAATTTTATAATACCATGTGTCACAAAAGTTATATGCTTTGTAAAATTATACATTGTGTTTTATTATCAGTATATAATTAAGGAAAGTGCAATATACAATTTTATAAATATACGACATTTTAATTCACAATACTGTAAAAAAAATATTATAAAGGGAAAATGGTCAAATAGGTCCATAACTTTACATCAAAAGTTAATTTGGTACTTAAATTTTTAAAAAGTGCAATTAAACCCTCAAATATATTATTTTTGGTTAAATAAGTCAAATTTACTAATAACCAACAGGTTACGAGTAAAATTGCACCGTTAACTGCACATTCTGCCATTGACCAGATAAATTGTGCCCAAAAAAAATAGGGTCACACTTGTGTGAAACCGTCTCACGGATCCTTATTCGTGAGACGGGCCGGGTCGAAGCAACATGCAGGTATCATACTTATATGTGCAGATGTCATACTTATATACTCAAATATAATACTAATCAAGAATACAAATTTTGTTACTTATAAGAGAAAAAGTAATACATTTTTCATAATAAGTAATGTTGACAAGTGTCACTTACTTATAAGAGAATATAATACTTTTGAGGAAAAATGTAATACTCCGTACTTTTAAATTGAAATGTAAAAGTATTGTATTTTCCCTTAAAAGTATTACATTTACCCTTATAAGTAACAAAAATTTTATTCATGATTAGTATTACATTTGAGTGTTTAAGTATGACATTTGTGCGTATAAGTATTACATTTGCATCTTAACCCAACCCAACCCGACTCGTCTCACGGTGAGACAGTCTCACACAAGTTCTTGCCAAAAAAATAACCATAGACCATGTGGTAGCCTTCTCCGACGAAAGATCGCCTTCGTTGGAGAAGCACACCAAAACTAGTCGACTACTCGGAAATGGAGACCATAACAGGTCACCTTCTTCGGAGAAAGCAACCACAAAAGGTCTCAATCCCCAGAGAAAGTGACCAGAAAAAGTCGCTTTCTCGGGAGAAGGCAACCAGAAAAGGTCGTCTTCTCTGAAGAAGGCGACCAGAAGTGGCCATTCCCGGAGAAGGGGACCAAAAATTCTCCCGAAGAAGACAATAAGAAGTGATTGTGGCTAGAGATTTGTCAGATTTTTTGTTGGAATGAGAATGACTGCCTATAACAGGTTTGTAACTAGTTGGTGAATTTAGTTGCATGAAAATAATATATTTGAGAATTTAATTATATTTTTTTAAATTTAGATGTCTAATTGACTTTTAGTATAAAGTTTAGGGTCTATTTAATCATTTTTCTTTTTATAAATAATATTTTCTCAAAATTTAATGTACTTTAGAGTATTTTATTTTTCAAAAAAAAAAAAGTATAAAAAAGGGAATTAAAAAGGTTTGTAGTGAATCTGGGCACGGGAGGATTTTGTGAAAGTAATCTATCTATCCATGTGTTCTGGTTAACGTACCAAGGCAGAGAGGCAGAGCGATACCGTGGAGCCCACAAGGGCAAAGGCAAGAGGTTCCGTGACTTCCGTCGTCTCGTCCGTATGCATATACGCGGGGACCACACGTGACCCTCACGAGACAGCGGCTGACGAGCACAGAAAACGAAGTAGTATTCTGTGTGTGGTGCGTTCCGGGTGTCTTCAAGATCCTATCAATGAGCCAGAATCCACTTGCGATTTGGTTTGAGTGGGGGAGGAGAAGAAACAAGTTCAAGTGCCGTGCCCAACTTCTCTCGCTTCTCTTCTCCTCTCCACATGCCCATGGCGATGCCTTCTTCCTCCTTTTCTCGCCAATCCCACACGTTTCTCAAACCCCATGCAATCTTTCCCTTGTTCCTGCTCTTTCTGTGTCCTGTCATAGCATTTTCTGGTGATTATTCACTCTTTTTTTGGCCTTTTTTGCCTTTTTTGCATTCCTTGTGTTTTTATGTGTGTGGAAATCTGGAATCTTGAGACCCTTTGATGCAATCTGGTTGCGCTTTTGAGCATATTGGGATATGTGTTCACTGATTTGAAGATTTGGGCGTTTTGGTGGCTGGTTTATTCACTGCTTTTCTAAATGTCTTGTGGATGGAATATTTATATTTATATTTATATTGTATGGGATGATTTGTTTCTGATAAATTGGAATCTACTCTCTGGTGAAGATTTAAGGACTTTTATTATTATTTCTCCAAAAAAAAAAATGATTTTTATTATTATATCCATTAATCACTATTCTGTTTGTAAAGGGTATAGAAAAGATTGAAGCTTTTTGCTTCATTGATCTTCTTAGGTTGAATTAAAATACCACCTCAAAAGTAATTGCAGATTGGTATGTTTATGGTGAGGGTGTCATTCTGGTGAATGGTATTGTATTGTATGCCTTTAAATCATCTATGCCCCTAATTTTGATTAAAAGTTACCATGTTTTTCTTATGAAATGTGATTTGTATGTTAATTGTTGTATTTGATTTGGAGTTAGTTTTGTTAACTCTTCTGTCAATATGTCATTGTCAATTGGTTATGATTCTGTGTTCTCTATTTTTGTGAATGATATTATATTATATATTGCTCTATCTTCTTTAATGTGATTAACTATATTAATTGACCAGGTTCTGAAAATGAAGTAGGCACAAAATACGATTTGTTTCCGCAAATCCTAAAGGAGGAGGCTGTGTCAAGGCTATATGAGCTTGGAAAGGTATTAGCTCATTTCACTAAGTTATGCAATAATCGTCTTTTTAGTTATGTGTGTAGTGTAATGATAGAAGTAATTACTTTTAGTATACACAATTGAAAAGGATATTTGATTTCTGCTACTTTGATTTGATTTTATTTTCTATCCATGCGTGTGTTGTTTTTGGTGGTGATTGATGTGAGTATGGAGTAGGGATATCTTATATTTAAAGACCTCTAGGGCTAAGTCAAAATGCTATGTCAATATTATATGTTGTTGGGCTGTCATACATCTAGTGCAAAATTCCTTAGTTGATTAAAATTGCTTGTCTGGTTATCCTTTATTTCATCGGGAACTCCATTTTCACATGACTTGGCAGGTTAGTGATGCAGATAACTATCTCGAGAGGACTTTCCAAAGCCCTGCTTCGGTAAGAGCTGGGAACCGGATCCGTTCATGGATGGAGGATGCGGGTTTGAGAACGTGAGTTTGGCCTTGCTCGCACTTTTTGCATAATATTTCAGAAACTAAACTGTGGTTGCCACTAATTCCAGATGGATAGACCAAATGGGAAATGTTCATGGTCGGGTTGAGGGGATTAATCCAAGTGGGAAGGCTTTGTTAATTGGCTCTCATTTGGTAAAGCAATTTACCTTGCGTGTTATTGAAATAGTTTTGCTTAACCGTAATCTTACTTGTACTTGCACTGAAACTAAAGATGACCCATTGTGTGTTCCTAACAGGACACGGTGATTGATGCTGGATATTTTGATGGCGCGCTAGGAATAATAACTGCGATATCTGCATTGAAGGTTTTGAAAACAACCGGGCGACTAGAGAAACTAAGCAAACCGGTTGAGGTGAGATTCATACAATCTTTCTAGAAAGGTTGATCTTTTTAGTGGTTTTTGTCACCTCCATTAAGGCACAAAATTATACCACTAAACCTCGAAAGAACGAAGGCTTGCTTATCTAATGTCCGATTCTTTACTTCCCGGGCCTTTTGCAGGTCATTGCTTTCAGCGACGAGGAAGGAGTTAGGTTTCAGTCGACCTTCTTGGGTAGTGCGGCTATTGCCGGTACATTACCAGTTACAACATTGCATATACATGATAAGGGGTCCGCTTGAGTAACTTTAAATCTTGTATATACCCGTATAAAAGTTATTCTTTAGTACATTAATATTATGCTATTTATTGCAGTGGTGTGACGGTGCAAAGCGCTCTCAGAAAAAACTCTCTAGATATTACAGAAGAAAACCTATTGAAGCTCAAATACGACCAAGAATCTGTTTCAGACTATATTGAAGTATGTTGTCAATTTTCATACTGTGTGATAGCACTTATAGCACGTATTGAAGCTCAAGTTGTTCATATTAATTCTGTTTTTGCAGGTTCATATTGAGCAAGGTCCCGTGCTAGAGAATCTTGGCCTTCCTCTTGGTTTAGTTAAAGGCATTGCAGGACAGACAAGGTTAAAGGTACATTAACATTTATTTTGATTCATATAAATATTATACTCCGCATTATTTATAAAAAAAAAATTTCAGCTGGCATTAGATATTTGATCAGAGGTTCATCGTATACGAATTTCATCACATTGCAGGTGACGGTGAGAGGCACACAAGGGCATGCGGGAACAGTACCCATGGCTATGCGCCAAGATCCTATGGTTGCATCCGCTGAACTGATTGTATTATTGGAAAACCTTTGTAAACAACCCGAGTATTATCTCTCCTATGATGATGAATGCCCGACATCAACGGTGAAATCTCTTGCAGGGTCTCTCGTCTGTACTGTTGGAGAAATTTCAACGTGGCCAAGTGCAAGTAACGTCATTCCAGGCCAGGCAAGTACTCCCGAAACCTAGGGATTAGCCAGTAGCCATTCGATATTCCGTTTGTATGGAAAAGCACTTGAATATCCATGATATAGTTGCCATTTGCGTTGGTTTTACACAGCAATTACAATCTGCTTTTCCTTGGAAATGTCTTATGTGCTTGCAGGTAAAATTCACTGTAGACATAAGGGCAATGGATGATACAGGACGAGAAGCTATCATCTATGAATTTTCAAACCGCATGCATCAGTTATGCGACAAGCGCAATGTTTTTTGTGTCATCGAACGCAAGGTGCGAGATCGTCTCATTTTATGGCATTTACATGAATCTTGTTCATATGAGAACCATGCCTTAGGTGAGAACGTGAGAATTGCACTGCAACTACTCTATCTTCGTCAAAGGTTTCCTGGCATGCCTGGAGTAGTTGCGGTGCATTCGTGCAATTCTCACGTTTTCACTCAAGGCATGGTTCTCATGGGAGCAGAGCCCCACCCACCAATACGTTTAAAGACTAATATAACGAGACGTCTGGATTGTTTCAGCATGATGCAAATGCAGTGGTTTGCGATCCCGAACTGAGTTCACAGCTAAAATCTGCAGCTCACACTGCTTTTACAAGAATCACCGGGGAGACAACAGACGATGATGTGCCTGTGCTGATGAGTGGAGCTGGACACGACGCAATGGCCATGTCTCGCCTAACCAAGGTACGCTCTTACTCAGTCTTCAACGGTAAAGAATGGATCTTCAGAGCCAGAGGTGATCGATCTTGCTTTCCTGTAACAGGTCGGGATGCTATTTGTGCGCTGCCGTGGAGGCATTAGTCATTCCCCCGAAGAGCATGTGTTGGACGATGACGTTTGGGCAGCTGGTATGGCAATCGTGGCATTTCTGGAGACCCTCTTGTAAGTACTCGCTCAATCCAAATACCCACAGGAGAGCCCCCCTCTTGATTCGATTGATTCAACTAGACTCGGCTGAATTAGTCTCATCTTGTATAATATGGATATTAGCACAATATGAAAAAAAAAAAACCAAAAAAAAAAACCAAAAAACAAAAAAACAAAAAACCTTTGTAGGAAACCTTGCCTTGCAATTTTATTCTACAATTGTAAATATGCAATAAGTCAGTGGTCTTTATTTTTTCTTTGTTGGGATTTGTGAGTTTCTAATATTGAAATGGTTTCTAATATTATTTAATTCTATTCTATTCTATTTGTTGGTTTTAATAAGAAATAAAGTTCAAATAAGTCATCGAGCAAATTTCAATTAGACATGTTTAGGATTATAGCAAAATAATGCGGAAGCGAATAAAATGACAAATTGGGAATATGGAATAAGTGGGTATTAAACTCTCAAATGAAATACAAGAGTAGGTATATATATATAAAACTATCTACTTGAGAAAGTAAAAGAATGAAGAAATGACGAATCAATGATGAGAGGATGAAGAATACAGGCTAATTAGCATGCATATTTATACATTTCCTGGAAGGAGATTCTTGCGCTATGCAAGATCAATGATAAACGAAAGAAAAGAAAGGGATTCCCTCGCAAACTATGGGTAATCCTATTCGCAAACCGTTTAACAAAAGAGATACTCACATGCGAAAAATAACACAATATATTTTTAATATCGCTAATCAGTAAATGTAACTAAGACCTTAAACATTTAGCGCATCTACCTGTTTCAATCTCCACAAACACCTTATACTCATATGACATGTAGTGATTCTCATATATGAGGGGTCATGAGATCGAGCCGAGCCGAGCCTCAGTGGAGGTTATATTGACTCTTTGTGCTACAATAGGTTGAAAAGGTATACTGTTTGTGCTACAATAGGTTGAAAAAGTATAGATGAACATGTACTACGATGTAATAGGGTCAGTTGTATTAAAAAAAAACAATAGTTGAATACAAAATTAATGAAGCTGAAGTGGTATTTTAGAATAATTTCCCAGTGCAACCATTGGCGAATCTTTTATTTGGTGAAGAAGCATTGGCGAATTTGTTTACGTGTATTAGTTTGTCTTGATTTGCTATTGCTCTTCCGGACCACAAGCTTGCAAACGACAAGGAGGAATCCCTGGCCTCAAGGGGTTTGATTTAATTGATAGATACGTAGTATTTTGTTCCACTACGTTGGAAGGAAAATATTCTTTTTAAGTCAATTTTTTAAAATTTGAAGAATATGTTATTTTATCTTGATTGGTTTATGAAATTCATTTTTCAAAGGAAGTAGAATTTTCTCATAATTCTTTTTAATTACTCGTATTATTATTATTACTAGTGTTTTACCTGTACGATTCACGATTTTTTTTTTTTTTTTGTTATTATGAATTTAAATAAAAAAAATTTTAAAAATAAAAATATATTAAAATGTATGATATGATAATATAGTTGAATTTTCATATATTTGGTCAAGTATCTATTATCATAGCATACAAAATTAAAATTAAAATTTTGTATGATTAATATAATCTCTAATCGGTTTTCAAAAAAAAAATATAATCTCTAATCATGTACATATTTAGATAAATTTATAGAGAAAAATTTACCTAATTAAATTGAATTATTCCTAATCATATTTCATATATATTATAATTCTAACAATATGAATAATATAAAGCTTGCAAAAAAAAATTATGAATAATAACTAAGAAAACTATACTTAGAAATTAAAAAATGTAAATTTTAAATTTTATATATGTAATTTTAAACTCTGACGCATTTTCTTATATGATTATGTAATACAGTGTATATACAAATAATATTTATTAATATGTATGTATGCAAATTCTATAATATAATTTATAGAATTATAATTTATATTGATATATTATAATTAAAATAAGAGTCATTCCCATTTTTGGTCCTATTGTTATTGAGGCATTGCCAATTTTAGTTCAGTTCATTAATTTTTGCCACATTACAACCAGTCTTATTTAGTCCTTGACACTTTTAGTCCACCGTTAAAATTCACGTCAAATGGTCGTCCAAAACAGGGGTATTTTCGTCTTTTCATGCTTTGGTCATCTCCTTTACCCTTTGTAGTGGTTTTCCTTACACATTTTCATCCAATGGATACCTAAATATTTTTGTGCGGCGTCTCCTATTTTGGACGACTGCAAAGGGTAAAGGAGAAAGGAGAAAGGGACGACTACAAATGTGTAAGGAAAACCAATGCAAATGGTAAAAGACGAAAATACCCCTGTTTGGGACGGCCATTTGACGTGAATTTTATCGGTGGACTAAAAGTGGCAATGATTAAATAAGACTGGCCACAATGTAGCAAAAATTTATGAAGTGGACTAAAATTGACAATGCCCCAATAACAGTAGGACCAAAAATGGCAATGCCCCAATAAATTTAGAAATTAAAAAATAGCATTTTAATTTTGTATGATTAATATAATGCATAAGTATATGTATGTATGCATTTTTAAAAATATAAATATGTATGAATACATATTTTGTTAATTTTATAATCTTATTTTTAATTATATTTTATATTTTATTAATTATAATCGAGAAAATTACATTTACTAATGAAAAGAATTTAATTTTTAAATTTATATGGATTAATGTAGTCTCTAACTATATTACATATTTAGACAATATATTTAGCTTAGAATTATTAAATGTATCAATTTATATATTTATTTTTTATTTATAATAAGATAAAATTAATCTTTTTAACTATTATAAATTTTAATGGGATAAGGGTCAAATAGACCCTCAAACTATACCTCATTGTGCAATTAGGCCCTTCAACTACAAAAAACTCCAATTAGGCCCTTAAACTTGTTATTTTAGGGCAAATAAACCCTTGGACTTATTTATGACCTGTGATAGCAGGTTAAATATATTTCTGGCGAACCTCCGACCAGATTCCGGCGATAAAATCAACAATCGCGGTCGCGTCACCGGCGTCGGTCGCGTCCGGCCAGAGGAGGTTGGTTGCCTCCTCCGACTGTGGAGATGGCGATCGATTTGATCGCCATCTCCACGGCCGGAGGAGGCAACCAGCCTCTTCCGGCCGAACGCGACCGGCGCCAATTGTTAGATTTTGTCGCCGAAATATGGTCGGAGGTTTTCCGGAAATATATTTAACCTGCTATCACAGGTCATAAATAAGTTCAAGGGTTTATTTGCCTTAAAATAACAAGTTTGAGGGCCTAATTGGAGCTTTTTGTTGTTGAAGGGCCTAATTACACAATGATGTACAGTTTGAGGGTCTATTTGACCCTTATCCCAATTTTAATTTATAGTTCTATTTAAATACAAACAATAATTATCACTATTATAAAAATAAGGGAAAAATTATACTTTTCGTCAATAAGTTATAGGATAATTGTAGAAATTGTCCCTAAGTGTTGATCATACTCACTTTTTGTCCCTAAGTTATCATTGGCGTTGCACTTTTCGTCCCTTTACTAATAAAACATTATGGACGACATTTGCAATTTTAGTATAGCTCAGAAACGAAAAGTGCAACGTTAATAATAACTTAGAGATGGAAAGTAGACTATAGACATGACTAACACTCAGGGTTGACTTATATAATTGCCCTATAACTTAGGGACGAAAAATACAAAATTTTCCTTAAAATGATTAATATTTTATAATAAATAACTTTGTAATAAATTTACGTTTTACTTTTAAAATTAATTAATCAAAAAAATAATTTTTAACTTTCCACCAAACAAACAAAAATTATTTTGATTGTCAAAAAAAAAAATTATTTTAAAACTTTCAGCGAAACATCAAAATATTTTTTAAAAAAATGTTTTTTTTTTTTCATATTTCTAAAGAGATCCTTGAAATAGGAAGATTGGGTCGAAGTGGTGTGGACCAACGAGGACTCTTATGCATTTATGCTAAAACCCAAACGGTTCGCAAAACACCATTTTGGAGGGTTTAGGGTTTTGTCACCTACATTTGACCGTGCTTCATGATCCTCGTAGACTTCGCTCGACCCTTCTTCACGTACTTCAACCTAACATTTTAGGTGCCAACCTTCAGACTTCAGACGCACCACCACGCCATCAACCTTCAGTTTTGGGTAATTCCTTCCTCCTTGTTTTTACATCTTATATGTGTGTCTCTGTGTATATGCATCTCTTGGGAGATTGTCGACAATGGGCGGTTCAGTATAGCTTAGTTTCTGTGTAACCATCTTGCCGACTTAAATCATTGTAAAGAAGCCCTTTTTTTTTTTTTTTTTACTTGTTCAAAAATATCCAATTCAATAAAAAAGATCCTACCTTGATACCAAATCATGTTCAGATTGCTTGACTTATCAGTTTTATGGCTTAAGTCATCATAAAGAAGTAGAAATATAGAATGGTGCTAGGCCTTATTGAAATATAGATAGATAGATATGGTAGTTTCCAATGCATAATTGTAAATGGTAACAGTTATAATTACCCATAACCAAATGAGACATACACATCATTCACTTATATACATGTGTTCATATTAACCAATCCTGGCCAACCTTCATGATGTCTCTTGATCTTTTATCCTCCCTTTAGGTCTTAAATTTGTTGATCTTCTGTAAATTAATTTTGCTTTGTTTTATAGCATTGCCCAGGTTAAGAATCTCTCCACCCTTTTTATCTTTAAATCTATTTTTTTTCTAGCTATATATGTTAAATGAGCTATTAGAATGTCTAATCCTTTTTGTGAACTCCTCAGGTACTGGAGTGTATGCCTACTAGATGCCTACTATTCTGATATGTTGATTTTTTTGTCTGATTTTAATATGATTTTGCACATAGTTTGTTTAGTATGGGCATTAGCCACTTATTTGGCGGTGAAGGTTGCTTGTAGATGTCTAGGTTTTTATTTTATTTTATTTTATATGGACATTGAAATGTAATATATCATTATGCAGGCATCATGGCTAGAGCTATAGTTCACTCAACTAGCTTCCCTTCTTCGGTTGCTGGTCAAAGGATTGGACAATTTAAAGGACCTGAAAAAGGGAGGACAGTTAAAATGATGTGCAGTTTACAGACAACTTCTTCAAGGCTTAGAGCTTTCACAGGACTAAGGGGATGCAATGCTTTAGATACAATAACTAGACCTAGGCACACCACACTCCATTCCAAGGTGGCAGCAGTGACCTTTATTAGGAAAGAAAGAGGTAGCCGGTTTGTAGTTAAAGCTATGTTTGAGCGCTTCACAGAAAAAGCTATAAAAGTTATTATGCTTTCACAAGAGGAAGCTAGGCGTCTTGGGCACAATCATGTTGGAACGGAACAGATTCTCTTGGGTCTCATTGCCGAGGGAACTGGGATTGCTGCTAAGGTTCTTAAATCCACGGGCATTAACTTAAAAGATGCTCGTATTGAGGTGGAGAAGATAACTGGAAGGGGGAGTGGGTTTGTTGCTATTGAGATCCCTTTTACTCCTCGGGCAAAGCGTGTCTTGGAACTTTCTCTTGAGGAAGCTCGACAACTAGGTATCTTTTTTGTGCTTGCTTTTATACATCCTGTTCTTCTCGTATCTTAATAGACTGGTGCATTTGCTTTTCAACTGTCAAGTTATTTTGTTTTGGGCTGTATTGTCTAACTTGGTTGGTTGCCTTGTTTTTTAGGCCATAATTATATTGGAGCAGAGCATTTGCTGCTTGGGTTGCTTCGTGAAGGTGAAGGTGTGGCTGCTCGTGTCCTTGAAAACTTGGGTGCTGACCCAGGTAACATTCACACGCAGGCAAGTATTATATTCTTAAAATGATTGCATTTTTTTAGGGGTGGGGTTGGGGTGTGGAGATGGACCTATTTGATTGTGTATTCTGATGTTATTTTAATTTTTATTTTCAATAGGTCATTCGAATGGTTGGTGAGAGTGCAGAGGTTGTTGGTGCTAGTGTTGGAGGAGGAAGTTCAGGCCAAAAGATGCCTACATTAGAGGAATACGGCACCAACTTGACCAAGTTAGCTGAGGAGGTAATTTATACGGAGTAATTTTTTTTTGGGTATTAAAACAACTGATGATAAACTCTTAATAAAGCTAATTTTATATGATCATTTAAATTTTAAAGGGGAAACTAGATCCTGTGGTTGGAAGGCAGGAACAAGTTGAACGGGTCACTCAAATTTTGGGCCGACGTACAAAGAACAATCCTTGCCTTATTGGAGAACCGGGTGTTGGGAAAACGGCCATTGCTGAGGGTTTAGCTCAGCGGATTGCAAATGGTGATGTTCCTGAAACAATAGCAGGAAAGAAGGTACATTACAGCATTTTATGATTAGTGTATTTTTTATGAAATGATTATTTCCAATTCCCTTGCTACACGTTGAAGGAAAGGAGATGCATCTTGTATTTTTCTTGTGCTTTTCACAAGTTTGGATATATGAGGACTGTTATCCATTTTTGGGGATGTTGTTATTTTCCTATACTCATTGGTTTTGTGTGTAGGTTATAACCCTAGATATGGGCCTTCTTGTTGCTGGGACAAAATACCGTGGAGAGTTTGAGGAAAGGCTGAAAAAGCTAATGGATGAAATTAAACAAAGTGATGATATTATACTTTTCATTGACGAAGTGCACACATTGATTGGAGCAGGAGCAGCAGAGGGGGCAATCGATGCCGCAAACATTTTGAAACCTGCCCTAGCTCGGGGTGAACTTCAGGTTAGTAATTATAAATAAGTATTTCATTTCCATCCTCTACCTGAGTAGGAGCAGAATTGTTTGGCAAGCTTTTGCTTCTCAGCGTATCTATTGTTCGACTTGTTAGTGCATTGGGGCTACTACACTTGATGAATACCGCAAGCATATAGAGAAGGATCCAGCATTAGAGAGAAGGTTTCAACCAGTTAAGGTCCCCGAACCGACTGTGAGTGAAGCAATACAGATCCTAAGAGGGCTTCGGGAGAGATACGAAATTCACCATAAACTCTGCTACACTGATGATTCCCTCGTTGCTGCTGCTGAGCTTTCACACCAGTACATCAGGTATGCATCTATTTTTTTTTTTTATAGTTTTTTCCTTTTAATTTCCTTTGATTCTCTGATGCATCTTATGACATTAATATTTTCAGTGATCGTTTTCTTCCTGATAAAGCAATTGACTTGATTGATGAGGCTGGCTCTCGTGTTAGACTTCGCCATGCACAGGTCTGAACTGGTTTTGCTTGTACATTATTGTCTTTTTACTTCAGTCGTCTCTGTTAACACTGTTTTTGGTCCCGCAGCTTCCGGAGGAAGCTAGAGAGCTTGAGAAAGAGCTAAGGAAGATAACAAAGGAGAAGAATGAAGCTGTCCGCGCTCAGGAATTTGAAAAGGTGATATTTTTGCGGTTCCGTTTTTCATTTTAGCAAAATGTCATAATATCCATATCCTCTCTGCAAGTATATTATTGTTAATTTGGTGAATTGAAAACTGGTATATTTCCTTGACAAGTTATGCAAGATCGAACTAGCTTTGTCTTTGTTTCATGAAATTGCTTTCCAGGCTGGGGAATTACGCGACAGAGAAATGGATCTTAAGGTGCAGATCTCGGCCCTAATAGACAAAAGCAAAGAGATGAGCAAGGCTGAGACTGAGGCTGGAGATGCGGAGGGTCCAGTTGTGACGGAAGCTGATATTCAGCACATTGTTGCCTTATGGACTGGTATCCCGGTTGCGAAGGTGTCAACAGATGAATCCTCCCGCCTCCTAAAAATGGAAGAAACGCTTCATAAGCGAGTTATTGGCCAAGATGAAGCTGTGAAGGCCATTAGTCGTGCGATTCGACGTGCTCGTGTTGGGCTCAAGAACCCCGATCGGCCTATAGCCAGCTTCATCTTTTCTGGTCCAACCGGTGTTGGGAAGTCGGAACTGGCTAAAGCACTGGCTACCTATTACTTTGGTTCGGAAGAAGCAATGATCCGGCTTGATATGAGCGAATTTATGGAAAGACACACGGTCTCAAAGCTCATTGGTTCTCCTCCTGGCTATGTTGGTTACACCGAGGGTGGTCAGTTGACCGAGGCTGTTCGCCGCAGACCTTACACACTCGTGCTCTTCGATGAGATAGAGAAGGCTCATCCCGATGTCTTCAACATGATGCTTCAAATTCTCGAGGACGGAAGGCTGACGGACAGTAAGGGTAGAACAGTAGACTTCAAGAACACACTTCTGATTATGACATCGAACGTGGGAAGTAGTGTGATAGAGAAAGGGGGCCGTCGCATTGGTTTCGATTTGGGTTATGACGAGAAGGATAGCAGTTACAACCGAATCAAGAGCTTGGTGACCGAGGAACTGAAACAATACTTTAGACCTGAATTTCTGAATAGATTGGACGATATGATTGTGTTCCGTCAGCTTACAAAACTCGAGGTTAAGGACATTGCCGACATTATGCTGAAGGAGGTCTTCCAGAGACTGAAAGGCAAGGAAATAGAGCTTCAGGTGACCGAGAGGTTCAGAGATAGAGTAGTCGAGGAAGGATATAACCCTAGCTATGGAGCACGGCCGCTAAGAAGAGCTATTATGAGGCTCCTGGAGGACAGCATGGCCGAGAAGATGCTCGCCCGGGAAATCAAAGAAGGCGACTCGGTTATTGTGGATGTTGATTCAGATGGCAACGTAACAGTCCTCAATGGCAGCAGCGGTGGCGCTTCTCCTCCTCCTGCACCAGCTTCCGAACTAATCCCCGTTTAAATCTTTCATTGTTTTACCTTACCCGTCAAAAAAATTTGTTGTTTGTGCTGGTTACTTCATTTGAACTGGCCTGGGGGTTTGAAAGGATTAGTTGGTGAAAGCCCTTTTTGCAGGAATCTTACAGGGATGGATATACACACTTGAAGCTGGATGGAAGTAGTGCTATTATAGAAGTTGAGAAATGATTAAATTTGCTTCCTAGACTAGATAGAATCAGTAATTATTTTACCATACCATTGGATTTACACTTTTTGATATGAATAAATGATTCTAGGTATACTGTCAGTTTTTCCCCTTCAAGGTGGCTTTTGGTAAAAGTGAATTTGATTATCACAAATCTGTTTAAAATGTGTGTAATTCCAAAATGTTGGCAAAGTGTATACAGATATTGCAGCATTGTCTGTAAATCAATGATATCCTTTCAAGAATGTGTTCTCTGAGCTGTAAGATGTGAAGAGTTTAAACTAAAAATGAGTTTTGACAGAATCAATAGTTTTAATGTTTAGAGAATTTATTTTCCAAAACTAAGTGTAGAAATGTCAAAACTAATATGTAAAATTACATCAACTTAGATTTCTTAATATTTTTGACAAAATATAGGTATTTTTGTTTGTCTCAAAAAAGTAATTCATTCATTTTTTGTTTTACAATTTACTAATTATCCTTAAAATTTTGTTCTGATTAAATAAAAATAAATAAATAAATAAAAAGAACCGGCTTGAGCCTTGATGTAAGGTCTAACACTAGTTGGTGGGGCCAAGTACTTTTCTTAGGAGACGTTTGGCACTAGATCACGTTTAGTCAAGAATAATACAAATAATTTGTTGGTATATTTACGAAATTATCTTATTAAGAGTATCTAAAGAGAGTGAAGATTAAATTTCAACTATTATATGCTAATGCGTTTATGCAACTATACAATTATTTCTCTGTCAAATGATAGAGCTTTAATTGAATATTGCAAGAGAATTTAATCCTTTAAAGCTTTTGGGAAAAAGTTATGCTTTGTCACTAAATAGGAGTTACATGGTATCACACAACATGGATATAGCAACTTAAAGCAAAAATGACATATTTGATCCTTAAGTTATATTTTAAGTTATGTATAAACTCAATTTTTTTTAATTATTTCATATTTATTTTTGGTCTCTTAATTATTCCTAAAATCATAAATTTGATTCTTTCGTTAATATTTCATTATATGATAAGGTAAACATGATTTTTTTTTTTTCATTTTTTGACATCTTGCCCTAAAAAGTTGAATCTCCAACCCTAAGGGTCCCCAAACATCTCAATTCGGCAGACCATTTGAGACGATGTAAATCACGGGAACTCAGTGACTCAACAGACATGGCCAAATTATCGGTGCGTACAAGAGATATGCCCACTTTACTCTCTTTCATTTCTCCTTATATTAGACAATGTTTTTAGGGAGTTTACTGGACAAATTTTAAACGCCTATATAAGACTCCTACATTTATTTATCATCATGCATGTTGAAGTTTTATATTTGTCAAATAAATTCATGGGGTATGATACAAGTCGATTTAAAGTTGTATCATATAGTTAATGCCTACTTAAAACAACTTTTAGTCTAACAAAAATAATAAATAAATTCACTAAAACACTATAAACATATCTCATATAAAAGGAAGAAGATTAAATCAAATTTTCATATTTATCTTTATCATTTAAAACCTTTTTAAAAATATAATTGTCCAAATCTAATATAATATTAACAAAAATGACCAAATTGTCATTTTAAAAATAATTAAAAGACCAAAAATAGATGACAATAACTGAGAAACTGAATTTATACATATGATGTAACTTAGGGATCAAATATATCTTCTTTTTCTTTTTTTTTTCTTTTTTTTTTTTCAAATTAAGATATGATAAAGTATGATATTACATTATTACAAGAGGGCATAGACTAAAATATCATTGGGCCACTACCTACTTATGCATGCAATTCAATGAAAGTGCGTAAAAAGAAGGAATATGGACATTTTTTCTGGTCCTTCAATTTTGTTCTTTCTGCATGGCCTGAGTGGTCTTCTATCATTGGTTGTTGTTTATTCATGGATTTTCAACGCTATATGTATCGAAATGTTTCTACTAAATTGTGCATTATTTAATATTTTCAGTTATGAATAAGTTTTGTAGGACAATGAACTTGTGGTCACGAAGTGACTCTCTCAAAGATAGTAATATTTAAAAAAAAAAAAAAAAGAATAACAAGTTTTGTATAAACATATCACGTAAAAATGTATAATACTACTTTTTAATTTATATAATTGTATATCGATCCAAATATTCTTAAAATGTTATAGCAAATTCATTCTAGTATATATAATACTTTGTATGGATTCATAAAATAAAAAGTATAACATTTTAGCTAAAAAAAACATTTAAGCCCGGGCTCTTATTGCAACAAAAAAAATTATAAACCTTAAATAATTATGATAAATAAAGATTTTATATTTTTAAAGTTTTGAATTTTGATATCTTACTGTATCTCACTAGATAAATGTTTTTTAAAAAAAATAATAAGTGTCAAATAGGTCATTGAACTGCACACGATAATGCAATTAGGCCATTGAACTTAAAAAATACTACAATTGAGTCCCCAAACTAATCCATTTCATACAAATATATTTTTAGGTTCATTGGCCTAATTGCATTATCGTGTGCAGTTCGATGGCCTATTTGACCTTTAAAAGATTCTAAGGTTCCATCTAAAATAAGTAAGGGTGTGTTTAATTGGTTGATAGGTTTAACTATCAGGAATGGGTATCAAAGTCATTGTTATTGTTTGATTGACAAGTTTTTAGAACATTACTATGAGTTTTGATTACCCTCTTAATTGCGAAACTCATTCCCTAATAAAATAAAGGTTTCACCCCTTTCCTCCTCCGCTTCCCCAACTATTAATAATCATTCTCATTCCACTCTACTACCAAACATGCAAAATATTTTCATCAAAATCCATTACTATTACCGAGTATTTGATAACCATTCCATGTGCGAACCAAACACACCCTAATTGTTACTTTTGGGATTGAGACAAATTTCGTAATTTACCTCCTCCACTGCTCTTCATGGCAGGAGCAGTGAAAGCTCTTAAGTTTAGGGTTTAAACTTATAGATTTATTGAGATTAGGGGAAAAATTCCAATTATTTTGAGAGAAAAATTTGATTACTAATTTTTTTTTAAATATAATTTCTAATTGCATGATTGCAATAGCAAAAGAGAGAAAAATCATGATTTTTTTTTTCTATTTTATATGTTGAATTTTCTAATAATTGTATTTATAGATTTACATATATTTATATATTGGTCATTATTATATTATTATAATTTAGGTAGGGTCAATAGAAAAATTTGGGCAGAGTAAATTGATTCCAACTAACCTAGTGTGTATTAAGAGTTAATTGCATTTTTGGTCCTATGATTATTGTGTTGTCGTCAATTTCAATCCACAACTTTCAAAATTAGCAATTTAGTACCGTAACTATTCAATTTTTATCAATTTTGATTTATCTGGCCAAATTACCGAACAATTGTCATATTTACATGTTAGCCATATATATATTTATAAATCAGTGCAATTATAATAAAAAAAAATAGAGGACTAATTGTGCCAATTAAATAAAAATCATGAATGTATAATGACAATTTTAAAAAATACGATTAAATATAACAATATCGCAATAGTCAAAGATTAAAAGTGAAATTTGTTGTTATTGGTATGGGGATGCCATCATACAACTTATAATATCATAATCATCATGCCACTAGAGGGTTGACAATCCATTGTAAACATCACACATGTTTAAGTGAACTAGTAGCATAAAAAACAAAACAATAGAAATTGGTTATTGAATAACCCTAACATCCAAAAACACATTGTTCCTACAGTAGCTCAACTTTTAATGAGATTCATT
>CM008345.1:16641480-16652068 GCA_002525835.2 Ipomoea batatas
TTAGTCAAACCGTTACTATTTTTTTTGATAACCGTTACTATAGGTAACATTTATATTAATGGAAGGAACTTTGTTTTCTGGACCTTTGATTTTAAAATAATAATAATAATAATAATAATAATAATAATAATAGTGTAACCATAAAGATAGATTTTTTTAATGACTACAATCTAACCAATTTATAATAATTGTTTCACGGCAAAAATTTGTGTGAGACCGTCTCACCATGAGTCGGGTCGGGTCAAGATGCAAATGTAACACTTATATGCACAAATGTCATACTTATATGCTCAAATGTAATACTAATCAGGAATAAAATTTTTGTTACTTATAAGAGTAAATGTAATACTTTTATGGGAAAATACAATACTTTTACATTTTGATTTAAAAGTATTACATTTTTCCACAAAAATATTATATTTGCCCTTATAAGTGAGGGGCACTTGTCAACATTACTTATTATGAAAAATGTATTACTTTTTCTCTAATAAGTAACAAAAATTGTATTCTTAATTAGTGTTATATTTGAGCATATAAGTATGACATTTGCACATATAAGTGTGACATTTGCATGGTGTCTTGACCCGACCCAACCCGTCTCACGAATAAGGATCCGTGAGACGGTCTCACACAAGTGTGACCCTTGTTTCACATAATGTGTCAACTTTTGAACTGAGATATACTAGAACCTGCGATCTAAGACAGTTTTAGATTATTGGAATTAGGCATTTAGCTAGATAGTTAAATGGAAATCGTTACGTTCTTTTTGTTTTTGAAAAAGAAAAACTCAATAACATTAACAAAAAATTCGGGGGAGAATGCTCCCAAGTGAAATGAACAAGCTGAGACTCAGCGCCCCTCGTCTCTCGCAGCAAATCTTTACATATTTGTTCATAAAAAATAAAATTTTCTTACTCCAGATCTAATATTCCGATTCGATAGGATAATGAATAGGTAAATTGTGTAAATTCAGTGGTTACATATTTAATAATAATGGGAGTCAACCATCACTACTTCCTAAACACCCTTGTCCCATGTAAGCTGAATACAGAGAGTCAGAGATGCATGAGCAAAGCTTTTACCTCAACAAGTCAACAACTAATGTTGCTTACATTCTTACAAAGTCACCCACCTCATTTCTAATCACTCTACATTCTTTTTTTGCCATCTAAAATCACTTTTGAGTAAATAAACTTTTCAACCCAAAAACAATTTTCAAATTACACCCCACTTTTATTCTTTTAAGTCACTAAAATTGACTTAACAATAAAGCTCATTTCAGCATGCAGGAAAGGAAATAAAATAAAATAAAATAAAATAAAATAAAATAAAATAAAATAAAGAGAGCAAGGAAACGTCCAATAATTTGACATTTTGACACCCCGGTATACCCATAACAAATGTTTGACTAAAATTTTTTAAATTACAAATTTCTACATTCAAGAATCATATTAAATTTTGTTTAATTTAAAATTGAACTAGTATCATATTGATAGTGTATAAATTGACTTGCATGGTCAACTCTACCAACTTGATTGCCAACATAGACAATAGTGTGGGAAATGGACTGAAATAGCATAAATCATTACCTAGGAGATAAAAATAGGACTTTTCTAAAAATTTGACAAAAATATAAAAATTAACTTGGGAAATGCGTTTTACCTTTTTCAGATACACACCTTAAACGCATTTGAGAAATGATACATGATTCGCATTTCTCAAATGTGTTTTAAAAAAATAATAATAATAAAAGCTTCCGGTCGCCACAACTGTAGTATCCGTTCAACGCAGCTGCAGTATCTTTTCAACACAACTGCAGTATCCGTTCAACATAACTGCAGTTCCAAATGAATGACACGGCCTCTATTCCGCACAATTGCATTTCCTTTTCAACACAACTGCAGTATCCTTTCAACACAACTACAATATCCTTTCAACACAACTGCAGTATCAACCATGACCCATGGTCCACAATGCATCGTGGACCATGGTCCACAGTATAAGGACCTCGCATTTCTCAAATGCGTTTAAGGTGCGTATTTGAATAAGGTAAAACGCATTTTTCAAAGGTAGTTTTTATATTTTTGTCAAATTTTTAGAAAAGTCCTATTTTTGTCTCCTAGATGATGATTTATGCTATTTCAGTCAATTTCCCTAATAGTGTTGAGGTTATTAAGTCAATAAGCTTTAGAAGGGGTGTAGTGACTAGGGGAGTGGAGCATATATAATTTTCATATTTAGATAGTCGCGGGTTTGATTTTTACTCAGTGTACACCATCAAGTAGTGGCCGCTAGTTTTTCTCGTCACAAGAAAAAAAGATTAAGTCAATGAATTCAACAAACCAAATAGGGGAATAACAATATAATAGCGGAAATACATACATTATTTCTAGTTAAGTGTCTACATTTACAATTTTTATTTGGAATTAAATTAAGAATTAATAGAGGTAGGGCAAAAACTTGTGTGATGCCATCTCACGGATCTTTGTTCGTGCGACGGGTCGGGTCAATATGCAATGTAATACTTATACTAGTAAATATAATACTAAATCAAGAATAAAATGCTTATTACTTATATGTGAAAATGTAATACTTTTATATTTTGATTTAAAAGTAATATATTTTTCATCAAATGTATTGCATTTTTCTTTATAAGTAACAAATACTTACCAACATTACTTATAAGGAAAAATTTAATACTTTTACATCAAAATATAAAATTATTATATTTGTCCTAAAAATAGAACGTTCCGCTTTATAAATAAAAAACACTTTATTCGTAATTACTATTATATTTTTCCGTATAAGTATTACATTCGCACATTGACGCAATCCGAAAAAATTAAGTGATACTATCTCACACAAGTGTGGCTCTTAATAGAGTAAAACTAAGGAAGTTCGGTGAACATATTAGGTCGAGAAAGGAAGTTTGGCCACATGTTACTAGGCTTGTAGGTCAGTCAACAGAAAATTATACCATGGATCAAGGTTTACCTTCTATTGTGAATCTTAGTCCAAAAATAACATTCAGATTTTGAACTTGTATTTGACACATTCTGTACCTGTAATTAATCATTTCGATTTGTACAAGTATACAAATTGAAAGCATATCACATGGTAATTACAGACAGAAAACTATAGCTAGACACAAATTGTTAACTACATGTACATAATATGTTAACTGTAGGCACGTAACAATTTAACATGTTATGTGTTTGCAGTTAACATATGTTTGTGTCTGTAGTTATCATATTATATGTCTGTAATTACTATGTGATGTACTTTTAATTTGTTTACTTGTACAAAAATAGTTAACTGTATGTACAAAATATGTCAATTGTAAACACATAATTTTTTAACTAGAGTTTGGAATGCAATATAAACTTTGATACATGATAACAATTGTCAACCAATAACCTCATCAGATATTTTATTTGAAAGAGATATAACAATTATAATTAACCTATTAAAAATATGAGTTTAAACTTTTAACATAATAGAACTCATTATATTCAAATCGAACCTTTTTATTTTGGGCAATAATGACAGCTCCATAATGTGCCAAAAAAGTGTGTATACTTTATTTTATTCTTACAAACAAGTTGGGTAGCTTTTTCTTAATTTTATCAAACTCTTGTGAAAAAAGTATCTTAGAACTTTTAGATTGTGTGGTTCCAATGTGGTCCGTTGTCGTATTAACAAGTCGAAGACATATATTCTCTAGTACTCCATACATACCTAGTCAACATTCTACAAAAATATTAAAACTCGATAATTACAAAATAAAGTTAAAAAAAAAAAATCCATAACCCATTTTCAATCAATAATCAATAAAAATCTCTCGCAATTCGAAACGCAACATATAATATCTGTATTTGGTAAGAATTGGTTATAATTATTAATTAAAAGCAGCAATTTAATACGTTTACATTTCCTTTCAAAAAGAATACGTTTACATTTAATTTTTTTTAAAAAAAAATTGAGAATATTTTAAAATTTTTTAAAACCCATATTCAATCAATCTTCAAAATAATCAATAAAATACTCTTCTCAATTGGAAACGCAATATATAATATCTATATTTGGTTGGAATTCGTTATAATTTTTAATTAAAAGCAACAATTTAATACTTTTACATTTTATATTTTCGCAATTAATATTTTTAAATTTTTTAAAATTAGCAGTTGATTCGTGCGTTGCACGAAATATAATATATATTTATAATTATATGAATTACAAAATTTGTATACTCCGTAATATAATAATGAGTTAATTCCACCAAAAGCCTCTTGTCTTTGGTGGTAATTTTAAATTTAGTCCAAGACTATCATTTTTGTCATTTAACATCCAAACTATATTTTTTAGACACTTTTAGTTATTCTCATGACTTTTGTTATTTTTAGTAAGAACATTTTTATCTTTTCATATTTTTCTTTTGTTATTTTTCCGGTTTCAACCGATTTATTTGGTTTAGGATTTTACTAAAAATCGATTGAAAATATGATTACTAAAAATAAGAGGTTACCTAAAGTCCTAAACCAATTAAATCGGTTGAAACCGGAAAAATAACAAAAGAAAAATATGAAAAAGACAAAATGCCCTTACTAAAAATAAAAAAAGTCATGAGAATGACTAAAAGTGTCCAAAAAAATAGTCTGGAATGTTAAATGACAAAAACAATAGTCTGAGACTAAATTTAAAATTACCACAAAAAAACAAGGAACCTTTGGTGGAATTAACTTTATAATAATTGTTTGAAAAATATTAAAATGTCATATTATAATACGGCAATTGATTATATAAAATACAACTTTTTAAAATTTAGGAGTTTAACTATTTCTTTTGTATAAAATTTAATGGTCTATTTAACTATTTTTTCTTGTTTATTTATTTTTTTAGAGCATTTTTTTTATATAATGTTTGTTTACTAATTGCAATCTGAAAAGTCAATATTTTCCCCTTTTTTCCTCTTAAAATTGGATTAGAGTGATTTTCTAGGCATTTATTTGATGAAACATTATTTAATTGTGTATTGGTTGTATTAACTTGTTGGAACTGTATTAGATTTGATAATTACAAAATAAAGTTTTTTTTAAAAAAAAATTCACCCAATTATTTATAATTTGACTGTCTCGCGGACAAAAATCCATGATACGGTTTCAAACAAGTTTTTACTTTAATTTAAACGGGTTTAAAATGATTAATCTTTTCTTCATAATTTTAGGATGGTAAATAAATTAAAGATGTGGTTACTTTGACTTGATTAATTTTAAGTATAAACTTTAAAATATAATTGCCTCAATTAATTACAGATACAGGATGTATAGTTGTATTAGAGTGTGAAATTATAATTACTTTAACATTGTTCCCCATACAGTCGTGCGGATATACAATACCTAGCTGTATTAGATTGTGAACAAAAATATTACTTAGACTCCAAAAATTATTAAAGAAAAAAAAAGGAATGAATAAAATTAATGATAGGGAGTAGAAAATATGAGTATAAAATGTATAGTGTGGTACGGGCTTAAATGTATCTTCTATAGTTAGGCATACTCAGGATATGACAAATTAATCTGTGGACCCAAGTCCACCTTGCAATGTGGATCCATTCACAATTTACATACTAAATGTTCACAATTTATATTTTTAAACTTAACAATTTGTATACTACGAACACACAATATTAACATATATGTAATTGATAACTCTTTTTTTTTCTTGTATTCACGAGTTCCTTTCAAATATTGCAGTCAACTCCAATACTAATACACAATTTAATATTTTTAAAATTTAGTACAGATATTATGTGTTTTGACTTAGATACACCATTTACAGAGTTCACAATTCTAATACTAAAAATACACAATTCAATACTAAATTACTTTAGGTTTTTTTTTTTTTTTTTGAAAAAAAAAAATACAATTTTCATAAGGGAAAATTGCACTTTTTCCCCCTATATTATGTGCATATAGCACTTTTCCCCCCTGTGTTATTAAAGTGGCTATTTTTTCCCCTGAAATGTTAAATTGGCATTTTTACCTTTAAAAATAATTATTTCATTTATTTTTCTTCTCCAACAAATTATTACTTATATGTACGGATGATCACGATTCGGTTCGAACTTAACCAAACACTGTAGCAATCATACCGAAATAGTATGGACGGTTCTGGTTACGATTCAGAACCGAAAAAAATAAAATTAAATAATTGTTGAACCGTGAACTGGAACTGAACCACAGTCATATATAGTGAAAATGATCAAACACTTATTTTGATAAATCGGTACGGTTCAATTCCAATTTCGATATTGAACCGCAAATCAAAACTTATTTATTTATTTTTTTTAAATTTTATTTCTTATTTAAAAATAGTCTAAATTCAACAATTATTTTATTTTATTTTTTCGGTTCTGAATCGTAACCGTAACCGTCCATACTATTTAAGTTCAATTGCTACAGTGTTCGATTAAGTTCGTATCGAACCATGATCTTCCATACATATTAGTAATACTAGGTTGGAGAATAAAAATAAATGAAATAATTATTTTAAGGGTAAAAACGTCAATTTAACATTACAGGGGGAAAAACTACCACTTTTAAAATAACTGAGGGGGAAAAACTGACACTTTAATAACACAGGGGAGAAAAGTGCTATATGCACATAACATAGGGGGAAAAAGTGTCATTTTCCCTTTTCATAATTATTTTAGTTAAATATAGCTGACTTTAACATTGTTACCTAAATTTTTAAAATCTAATTACCTTATTTGTTTTTGGAAAGAAATATACAATTGTCATAATTACCTTAGTTAAATATAGATTACTTTAACATTGTTACTCATAATGTCGTCATAATTCAACGATCACCGTCCACCTGTCGTTTCTCTTTACCTTTTCCAGCATTGCATGGCTTTGCATGTCGCCATGCTACTACCACTTTTAACAACTCAAATCACAACCCAATCCTATATATACACGCTTCGTCTAACACCAAATTCTACCGCTACAATTCTCCACTTTTTTTTCTCTCTTCAAAAAAAATTTCAATTAAATCTCTCTCCCCCCAGAAATGAACAAGTTTTTAGTTTTTCTGGGTTTGATGTTTTTAGTTATAAGTCCGATTCTTGTTTCCGCCGACGATGATTGCAGCGATTCTAATTTGGATGATCGGAATAGGACCGAAGCGTTGAAATTTAAGTTGATTGCCGTGGCGTCGATTCTCGTCGCCGGAGCTTTGGGGGTTTCTTTGCCGTTTATCGGAAAAGTGGTCCCGGCGTTACGGCCGGAGAGCAATTTGTTCTTCTTCATAAAGGCGTTTGCCGCCGGTGTGATTTTGTCCACCGCTTTTATCCATGTTTTGCCGGACGCTTTTGAGTCGCTCACGAGCCCCTGCCTGCCGGAGAAGCCGTGGGGGAGTTTTCCGTTCGCCGGCCTGGTGGCGATGCTCGCCGCCATCGGAACCATGATGGTGGACTTGGTGGCCACGAGCTGTTACCGGAAAGCCCACTCCGATCACAAGCCCAAACCCATTGACGACGATGAGAAGTTGGCCGAGCATCATGGCCACGTCCATGTTCATACGCATGCCACTCACGGCCATGCTCACGGCGCCGTGCCGTCTCCGGTTGTGGTTTCCGGCGAGCCCGATTTAACTCGGCGGCGCGTTATCTCACAGGTATTAAGGGACAAGGGTTATTAAAGTAAAATCCAGCTTAATTAGCTCGGATTACTAAGGGGTATTAAAGTAAAATCCAATATTAATTAAATGATTAATTATTACTAGAAGTGGTAAATTCACTATAAATGCGGTAAATGTAGGGACTAGGGTCACTAACTTAGAAAGTACGCTATTAATAACTTGGTTGACAATTTTTTCAACTCAATGACTGCCTAGTAAACGTACGTTTTTAGTTTCATAAAATATACTTTTAATTTTAATTTAATGGTATAAAAATTACTTATAAAAGTAATAAAAATCTATATACTATTGATATTGCATACACGTGACACTTATAGGAAAGTGTGTTTGAATTTTACTTTGTTATTATTATAATATTTGTTATAATTTCTACTTTTTAAAAAATATTTTACTTTAAATTTACAGGTTCTGGAATTGGGAATTGTGGTTCATTCCGTAATTATTGGGGTTTCTTTGGGTGCATCTGTGTCTCCCAGTACAATTAAACCTCTTGTTGTGGCGTTGACTTTTCACCAGTTTTTTGAAGGCATGGGACTCGGAGGTTGCATTGCCGAGGTATACAACAAAGATACATTTTGTAATTTTTTTTTTGTCGGATCACGAGGTATCTGAGCGGGTTCTAATCGTAAGAGACATCTTTAAATCCATATCATACTCAGGTCGTTCGCATCGAGTCGACCCAATTAATGGGGTCAAATTAGTTTTTTTTTTTATATGAGATTCAAACTCCGTACTTTTTCTAAGAGATGAGAGTGCACAATCACTCACTGCCAACCAAATTAGTTAGATACATTTTGTAATTTACCTGAAAGGTTGAATCGCCACACTCCAGTTGACAAAATATTTAAAAAGACGTAAATTATCAAAACTCAGTGGCTCAACATGCTGGTGCGCATAAGGGATTTTGCTTACTTTGAACATAATCCACTTACATTTACTATTGAGTTTGAATTTGATCTCTACTTACTGAACCAGTGAGTTACACGGTCGCATTATATAGTTTACTGAAACTCTTGGATTGTGTTTTTGCAGGCTCGATTTGAAGCTCGAGCGACAACTTTAATGGCGATATTCTTCTCCCTCACAACTCCGATTGGGATCGCGATTGGGTTCGGGATCTCAAATATGTACAATGAGAACAGTCCCAGAGCCCTAATTGTGGAGGGCATTTTCAATTCTGCATCTGCGGGTATACTAATTTACATGGCTCTGGTAGACCTAATCGCTGCAGATTTCATGAGTGCAAGAATGCAACGCAGTTCCCAGTTGCAAATTGGAGCTAACATTTCACTTTTATTGGGTGCGGGGTTGATGTCGCTCTTGGCAATTTGGGCATAGTTATTATAGCTACACAAGATTAGGATTTTTTTTTTTAATGTGTCTTTTGAGGCTCGAGAAATCAATATAATTGCTACTTTAGTTAGTGGCCATGTGTTTTCTTTAATTTTGGAGAGGTATATTGTTCTAATGTGTTCTTTCAACTGCACTTTTAAGTGCAGTAAATACTAGTATTGGTTGTAATAGCTTAATTACCCCAAGGGCATCAATGGAAAGTGCATATTAAATCAAGGTGATAAGTTGTAGGTCGGTAGGAAATTTTTATAATTATGAAATATTCTTAAAATTCCTTTTTAAGTGTCATTTTTTTTTTATTTTAGGTTAAATATAAGAGTGTGTGATTCCGCAAAGTTGAATTTTGTATTTATAGTAATCTAAACTCATATCCAACTCAAATCATTTTTCAATATGGAATAAATGTTGCGGAGTAATTAAGGAGGTGTTTGGTTGGATGGAAAATATTTATCATAAAAATTATTTTAAAAAAAAGTGGAGGAAAATTTTGTTTTATGTTGTTTGGTTGGATGGAAAATATTTTTCATATGAAAAGCAATTCCTTAAAGTTGAGGAAAACAAATTATTAGCAAAATGGTGATATTTTGTTTTCCACATGTCATGGAAAGTAAAGACTACATGGTTAGACAATTATATCCTCATAAAAATTTCTTAATTATATAGGCGGTATTTATGCTTAATTATTTATTATCATTATTATTGTTAGGGGCATACCACATATTGATTTTTATATTCATAATTCATTACCATTCCAAACTCAACCAAACAATGGAATTCATATTCTTAGTAATTTTTTTTTTCACTAACAAAACAATGGAATCCGTTTTCCTAATAATTTGTTTTCCATGAAATTTCAATTTCATTCATCTTCAAATATTACCCGACGAACCAAACAGACTAAAGTCTTTCCAAAGTCCATTTTTCTCAACTAGATGAGTAAAATTTGATAATCAACTTCTCTTTCGTTTGTTATCTATTTTATCAAACTCATTATTTTAATTAGAAAAATTCGAATACACTTTGACCTAATACAAATTGAAAGTGAACCCCACTAAAAATTATACTACGAAATGATGACTTAAAGTTTTAAGCAAATGTAATCTCTTAGATCGACACGTTAGAAAGAAAGGGAGACAAAAAGTTTGAAGCAAAAGATTGAATTCATATCATATCAAATCAATCTCCACAAGACAGTAAAAATAGTGATGCAGTAATCACACATTAATTCAACCTCATTGAATGTAGCCCAAGACTTGTTTTGCTCCAGCCATAGTGTTGCACTACATATTCTCAATCCCAGGGTTCAGAAATGGGTATCCAAAGTGGGGAAAAGCCTACTTTGCCTGCCTATTTACTAGCTGCTTTCAAGGATGATGGCCTAAATCTTGCAAAATCTTATAAAGTGAAAAAGAATATCTATCTATGTTAGTGAAACACCATTAAAAACTGCATGAAGTGATAATGGCGAGTTAAAATTCAACACTATTTATAAGAGTAGGTAAAAATGGGCACCCGTATGTGACCCGTATATAAA
>CM008345.1:16696276-16717656 GCA_002525835.2 Ipomoea batatas
AGGCCGAGTGGCCAGCGACGTCGCACAACTGGCACCGCACCGAACCGCCGCGAGAACGACCGCGCCCTCGACCACGCGAGCGCGACCGACCACCACTGCCACCTCGCGACTGCTGGAACGGCTGCTGCTGCTGCGAGAAATAACCGCCACTGCCACCCGAACGGCCACCACCACGGCGAGCAACCATCGCCGCCGCAGGAGAAGCATCTGCAAAATCCTCTGCGAAGATAAACTCCTGAGAGCTCAAGTAATCCGAGAGCTCCGACAACGAGACCGGTGCACCTCGCGTGAGTCCGGCAACAAGAGGGCGATACTCAGCCCGCAATCCGCGAAAAACATATAAGTTTTGGTCATCCAATGAGACCGGGCGGCCAGCCAACGAGAGATCCTCGATCAACAAACGAGCGCGAGCCAGATAGTCGGAGACGGAGGCGTCACCCTGGCGAAGAGACTGCAACTGACCAAGCAGAGACAGCGCTCGAGATTGAGTTGCCGCACCCATGGAATGCTCGATCGCCTCCCAGAGCTGCCGCGACGTCGCCTTGCCTAACGCATGATGCATGACCTCATCCGAGAGGGAGGAAATCAGCAACGATAATACCGCCTGATCTTGACGGATCCATAATGCAGTTGCCGACATTGAGTCCGACACAGTAGCAGAGGCTGAAGCCGACGGAACAGCAGCAGCAGTGGACGGCGGAGCAGCAGCGGCAGTGGACGGAGGAGCAGCAGAAACCAGTGGGCAGGAGATTGAGCCATCAACAAACCCTAACAAGCCCTGACCACGAAGAAACGGGACCATTTGCGCTCTCCAGAATAGATAATTACGCGATGAGAGCTTCAAAGAAACGTAATGGTGGGCGGATGACAGTGATGAAGTCGCCAATGGAGGCATGGCCATGTCGGAGACAGTCCGCTCAGAGGAAACCTCTACAGAGCCGTCACGAGAACCGGTATTGGCCATGGAAAACCTGAACAACTGATACCAGATGAGAATATGGTTTCTGTATATTAGATTAACACAATAACGTATACACATAATATAATAGAACATAAATAGAGTCCTAACATAACTCATCTATATAACTCCTAACACTAATTACTCAAACTTCGTTACAATGCTTTTACAGTTTACATATAGGTTTGTGCAATTAACACAGGTAATACGACACCTGGTTTCCCTTTGGTGACCTTAGCTTGTAGTGTGATTCTCGGGGATAGATTGTCTATTCGATATTTCGATCTTAAGATTTTTTTTTAACAAAAATTTACGTGAGATCGTCTCACGTATCTTTATCTATCTATGAGACTCATCGGGTTAAAATGAAAATGTAATAAAAAAAATGTAATACTAATTAAGAATATAATAAAATATTTCTTACTTATAATGAAAATGATAATTGGTAAAGCTTCTATATTACATTATTATCCAATATAAGTATTAATATTACATTAGTCATTCATAGTACACTGTCCTTTAATAATTGTTTTAACTTTTTTTTTTGACACATGCATGCACTTACATTGCCACTCCGCCACAAATTTTCAAATTTGATTTGCACGCCCCAACTTTTTGACGAGAAGGTGAGAAGGTCCGTAATGAATTTTGCCCCTGCATCAACGGCGACCGCCCTTCTCTACCTGGGCCGCCGTCTCCCCTCCGCCTCCTGGGCCAAAATCTTGTTTTGCTCGTCCTACTTCGGCGGAATCATCATTCATCACTCCTCAATTTTCACATTCTATGTCTACCTCGGCGGCCGGTCCACTTTCGCCGACTCCACATTCGCCACAATGTTCGTAACCTAGAACCCCTTTCCCTGCCTAGAGGGATAGAAACTGAGTAATGTGCTGGATAATTAATTTTCCTGGATTAATACAGTCCATTGTTTTTGTTTAATTTTTAACTTTTTAATAAATTTATTGTTTGGGTTTATACATGAAGTCATATCTATTGTATGTTAAAGATTTGAAGATTATAATATATAAGTATACAATTTTGCTCATTTTCTTATTCATTTTCTAGAAAATGAACTAAACACACAAAGACAGTTTTGTGCTGTGCAACCAAACACCGAAAAGAAAAATGTTTTCTGGAAAATGACTTATTTTTCAGAAGTCATTTTCCTGCTTTCCAAACACACTCGTACTCCCAAATTCTACCCCTCACTTTTACTTCATAATAAAGATTGAGTATTTTCATCATGTGGTTCCAGGATAGGTGTCTACATCAAAAGACGACTGTGAGAGTAAGTACAAGTTGAGAGTATGAAATGGGAGTCCATGTAATATTTAATTGTTCTTTTAACTTTTTTTGACACTCCAGGCTGACGGATAGTATGATTTTTCAAATCTGTAACCTCACATTTGAAAGAGTCACAATCATACCATTTGACTACAAAGTTTTTGGCAAACATCTTTTAGTTACATTAAAGTTAACTATTGTAATTCATTTTTTTCTTAAAAAAACAATGATATATATATATATAGTCATAATCAGGTGTGGCCACGTCTTAACGTGTGGTCAGTGCGGGCGCACCACTATGTAAACAGATATACACCACTTAATGTTAGAAAATGTACTATACAAATATGTACCGTTAAGTACACATCACAAAAAAACACACCACTAGGTATGCAAATATACACCACACAGTGTTAGAAAATGCACCATTAGGGGCAGGAGAGTTATGGTGCATTATTTTGGGTGTGTGGTGTGTTTTTAGATGTTTTTGTGTATTTTCATTGTGGTGCATTTTCTAACATTGAGTGGTGTATATTTGTATACATAGTGATGTATTCTGCACTGGCCGCACGGGAAGACACGGCCACAGTTGAATAGAAATATATATATATATATATATATATATATATATATATATTTATTTATTTATTTATTTATTTATTTATAGGAGAAGGTTTAATTAGGTGAGAAGTGAGAACACCTCCCCCAATAAAAAAGTGGGGACACATTCACACCCATCATATTGAGAAATCAAAGACTAGGATTTTACAACCACTAAACTTTCAAATTTGCAATACTTATAAAATCAATCTCACTTTTAAATTTTTTATACTTATAAAACTGCCCAATTATTTTTTTTTTACTAAGACCTTTAATCATTAATGAATCTTGCTGGATGGCTAAGATCATTCCTCACTCTTTACCTCAGGACCCTATTCTCATTTAATCCTACCGATGTATATATGTGTGTGTAGTCATTATTTTAGATACATTAAAAATTACTACTTTAATTATATAAATTTACTACTATAACTATACAATTATTTTTTTATTGTAAATTACATAAATTCACTGTTTGTATAAATTTTTTTTATATTATATTTACAGTATTATTTTTATGTAGGTGCGTTGACCTGATCCATTATATAGCGTGGACCTGTCGATTATATAATTTGCTATCCTCAGGGCATTAGGCTCACACTTGCAACACAATATATTTCTAATACGAGGAAAGACCAAAAGAGAGAAAAGCCTACCAAAATTGGCAAAAAAGATGAAGGATTGTCATGTCCTTTTAGTGATGTATCCAGCGCAAGGCCAAATTAATCCTTGTCTACAATTCGCAAAGCGCCTTGCAAAATTGGGCGTTAAGATCACCTTCATGACAAGTATCTCCGCCATCAATCGCATGCAGGAATCCATAGAAGGGGTAGACTTTGCAACGTTTTCGGACGGGTACGATGCTGGGTTTAAGGGCTCCATGGAAGATGAGTATCCCCAATTCTATGCTTCCTTAAAGGCTAGAGGGTCCAAAGCCGTGGCGGACCTTATCACGGCTAAACGGGAAAATGACTCCCCGTTCTCTCGAGTTATCTACACCACGGTTATGCCGTGGGTGGGTTTACTGGCGGGCATTCTTCAAGTTCCCAGCACACTTCTTTGGGTTCAAGTCGTTACGATTTTCGATATTTTTTACTACTATTTCACGGGGGACGAGGGGCGTTTTAGAAGTTGCACGGAGGATAATGATGGAGTGGTTGAGCTTGGAGGGTTGATGCCGCTTAGCGCAAGGGAGTTCCCTTCCTATTTGCTTGCGGAAGCTTCCAATGCCACGGATTTTATGATAGCGCAACTCATGAAAGACCATGTTGAGCTGATTAAGAAAGAAGGGCGCCCCAAGGTTCTTGTGAACACTTTTGATGCATTGGAGTTTGAGGCTTTGAGGGCTATAGAGAAGGTTGGATTGGTAGGAATTGGGCCTTTGGCTCCTCCTGCGGCCTACTTGGACGGAGTAGATCCTTACTGTGATGACAAGAGAGAAAAGGGTAATGGTTATGTCGAGTGGTTGGATTCCCAGGCTAAAGGTAGTGTGATTTATGTAGCCTTTGGTAGCTATTCAGATGTACCAAATCAAATGATGGAGGAGATTGCACAAGGGCTAGTTCAAACGGGGAGGCCGTTTTTGTGGGTAATGAGGGAGGGCAGGAATGGCGAAAATCCGGAGGAGGAGCTGAGTTGCAAGGAGGACGTGGAAAAGCAAGGGAAAATAGTGCGTTGGTGCTCACAAGCTGAGGTTTTACAGCATTTCAGCGTGGGATGTTTCGTGAGTCATTGTGGATGGAATTCAACTCTGGAGGCTCTGACTTATGGGGTTCCTATTGTGGGGTGCCCACTTTGGACCGATCAAGGGTGTAACTCTAAACTCATACAAGATGTTTGGAAGACTGGGGTTAGAGTGAATGTCAATGTGAAAGGCATCGTTGAGGCTAATGAATTGAAGAGGTGCATAGAATGCATAATGGGGGAAGGGAAGACAGCACAAGGGTTGAGAAATAATGCTACAAAATTCAAGGGTTTGGCTAAGGAAGCAATGAGGGAAGATGGCTCATCTAATGTCAATCTCAAGGCATATGTGGAGGAGGTGCTTCTTGGTCTTGTGTGAGAATAATATCTTATGTGGATTTTTACTTTGTCATTATAAAATATTTTTACTTTTTTTAGTACAAATAAAACATTTTTAATTAAAAAGGGTTGAGAAATAATTCTACAAAATTCAAGGTTTGGCTAAGGAAGCAATATCTTATGTGGATGTTGTTTAAAGTTTAAAACTTTATCACCTCGATCAGGTTTGAACCCACCCCTTCCATATAAAAGTACAATCAACTGAATCAAGTACCACTAGACCACAAGGATTAATTTGAATGATATTAGTTTCACATTTTCTATATATACTTAGTGTTGGGAAGAAGTATTTATTTGTATCATAGATGAAGCACCTTGAAATGATCTCTCTTGCATTATGTCTATACTCTACAAATTAAACTTTGGCAACACTTCCTCCAGTACTATAACTTTTCACCTTAATTAGTTCTAGTTTTTTGAAAACAGTATATTTGAGTGCTCTAATATGTTGTTAACCCATTGTATTTTGAGAAACTAACACTTCAACCCTTAGCTTCTAACACCATCATGAGGAAATAAATTAATTTTAAAGAAAGTGTATGTGAATTGCACGCCTTGGATTAACCCCTTTCAAAAATTACCACACTATGTTTTTGAAAATTTTTTATATTTGATTTGTTTTGAATTATATTGAAGAAAATCTAACAGTACCTTAATCTAAACCTTAGTATAAATAGGAAGCACGTTCTAGTCAAGCACATTTTGTTCAGATAACACATTTGTGCTTCTCCTTAAGAGAAGGTTATATACTTATGATAAGTGCTCNGTGTTTAGCCTTATCGTGTTCATGTCGTTATCGTGTTGACCTGTTAACGAACCCGTATACACGAATTGTCAGGTCTATCTGTAATTATCATGTTATATATTTATAATTATTATGTTATGTACATTCGATTTGTTTACATGTACAAAAATATTAACTGTAGATACAAAATGTGTTAACTGCAGGTATATAATTTTTAAATCAGAATTCAAAATGCAATATGATATCAGATTCATGGTATGCATAACAAGTGAGGTTATTCAATAACACAACGATGGAGATCGATAATGGGCGATCTTGTCCTGTCGGGCCAGGAGAGTGGATCACGGGATTCATGCATCCTAACTAATCAACGCGGCAAACTAAGTGGATGGGCTCATTGGATCAAACACACTTGTCATAGCACTATAGCAATTAAGCTGCAAATACATTGGCCCCAATAGGGTTCAGAATGCAATTAAGTTTTAAGACACTTTTTTGGAACAGCAACGGTAAAATTAAAGTGATTAAACTGTTTCAATAGTAATTCATTCAGTCTACCCCTCAAAAAGTTGTTAGAAAATTACTTATTTTTGACATGTAAAATGATCATTTTCAAGACATAGTTTAAAGTGAGGTTCACTTTTGCTGTGGGACGGGTCACATTAGTTCGGATTCTCAAGAGTGAGAGTTTTAATTTGATATATAATACACTGAAAAATTATAATGGGTAAATGATAAATTAATTCTTAAAATAGATCCATTTGAGTTGAAAAAATGAGGTTATGAAGGTTTTGAAGGAGCTTGTCCCACATTGGAAAAGAAAGTGGGTTTGCACTAGCATATATACAGGGTTTGTTTGGTTATCAGTTGTTAGCGGTAGCGGATGGTGTTAACGGTTATCAAATAGCGGATTGTATTAGCGGATTTGACCAGCCGACTATGTTAGCAGTTTGTAAAAAAAATGATAGCTAAAATTAGCGGTTAACATGTAAAATGATCAAAAGGGTATACATATAATAATTTAATAAAAGAAATAAAAAACTTTTTAAAAAAAAAACATAATTGGGGAGAGGTGCAAAAAAAGAAATTCATCTCTCTTTTGCACTATTGTTACTCCCTATATGACTTCGCTACGCTCACAAACTGGGGAGTAGGGGGCTGGTGACAGGATAATTGGGCATGCAGCACCCTACCAGGATAATTGGGCATGCAGCACCCTACCAGAATCATCAGCACTGATCTGAATGCAGCAAACGGTCACCCGTTACACAAAGACGACACATTGATGAGATGATAATTACTCCAACGATTCACCATTACCAGCACTTGATATATGTATGCTCACCATTGGTAACACTCAATATATGCTCACCATTACTAGCACTCAATGTATGCTCGCCAGGACTGGGAGCCCGTTACACTCACCAGAGGAAGGGCCGTTGCAGCCATAGTATAAGTAGCAGACTTGTGGTAGAGGATGAGGGGACACTTTGTTTATGATACGCAACATTATTGTATTGAACTCACTATTGTACTCTTGATACATTGAGATTAATAATACATTCCGGTAACATTCTTACCGTCATTTGCAATATAATATTAATAACTATTAATTGGTAATATTATTTCTATTTGGAAATTACTTAATATCTATTAATTGGTAATATTATATTGTTTTTATATTCGTAATATAATATTAATATCTGTTAATTGGTAATATTGTTTCTATTTGAAAATTACCTAATATCTATTAATTGGTAATATTGTTTCTATATTCGCAATATAATAGTAATATCATTAAATTGGTAATATTGTTTCTATTTGGAAAGTTGAAGGAGAGGATTTTATTTTTATTAATAGTATTGATACGTGAATATAGAAAATAATATTACCAATTAATAGATATTAGTTAATTTCCATTTTACATTTTCTTACCAAATAAGCATTATTAATTATTTGACCAATAAAATATTTAATTAATTGACTATAAAAGTTTGGTTGGGAAAATGAAATAGGAGGATTTTACATTTATATATAGTATAGATTCTATCACAATATAAAAAGGATAATGCAAAATTATGAAATAGTATATTTTGCATTTGGTATAAAACTATAAATTGCCAAAATATAATAGATTGGCAAAATTTTAATTTTTTTTGAGTAATTAGTCTTACTAAAATAAGATATTATTGCATGTACCATGTATAGTAAAACAATAAAATAAGATAATTATTTTCCTATTTTGGATATTCACATTGATTTCTTTGGATAGATTTACACATCGGTTACAATATTTTATAAGAAATTACCATAAATTGCCTCAACACAATGCATATATATACCTAAGAATCAGACTTCAAAATAAACAAGTCAAATATCATATACAAATACAAAGAGAAAGATGGTGCCGAGCAAAAAGGTGTTCATGCTTGTCTTGCTTATGGTCATTCTATTAGGTTTGTTTTATCTCTTCTTCCCTCTAGGCTTTATCAACAAGAAAATATTACATCGATAATTCTAATTTTTTTTTTAAAAGAGTAAAAACAAAAAAAAATTGTGATTATGATTTACTAACTCAAAATGAAATTATTTTGCAGGTTCACCAGTGGTGAATGTCATGGGGCAGTCTACTGATGGCGGTGATTTTGCCTACCCTAATGGTTGCGTGTCGGATAAAGATTGTGACAAAAGTTGTAAATGTCCTCCCGGAGGCATTGGCAATAAGTGTGATGGAGGATTTTGTGTTTGCGGTTGTAACATTGCCAGTAACAATGGCCATTAATTGAGATTAATTTCTTAATGATTAATATGAATTTTTAAATCTACTTCAAAATTCAATATTGTTCTATTTTGTTTTGATATATATGCAGGCATGTAGAATAATTCTTATTTGAATTCATATTATTTTCTTATATTTATTTTTATTTGTATTGACATGATTAAACTCTTAATGTTGTTGAATGTCAACTCCTAATAAACTAATTGAGAGTTAATACCCAATTTGGTCGCATTGACTATTAAGATTTTACCACTTTAGTTATCAACAATTAAAGTTACTCAATTTAGTCCCTAATTATGAAATTTTTACCTAATTTGATCTCCCGACTATTAGAATTTCACCACTTCGATCCCCGACTACCAAAGTTGCTCAATTTAGTCTCTAACTATGTAATTTTACCTAAAATAGTCCCTCAACTATTATGATTTCACTATTTTGGTCCTCAACTATTAAGATTTGTCGATGACCAAAGTGGTAAAATCCTAATAGTTAAGGGATCAAATTGGGTATTAACTTTTACGAAGAATTAATACTATCTATGCAAGTAACGTTAATATAAATTATATATACACTACTACAAAACATAGCTACCACGGTGGTTATTTTTACACATACACGGCGGTTTTTGAAGTGCCATGTAGGTAGCCGCCATGGTAAATATAATAACATTTTACGGCGGTTCTAAAGAACCACCGTGTAAATTACCTATATACGGTGGTTAATAACCGCCGTATAATCATAAACATACACGCCGTCTATAACAAATTTATGCATTATATATATACTCTATAAGGCGGTTCTGAATAATAACCGTCGTGTACAATTTACTTCATACGGCGATTCTGAGTAATAACCGCCGTCTATAAGAAATTTACGCATTACATATTTACTTTATAAGGCGGTTCTGAATAATCACCGCTGTCTAAAGTGTACTTTAGACGGCGGCTCGGAGTAATAACCACCGTATAAGACAAATTTACGCATTACATATATACTTTATAAGGTTGTTCTGAATAATGACCGCCATCTAAAGTGTACTTTATACGGCAGTTTCGAGTAATAACCACCGTCGTAACTATTTATTAAGAATAAAAATATATTTATATATTTAATAACCACTGATTAGACAACTTAATGAACACATAGTATGATAAAAGACATTAAAAAATTATAATAAAGTTAGAAATATTTAATTTCAATTCTAATTTAGAGTTCTATGATGTTTTTGAACCAAATGCTCCATGAAGTTACAATTGTTATACCGTCGAACATAGGGACTAATCCCCTTGCTGGATTGGGTAGGACAGCTGGCCTGGAGATTGGAAGGATAAATGAGTATCTTCCACTCAACCACACCCCCAGCTTCTTTTTCAGCATATTCTATCACAATATAAAAAGGATAATGCAAAATTATGAAATAGTATATTCTGCATTGTGTATAAATTGTCAAAATATATTAGATCGGTAAAATTTTAAATTTTTTGACTAATTAGTCTTACTAAAATCATAATAAAGAAACTTTTTTCATCATATTCTATCACAATATAAAAAGGATAATGAAAAATTATGAAATAGTATATTCTGCATTGTGTATAAATTGCCAAAATATAATAGATCGGCAAAATTTTTAACTTTTTGACTAATTAGTCTTACTAAAATCTTAACAAAGAAGCTTTTTTTAGCATACTAGTATTTTCGCCTATGCATTGCACATAATGTATTTGTTATAATATTTTAAGAATATTTGGATCGATATACAATTATATAAATTATAAGATCGAATATTATATAGCGCAATTGATGAAATTGGTTGGATCGATTATGTTTTTGATATTTTCATTGCTTGAATTAGAGCAAATAATTGTCCAATTACCCGTGTGATGCACGGATAAATTTTTTTAGTATATATTTAGATAATAAAAATAAATATGAAATTATAAAAAATTATAATATTGAACGTGTATATTTATTTAATTATAAGATTAATGCAAACGTGTTACTCAATTAATTGAATAATATATGACTTTTTTGTCTACAATTATGTTAAAAAGATCGATATGTAATATGACTTATGTAATTTATTATTACTAAAGTAAATATGGAAAAAAATAATAATTTCATTAAAATTGTTATAAAAATAAATTCTACGACCAATGTTAGCTTAATTACCATAATAATTATTAGGCAACTATTGTTAATCTATTACACTAAAATATGTGAAATTATACTTTTATACCTTAAGTATATTCATTTTCACCATATCGCATTTAGTTTTTTCTTCCTCCTCCATATTTGAATAAATTAATTTTAATTATTATAAAAAATAAACAACCCATGTTTAATTAATTTTTTTAAAGTTTTCAAAATGAATGTGTAATTAATTTTTTTTAAAGTTTTTAAATAATTTTCAATAAACTAGTAATATCCTTTTCTTTTTTCAATTTGCCTAATTTCCGTTTCTTTTTTCATTAGGGTCTTTTCATATTTTCAATCAATTAGTAAAATCAGTTTTCTTTTCCATTTTATCTTTACTATTGTTTGAGCAGAAATTTCACAAAGGATGATTTTATTTTCATTAATAGTAATATATAGATATAGAAGTATAGATAAGTATTTGAATTATTATTATTGGTGTAAATAATAATTAATAAATTATTTTTTCTTATAAAATTATGCAGAATTTGTTTCCATTATTCTCATAATTATGATGGTTTAATTATTTTCATAATTTGGTAAATAAAATTTTGTTACCAATTAAACGTTATTAATTTTTTACCATTTAATTAATAATATTAGTTTGTGCAGAAAAGTTGAAAGGGAGGATTTTACTTTTATTAATAGTATTGTTTCTATTTAGAAATTACCTAATATCTATTAATTGGTAATATTATTTCTATATTTGCAATATAATATTAATATCTATTAAATGGTAATATTGTTTCTATTTGAAAATTACCTAATATCTATTAATTGGTAATATTATTTCTATATTCGCCATATAATATTAATATCTATTTATTGGTAATATTGTTTCTATTTGGAAATTACATAATATCTATTAATGGGTAATATTGTTTCTATATTTGTAATATAATATTAATATCTATTAAATGGTAATATTGTTTCTATTTATAAATTACCTAATATATATTAATTGGTAATATTGTTTATATATTCGTAATATAATATTAATATCTATTAATTGGTAATATTATTTCTATTTGGAAATTACCTAATATCTATTAATTGGTAATATTGTTTCTATTTGGAAATTACATAATATCTATTAATTGGTAATATTGTTTGTATTTGCAAATTACCTAATATCTATTAATTGGTAATATTGTTTCTATATTTGCAATATAATATTAATATCTATTAATTGGTAATATTGTTTCTATATTCGCAATATAATATTAATATCTATTAATTGGTAATATTGTTTCTATTTGGAAATTATCTAATATCTATTAATTGGTAATATTGTTTCTATATACGCAATACAATATTAAGGAATAAGGTTCAAATTGGCCACTCAACGTAACTTGAAAGTGCAATTAGGTCACTAAACGAAACAAATGTGCAATTAGGTCATTGAACACTCCAAATGCATGCAATTTCACGCGATAGCAGGTTACCTTCTATTTCATCAGGTTGTCTGCTTACATGGATGGTGAGTTGACATTTTAAAATATTTTTTTAATAATAAACTTTAAAATTAAAAATTAATTGAAAATATTAAAAAATTAATTAAAATATTAAAAAATTAATATTAAAATTATTAAAAATATATTAAAAATTAATATTAAAATTTTTAATATTTATTAAATAATAAACTTTGAAAATAAAAATTAATTTAAAATATTAATATTAAAAATATTTAAAAAAATATTTAAAATTAATATTTTTAAATTTTTAATTTTTATATTTATTATTAAAAATTATTTTAAAATGCCACATCACCATCCATGTAAGAAGTCAACCTGATGAAATGGAAGGTAACCTGCTATCAGGTGAAATTGCATGCATTTGGAGTGTTCAGTGGCCTAATTGCACTTTTTTTTTTCGTTCAGTGGCCTAATTGCACATTCAGGTTACGTTCAGTGGCCAATTTGAACCTTATTCCTAATATTAATATCTGTTAATTGGTAATATTGTTTCTATTTAGAAATTACCTAATATCTATTAATTGGTAATATTATTTCTATATTCGTAATATTATATTAATATCTATTAAATTGGTAATATTGTTTTTATTTGGAAAGTTGAAGGAGAGGATTTTACTTTTATTAATAGTATATTGATTGATACGTGAATATAGAAAATAATATTACTAATTAATAGATATTGTTTTCAAAAAAATTAATAGATATTAGTTAATTTCCAGTTTACATTTTCTTACCAAATAAGCATTATTAATTATTTGACAAATAAAATATTTAATTTTTTTTTTTTTGAAAACCAAACCCATAACGGGTATATTAAAATAGCTCAGAAATAGAAACTGGAGGGATAGAGTCCCAGTACAAAGAATGTGCCTGTGAAAAGGCTAAGGTTGCTAGTGTGTGAGCACCACGATTCGCAGACCGGGCGACCCAACGAATGGAACAATAATCAAAAGACGAAATAATAGCCTTAGAGGCTTCTATAGAAAATGCAACATAAGAGTAAAGATCGGTATGCACTGAGGTTAGCAAATGATGGAGACTCAAGCAGTCGGTGAAGATCACCACCTCCTCAATTCCACGTCCTCTCAGCCATGAAAGCGCTTCCTTGCACGCAAGTGCCTCAGCCATCAGTGGTGAAAAGCAATCCGGTAGAGGCCGACTGAACGCTGCGCAAAAGGCTCCATCCGGTGAACACAAAACAGCACCCACCGTGGCTTTGTTTGTTGTAGAAACGAAACCAGCGTCGAAGAAGCATGTCAGACGGGCAACTGCGTCTGACTCGGCACCATTTACAGCAGCAGATTGGGGCAGATGATGAATGGCAGCAACAGACTGTAGAGGGTGCGGATGATCGTCGACATTGCTGTGCGCTCCATGGACCTGCTGCCAAGCCATTACCGCTGCCTTCGCCATACGCCACACCGTCTCGGGTCTCGGCAAAAAGCCCTCCCACACCGCCTGGTTTCGGGCCTTCCATATATAATATAGCACCGCCACCGCCAATATTAACTCCCCTTCTGTAAAGGCAGACAATGCCGCAACAAACCAGTCACAAAAATCAGCACTAGTGCTAGGTATGTGCAAGGGGGATGCATGCCAAACTAACTTTGAAAAATCACAAGAAAATAATGCATGCATTGTGTTTTCATGCCCCAACCCACACATTGGACATGAAGGATCCACATCCACTCTCTTTAAAAGTAAGTTTGCAGTAATAGGGAGTATGTTAGAGAGGGCTCTCCAAATAAAGGTTTTCCATTTCGCAGGTGATTTAATCTTCCAAAGATGTAGCCATTTATCAAAACCACCTGGCTGAGTGTTGAAAGAACCAACAATTTGTCTGTAACCCTCTTTAACTGTGTAACATCCACGTGGATCCCTGTACCAAAACCATGAGTCCTCATAACCAGGGCTAACCGGGACCTTCAGAATACGAGCCACGTCTGTTGGCATAAAAATGTCACGTAAGATATGATCATCCCATGTTCCTGTAACCGGGTCAATCAAACCAGACACCAAGGATCCATCCAGATGAGAAGGCATAGCTGTCTGAACTAAGGGATTTGAATCATCTGGCAGCCAAGGGTGCCCCCAGATTAAAGTTGTGTTGCCATTCCCTATCCTTCTTCGCACCCCTCCACAAATCAGATCGTGGGCTGCCATAATACTACGCCAGGAGAAACTTGGGGAGTTACCAATAGTAACATCAATAAAAGAGGTTTTAGGATAATACCTTGCCTTATAAATTCTGGCTGTCAGAGAGTGAGGTTTGGTTAAGAAGCGCCAGGCCTGCTTGCCTAGCATAGCTAGGTTAAAAGCCCTTAGATCCTTAAAACCCAAACCACCAAATTTCTTAGGAACATATAAGCGATCCCAAGCCTTCCAATGGATTCCTCGGTCACCTCCTGAGCCCCACCAGTAGTTAGGGAGCAGAAATACACTCATAGAGAAAGTAGGCATGGATTGGGCCACGCTCTTGAGAAGAACTTCTTTTCCAGCACGTGAGATTAACCTCTTACTCCATGAGCCAATTCTATGTTTAATTTTGTCCGCAATATACGAAAAAACAGCCCTCCTGTTCCTCCCTACAAAAGATGGCAATCCCAAATATTTCCCAAAATTGGGAGCTTGATTGACCTCCAGAACCGCTGCCACCTCCTGCCGAATGGTCTCAGGGGTATTCCTACTTAAACATACATTTGATTTATTGAAATTAACCACCTGACCCGACATTCTTTCGTAATCATGAAGACATTGTTTCACCGCATTTGCTTCCTGCGTATTAGCCTTAAAGAACAAAAGGCTATCATCTGCAAAAAACAAATGTGAAACCGAAGGGGCACCCCTCGCCACCCTGCACCCATGAATAGCACCACGAGCCTATGCTTGCTGAAGAATCAAAGAAAGGCCCTATGCACAGATGATGAATAAATATGGGGAAAGTGGGTCACCTTGTCTGATTCCCCGGGTTGGGGTTACGTTGCCAACTTCTATTCCATTAACCAGGAAATTATATGAGACCGAGGTCACACATAACATGATCAAATCCACCCACTCCACTGCGAAACCCAGAGCCAAAAGCATCTTACGTAAGAAAGGCCACTCCATGCGATCATAAGCCTTAGCCATGTCCAGCTTCAGGGCACCCCAACCTACAATACCACTCTGCTTCCTGTGCAAATAATGGCCTACCTCCGCAGCAATCAAAATATTGTCAGTAATCAATCTATTGGGAATAAAAGCACTCTGGGAGTCGGATATAACATCTCCTAACAGAGGTTTCATTCTGTTAGCCACCATCTTAGCCATTACCTTATAAACCACATTGCACAGAGCAATTGGCCTGAGATCAGACACCACTTCCGGGTTGTTCTTTTTCGAAATCAACACCACATTAGTATCATTAAGGCCATCTGGGAAAGAGCACTCGTCAAGACATTTACACACAAAAGCTGACACATCGCCACCCACCACATCCCAAAAATGCTGGTAGAATCCAGGATTCATACCATCTGGGCCTGGAGCCTTATCCGGAAACATGCCAAATAACGCGGACTTAACCTCATCCAACTCAAAAGGCCTGAGGATGCGCTCATTCTGATATTGTGTCACACGAGGGGCAATAGAAGCAATAAAAGAATCCATAGAGGAAGGGACAATATTGGATGCAAATATGTCATTATAGTAATTTAACACAAGAGCATTCAAATCCTCCCCTTCCACCCACACACCTGAATTATTGAGCTAACATGGTTGTTCTAAATGTAATCAAATTTTGTTAAAATATTACTTTCTCCGGCCCTAATTGCTTGTCACATTTTTTTTGCATGATTTTTAATGCAACAAAATTAATAATGGAGCTAGAGGAAGAGATGAATTTTGTATATATTCCTTCTTAGGGAGTACGATTTTACAAAGAGTGAGGATGGGTATTTACAAGATAAAGATTAAATAAATAAAGATTTTACAAGATAAGGATAGTTATCCTTTGACTTATCACTTCCTCACAGCATTCAACATTATTACAATTTACAAGAGGTAATGTGTTCCATACCCCCTTCACATGAGTCAATCCTTTTTGAAACTGATTGTGTTCCATACCCTCCATTATGAGTCAGTTCTTTTTAAACTTGGAAACTGATTGTGTTGACCAATGACCATTTATGTTCAATGTGTCCTACCTGTAAATATTAACTCAAAGAGTTATATTACATGTACTCCTAAATTCATACTCCCTCACTTTAACTCTTTAATGTGGCCAAGCACCTTGTGCTCAATTGGCATGTAGTGGTCACCCTCAGATGGGAGGTCATGAGTTCGAGTCTCAGTGGAGGAGATCTCGAAATTGACTCTTTGTGCTTCAACAGGTTGAGAAAAGTATAGATGAACAGATACTACAATGTAATAGGGTCAGTTGTATTCAAAAAAAAAAAAAAACTCTTTAATGTGGCAAATAGGGATTGGATATTTTCATCATGAAGGTCCCAAAATAGATGTCTACATCAAAAGTTTGTGAGAGGGAGTATATGTTGGGAGTGCATGTAGTATTTTCCTAACTCAAATGGACCTATAGCTCAGTGGGTAAAGGCTCTTATTTTTTAAACTAGGTGGTTATTTTATTTAATAATGTTCATTTTTTTAACACGTGCAAAATGTAAGTAATTTCTTTTTAACATCAAAATGATATCGTTTTGGATCGTGGTGTATACAATAATTTGTCTTTAATCACACCCGTTATGTTGTAAATATTATAATTTCAGTTATAAGTATTATAATATATTTTTTTCAAAAGTAAAACTAGTATTATTGACTCTGTTACAATACAGTAGGCTTAATATGAGAGATCAACTTGGTGTCACTGTACCATAAAATCCTTGGCACTTCACATATTAATATTACAATATTTACATTAGAATTACATTTTGAAAGTATCACAATTTCAATTATAAATATTCAATATTTATAATTTACAATTATTTTTACCCTAAATAAATTTATTACAATCACATATAAATATTACAATATATATACCTATTATATAAATAACGATTTATTTATTTCAAATTGGTAAAATTTTCTGTAATAAATATTAAGATTTCTATCATAAGGAACAAACAGTTATTCTATATTCTACCAGTGTCGCGAATTAAAGTCCATAATACCTTCTCACACAAGTGTGACTCTTGTCAAAAAGCTATTTACGAACACTCATTTTAAATATTTGACCAATTAAATATGTTAAAGTTGATCAAATAAACTATATTTTGATTGATAAATCATTTTCCAAACACTTCATAACCGGATAAAAAAGAGGGATGAGATTTATAATTGTGATTAATTGAGAGACTAATATGAAAAGGACGTCACACTACATTACTACAAACCCTATAGCTATAATGATAGTATCAGATGTATGATACATAATAATCTGATAAGCAGAGTAGTCTGAGCTAAAACACGCACTCAAGATTCAAGAAGCTAAGCAATATTCATTTTTGTCCATCTAATTGTTCTCTAGTTTTCTAAGAATTAACTGAGCGCCATACTGAGGTATGAGAGCAGTTCCAGCTTGGGGAGCATGCGCATAAGACGGGGACAACTCGAAAGCATAGCGGCGTAGGATCATAGCGAATGCCATCTTGGCCTCTAACATGGCGAAGTTCTGTCCGATGCAAATCCGAGGTCCCCACCCGAATGGGAAGAAGCATAACTTCCCTTTCGTTGCTTTGCTAATCCCTTCGCTGAACCTCTCTGGCTTGAACTCCTTTGCATCTTCGCCCCACATTTCTTCGTCATGATGCAGTACAATGACTGGGATGTGGATCTGAATTCCAGCCGGTAAGGTTATGTTTCCTAGTTTGGCGTCTTGTTCAATAGCTCGAGTGAATAGAACCCCCGGTGAATACAACCTCAAAACCTCGTTCAGGATCATAGTTACCTGAATGCATGCGCACAAATTCACAAGTTTATATATGGCTCTGAATTGAAAGTTGAAAATTGATAAACGTTAAGAAGATGAGATGAGAAAGAATATATACTAACAATTTTGAGTTGGTTTAGCTTGTCGGAATCTGGTTCCTCTGTTGGGCCAATGACTTGTAAAATCTCTTGTCTAGCTCGTTCTTGCCAGTCCAAATGCTTACCTAGTAAGATCATTGTCCAGATCAGTAAAGTTGAGGTTGTCTCCTGCCCCGCAAAGTAGAATAGCTTGCACTCGTCAATTATTTCGTCGATACTCATTCCGTAGCTCTTACTTCCATGCTGTTGGATTTCAGTGAGGTTTGATTCCAGCATTATGCCCAACAAGTCATCATTTCTTGATTCCCCTGCCTCAATTGCCCTCATTCTTTTATCAATCATTCCTAGTACTAATGATCTCACTTCGTTAAAGATGTGCTTCATCCTCCTGTTCCTTTTGGTTGGTAGAAAGCTACATATACAGAGAAAGAAATACAAAATCAAGATTCAAGAAGAATCTATTGGAGGCAACCTCAATCAAGTTGGTTGCCATGTTAAATTGATAATAAGAAGTTTAGAAGTTTGACTTTTAGTAGGAATAGGTCTTATTGGTTTGAGCAAACCCAATTAACTATAAGCAAAACCCATTTTACATATTTGGATAATGCATGTGGTTTCCCTAGTCACTCCTAAAACAAAGAATCCAAACAGAAGCTTTCTATTAGCCTTGGTTTGAGCTAGTCAGTTATGAGAGCAACCTAAATTGGTTTAGCTCCTTGTATTCGTTTGCCAAGATTGCAATGCACAACATCAGATAATGACTGCGAGTTTCTCTTATCACTCAAAAAAATCCAAGAATCTATTGTTGAAAATTTCTGGGATAGATGCATGGTGTCATTGTACCTCAAACCTGGAATGTACAAGGAGCGTGCTACTTGAACAGCAAGCACTGCCTGTTCCTGTTGAAGTTCAAATATCTTTCTTCCTTCTTCATAGTTACTGCCAAAAGCTGTTCTTGAAATCCCATCAGCTGTTAGTGTTCTGAGATAAGGCCAAACATCCAACTCTGATCCTTCTGCGCCCACAAGTTTGTCCCATTTGCTTAGCATCTCTGAACAGCTGAAATAGAATGCTGGTACCATATGCTATATATGTGCAACAAAAACAGAATCTATATTATCAGTACCAGAGTTACCAATTCAAGAACACATACCGCATTAAATAACTATCTGTTTAGCACAGTTAACCATGAGTTTGATAGAGTATGTAATGACCTTCAGTTTTTCTGCGTGAAAAGCTGGATTAAGAAGTCTTCTGTGCTTAACCCATTTATCTTTCTCATAAGTTGCCAGTCCTTGGGCTAGCAGCTTAATCAGTGGGTTACTTGGAGGCTTCTGAAACACAGTGTATTTGGAGAATATCTCCCTTATAAGTTCAGGGTCCATGATGAGGACCTCTGGTTGGGGCCCCATCCACATAAAAGCATTCTTGCCTGCCAATAAAACCACAACACCGAGAACAAACTACCTTAAATGAATCAAAATTCTCAACCTCCATAAAAATTCTTGATAACTAGACATACATGAGAGGGGAGCTGAGGAAAACGTTCTTACCATAATTCTTGATAGTTTTGTCAAGGGCTGGCAAAAGTCTAGGCAAAATTTCGTTGGTGAAACTGATAGGTTTGGAACTGGCTTCTTCCATCAACTTGACAATCTCTTTAAGGTCCCCGAATGGCGGCCGGTACGAGTTTCCATTGAAACCCTGTTGTCTGAGTCTCTTCTCCAACTTTTTTGGCTCAAACCATAACCAGCTCAAGGTTTTCCACGCCCAATAAGCCAAGAAAACTACTGAACAAAATATAGCAACGGTAAAGCTGCTCACCATCTTCATTATTTCTACTCTTATTGCCCAAATCCAAACTCTGATCTATATATTGGTGATGAATAGAAAAGAAGACAATAAAGCAGAGGTTTCTCTCTTGTTTCCCTAATCACTTATCAGGACTTTTCTTGTTTTGTGTGGGGAGAAAGTTATCTTTGCCATAAAAGTCAAAGGATCTACAACACACGTGTTTATTAACGACTGCAGTAGACATCAGCCAATTATATGATGACATGCCACTATGTCAGGTAAGCTAGGATTTGACGGTCAACGATGTAATCAACTTTTGTTAAATATTTGTATGTCATACTCGTCCACGAAGGCAAAATTCTAATTCTAATTATAATTATTAGTATTTATAATTAAATTAAACTGGCCAAAATGTAATTTAATTGATACTTATAAAATTTCAATTAAAAAAATATCTTATTAAAATTATATATTACTTTAAAAAAACACAGTGCAAAATTTTTAAAATTTTAACAGAATTAAATAAAACGCAACTATATAAAAAAAAAGGGCGAGTCTCCTACAAGAGCATCTCATATATTCTTATTCGTGAGACGCATCGGGTCAAGATGGAAATGTAAAATTAATTCTGGAAAGTGTAATATTAATAATCAATTAATTGTTTATTACTTATAAGGAAAATATAATACTTTTGAGGAAAAATATAATATTTTTAAATCAAAATGTATTATTTAGGGTTGAACAGTTATGAGAAAAATGCAATACTAATCATGAATAAATTAATTAATTGTTACTTATAAGAGAAAAAATATATTACTTTTAAATCAAATTATTTTTTTGGTAAATTCACAGGTCTTTCTCTGTCCGTTTAACTGTCCAGGAGCTTGACACTTGAACTCCCCCATTGGGTTACTTTTAAAGCAAATTATAATATTATGGATTAAATATTTATTAATGAGAAAAATTGTACTCCATAATACTTAGGAGGGAGATTGTAATACTTATGAAAAACTTACCCGCCAAGGATCCTCATAGAAGATTTTGGTATAAATTTTATATACTAATACTAAACTTAATACTCATTAATTGAATCAAAAGTTAAGTCTCATTAATTGAATCAGCTACATAAAATAAAGGGTCACACTTGTGTGAAATTGTCTCATCAGTCATCACAGATCCTTACTCGCGAGACAGGCTAGGTCGGGTCAATATGCAAATGTAATACTAAATCAGAAATAAAATAATTAACATAAGAGATGAAGTTGAGATTCTCTCTCTAGTCTCATCTAGGGTTTTGGTTCTCCCCTAGGGTTTTTCTAGGTTTCCCGTCGGTTTTCCTTTGCTTCTCTCCGATTTTCATCTTCGGTTTCTCTGTTTTGTTGGTGTTCGACGGTAGTTTGTCTCTGCATGGCTTCTCCGACGCAAGCTGACGGCGTGGCGGGTCTCTCTGCT
>CM008345.1:16718045-16733093 GCA_002525835.2 Ipomoea batatas
TTGCTAATGCATTATGCATGTTGACTGAAGATGATGTTCTCAATGTTGTAGCTCTGCTATATTATGTTTGGAAAGCAAGGAACACGGCAGTTTGGGAAAACTCGTTGCCGCATCCAAGAAGCGTATGGCGGGCAGCCCGTGCTGCAGTGTTCGCGTGGTGCCAAGTGCACGGCTCGGCAGACAGCATGCCATCACCCCAGCCAGCGCCGAATCCTCAGGTGCATACTGCCGCGCTGCTATGTTACGTGGATGCCGGCTATCGACATCAGACCAAGGAGGCCACGGTGGGTGCAGTTTTGTTGTCACAAAATGGAGCTTTTGTCGCAGCCTTCAACGCCCGTCTCCCGCATTGCTTCTCACCACTCATGGCGGAATCCGTAGCCTGCAAAGAAGCGTTATCTTGGCTTAAGGATCGGGAAGTCAGCTCGGTGCATATCTACACGGATTGCTCCACTCTCAAGAATTTATTAGTTACCACTACTTCTAGTCCTTTCTCTTATGTTGGTTTTTCGATTGATGCCTCTAGGGCTATTATGTCTTCTTTTATTGATTGCTCTATTAGTTTGATTTCTAGAACTGCAAACAGAGGGGCTCACGTGCTTGCAGCGTTGGCTTTCTCGCAGGACACTGCTTTGTACTGGGATGCTATTCCCCCTGACTCTATTTCTGAGTTGATTTAATCTATCCACCCAGGTGGTTTTCAAAAAAAAAAACATAAATAAAATGTTTGTTAATTGGGAAAACATAATACTTTTTGAAGACAAATATAAATACGTTTATATTTTGATGTGAAAATATTATTTTTTTCATGAAAACTTTTATAATTTTCCTTATAAGTAATGCTGCATTTATAAAGGAAACTGTAATACTTTTGATGAAAAATATAATACTTTTACATTAAAATGTATACGTATTACTTTTTTTTCTTCAAAAATATTACATTTTTCATTTAAGTAATACGAAGTATATATTTTATTAATGATTTAGTATTATATTTGCTAATATAAGTATTACATTTCATTTTAACTCGACCCATCTCATGGACAATGATGAATGAGAAGGTATCGCACAAGTTTTTGCCTAAAATAAAACCGTTGGGGGTAATAGAAAACTTTCTAATACTTTTGCAAAATGTAAAGGTAGCTTTATTTTAACCAAATTATGCTAACACAATTGCATCAATTTGACTCTATAGACCATCCCACAGAGAAATAAAAAGCTTGCAACATATATACAAGATAAGGTAGGGCGCAAATTGTAGCATTAAACCAATGAAAATTGAAAGGCACACTCTTCTCTGCAGCTTTTACCTTGGGCCAGATAAAACTGATGGAATTAATGTTGCGCTGCTGATGGCATCAGGAGCTTGCCCCTTCTGATTAGGCATTTCCATGGTGTTTCTTGGAATGGGTGGATAGCTGAAGTTGTAGTCCAACTTGGTTTCAACAGCTGCAGAACCTTGTAATGCCTTCACCACAACAGACATGGATGGCCTCTTGGTATAATCACTCTGTAAGCACCAAGCAGCAAGCCTCATCATTTCTATTGCTTCTTCTTTCTCTACTTCCAAATCTTTGCTGTACATATCAAACATCTCACCAACTTTATCTTCTTCTATTTTTCTTTTAAACACACTCAGCAAATGCACTTCCTCCTCTGCTTGATTCCAATCCACATTCTTTCGCCCGCAAACAATTTCTAACATCACGATTCCGAAACTGTACACATCTACTTTCTCCGTTATAACCAAGCTCATCCACTCCGGAGCTATGTAACCCGGAGTTCCCTTCATTTTCGTGACAACTTTGCTCTGGTCTTTTGCTACCATCTTTGACAATCCAAAGTCTGCAACTTTTGCATTGAAATTTTGATCTAAGAGGATGTTTTGAGGTTTGATGTCCAAGTGAATGATCTTACGGTTGCAATCTTCATGAAGATATGCTAACCCTTTGGCAATTTCTGTCATGATTTTCTTTTTGGTATGCCACGTGAGACCATGTTCCTGCTCCCCATTAAAAATCCATCTATCTAAAGACCCATTCGCCATGTGTTCGTAGACCAGAAGCCTCTGTGATTTTGCTGCACAAAACCCTAATAATTTCACCAGATTGGCTGCTCAATGCTTCCTATTGTTGCCACTTCAGCCAGAAATGATTTCTTGATGTGATCAACTCCTTTAAGGCTCTTTACTGCAATTTTAGTGCCATCCCGCAGTTCACCTTCAAATACAGAACCAAATCCTCCTTCTCCCAATTTCTTACTGAAATTTTCGGTCATAGCACTCAAGTCTTCGTAAGAGAATCGAGTTGGCAACCCCGGCACGCCATCCAAAAACTCCTCCTCATCTTCTAGCTGAACTGCTTTCTTTCTAACCAAGAAAAAGTAAATGGAGATTGATAAAACCACACCCATGGAGGCACCAATACTCCCCAGTAGTATTTTGGCATGTTTCTGCCGAATCCATGGAGGAGTCTGTTGAACCGGTGGGGGACTCTGCTGAATCCGTGGATTAATTTGCGGAGTGGATGAATTTTGCACCTTTAGATAAACAGTGTTGTTGCTTGTGGCGGTCACAAGGGAGAGAACTTCATTCAGCAATAAACAGTATCCGTTTGAATAGCCATTAAAATGAGCTGCTTTGCAGGAACAGTTCCTTAAACATGCCTTCTTACAACTTTCTAAATCCGTGTACTCACCGGATTCATTTCTCATATCCTGGCCAATATAGCTCGTATCCTTCATCTCCAGAAGAGTATGGAGTCGAGAATGCGCACACGAAATGGGAGTAATTAAAGAACATTCTAGGATTTCTTGACTCCTGTTTCTTTGCGTGAAAAAAACAGGAGGACAAGTGCAGAACTTCTCATCCTTACAAACACTATAACTTCCGCAGACCAATGGGTATCCACAAAAACCAATCAAACGTACAAAAACATCGGAAATAACCCCCCACGGAAAAGGTGGTGACCACCCGTACACATTCAAATGCCCATCAGGCTCAAACTTGGTGATTTGGTGATCTAATATTGGAGACCGCGTGGAAGCAATTATCCCTTTAACATAATCTACTTCCACATCCGCATATCGATACCACTATACCAGTACAAATTAGAGGACTGTACATAAGCACGAGCAGATTCGTTATCAAAGTAGAGTGAATACAAACCTTCTCCAAAGTTTGATGTTGATCAAAAAGTATAACTTTGGATAAGAAACCAAGATCACAAGTCAAGCGAGCTATGAATCGAAGATGCCTCACAAGTCAAAACAACGCGTAAGAAAAGGAAAAACTGGTTCCTATATATCAGTGAGAAAAGGAAAAATGTTTCCTAAAGACCTGGCAATTGAATTGGTATAAACTGGTTCATTTATGAGTTTATACAACACAATCGATTAAGATTTGATTTGTCCTAATCATATACCTACCCCAAGCCAAGTCTGTAGTGGATGCCCTGACAACTTGAGGCATGCTTAACTCAGGTCCTAAATTTTTTTCATTCTTTTGATTCTTTACCTGCTGCCGTAGCAGATTTTACTGTGGATCGTGATCTACAATGCAAGATAAGTCATGCGCCAAAACGACGTCGTTTTGATTAATGAAAAGAAACAGCTATATATACGTGACACGGTCTCACACAAGTTTTTCTAATAAAATTTAGTTTTCTTTGACCATGAGTCATGTTGCTTAATTGATGTAAGGTGGAGTGGTGGACCAGGGTTGATGATATAATTTGCTAGTGAAAGTCAAGTGTTGCAAGTCAAGCAATGCGCCAATGATATTAGCTTTGAATCACCGCTCCAAGTTGATCTACTATTTTGTTTTCAATTTGGAGAATGGACCCAAAAAAAAGGTCTTAATCTTACATATGCTAAGCAAGCGCTCTAGTTATTGAGAGTACTTTTAATCTTGATAGCTTCGATCTCCTTTGATTAAACAATAATGGCTTCTTCTTCATCATCATGTACCACAGTTTTTGTAGCAGCTCTCTTAACTATCCTCTGCTCCCAATCCATCTCTATCTGGGGGCAATTAGCTGCCCAGTATAATATTGCCAATAATTCTTCTATTATTTCCTGGAGTTTTGATAGTAGCAGCCTCCCCTCCTTCGAAAACTCTTCAGATTCAACGACAACTATCCTGCTCAGACAAAACATTTATACGGGCTTTGCATGTGGCTTAATCTGTAATTACTTTGGCACTACCTGCCTCTTTGGTGTCCAAATAATCCCACAGAGGGGTATAAATATGCAGAATGATTTGTACTTGGATTACGAGCGTCTAGTTTGGTCAGCTAACCGGAACCATCCTGTCACAGTTAATGCAACGGTGGAACTGAGGCGAGATGGAGGGTTGTTTTTGATGGACTCTAATGGGTACCTGGTTTGGTCCACGCATACCAATAATGGGAGTCCTGTCTCTGGTGTGAACTTAACGGAGAGGGGAAACCTTGTCATATTTGGCCAAAAAAATGGAATTATTTGGCAGTCTTTTGATCATCCTACTGACACTCTTCTACCTGGGCAAGTGGTGGGCAGTGGACAGACGCTCAAAGCCAGCATATCAACATCAAACTATGGAGAAGGTTTGCATTCATTCTATCTGGGTAATGGCTCTAATTTGGCTTATGCTTATACACGCTCCTCTAATAATTCATACCGGTACATATATGCATATCAAGATTTGTATGGGATTAAAGGGATAACGCTTTCCACTGAAGATTCCAATAACCAATTCGTTAAGTTTGAGGCTGATGGGCATTTGAGAGTGTACGGGTGGGCATTAAGTACTACGTCGGGGACTAAAACTTGGTCTTGGGGGGAAACCTATGATCTTTTTACACCTTCGATTGGTTTTTGCGGCTACCCATTGGCTTGCGGAAGATATGGTGTTTGTGGGAATGGGCAGTACTGTGCATGTCCTGAACCCAGCCTTTTTACTCAGAGATTGAGAAACACAAGTCAACCAAACCCAGGATGTTCTTTAGTTACTCCCATTTCCTGTGAACATTCCCAACTCCATACTCTTCTGGAGATGAAGCGCACCACTTTCATTGGCCAAGCTTTGAGGGACGAATTCGGGAATTATATAGATGGAGTGGAGGGGGATTTAGAAAGTTGCAAAAAGTCCTGTTTAAGGAACTGTTCATGCAAAGCACTTCATTTTACTGCGTTTGGAAATTATAATTCAAAAGGGTTCTGTTTATTTCTAAATGAAGTTCTCTCCCTTGTGAGTTTGGGAAGCAACACTTCTGTGTATCTAAAGGTGCAAAACCCGCACAGTCATCCAACGACTCCGAGTGTCAAAAAGCTTTTATTGGCGATTATTGGTGCTTCCATCGCTGTGGTTTTAACAATCGCCATTGTTTTTATCTTGGTTAGAAAGAAACAAGTTGAGCCGGAAGAGGAGGAGGAGGAGGGACTTTTGGATGGATTGCTAGGGTTGCCTACTCGATTCTCTTTTCAAGACTTGAGTGCTATGACAGAAAATTTCAGTAAGAAATTAGGGGAAGGAGGCTTTGGTTCTGTGTTCGAAGGTGCACTGCGGGATGGCACTAAAATTGCAGTAAAGCGCTTAAGAGGATTAGATCACATCAAGAATTCATTTCTGGCTGAAGTGGAGACAATAGGAAGTATCCACCATGTGAATCTGGTGAAATTGATTGGATTCTGTGCTGAAAAGTCACATAGGCTTCTAGTGTATGAACATATGGGGAATGGGTCTTTAGACAGATGGATTTTTAATGGGAACCAAGAACATGGTCTCACTTGGCATGTGAAAAAGAGAATCATGTCAGACATTGCCAAAGGGTTAGCATATCTTCACGAAGATTGCGACCGCAAGATCATTCACTTGGACATCAAACCTCAAAACATCCTCTTAGATCGAAATTTCAATGCAAAAGTTGCAGACTTTGGATTGTCAAAGCTTGTAGCAAAGGACCAGAGCAAAGTTGTCACGGCAATGAAAGGAACTCCGGGTTACATAGCCCCGGAGTGGATGAGCTTGGTTATAACAGAGAAAGTAGATGTGTACAGCTTCGGGATCGTGATGTTAGAAATTGTGTGCGGGCGAAAGAATGTGGACTGGGATCAGGCCGAGGAAGAAGTGCACTTGCTGAGTGTGTTCAAGAGAAAAATAGAAGAAGATAAAGTTGGTGAGATGTTTGATATGTACAGCAAAGATTTGGAAGTTGAGAAAGAAGAAGCAATAGAAATGATGAGAATTGCTGCTTGGTGCTTACAGAGTGATTATACCAAGAGGCCATCCATGTCAGTGGTGGTTAAGGCATTACAAGGTTCTGCAGCTGTTGAAACCAAGTTGGACTACAACTTCAGTTATCCACCCATTCCAAGAAACACCATTGCAGTAGTGCCTAATCAGAACAGAGAAGCTCCTGATGGTATCAGCAGCACAGTATTAATTCCATCACTTTTATCTGGGCCGAGGTAAAAGCACCAAAATATGATGTTTCTGTTAGCTTTTATGCTACAATGTAACTTGCATTCTTATCTTGTTAATAAGTTGCAACTTTTTATTTCTTTCTAGGATGGACTAGTATCAAATTGATACAATTGTGTTGAAAATTTTGGTTAAAATAAAGCTACTTTTACCCTACATTTTACAAGAGTATTACAAAGTTTTCTAATAATATGATCCATGTTTCACATTTCTAAACAGTTAACTACAAACACATAATGTATTGTTAAAATATTATTTCATGTGTCTGTCGTTAACTTATTATGTGTCTGTAATTACTATTTTATGTGTCTGTAATATGTTTTCAATTTATATACAGACACCAATTGTTAAATATATGTATAGAATATGTCAACTCCAACATATAATCTAAAGGTTATTTTAGATCAAGATCTATAATGTAAGATAGACTATGGTCTATTGTATAATTTGTCATACCTTGTCTCTCAAAAAATAAAGTAATTATGTTTAGATATAATTGTGCCGGTCATTTAACGAATCAAGTTAAGGATGATTTACATAACATTTGGCTCATGAGTACGTGTTTACTCTTATGAGTTTTGTACAATCCTTTGACTTTTCTTCGCCCCTTTCCCCCCGGCGGCGGAAAACAAGAAAAATCTGATAAGGGAAACAAGAGAGAAACTTCTGCTTTATTGCTTTCTCTTTTATCCATCACCTATAGGCTACAGTCCAACATATACAGTTGGTCTGGTATCCAGTGTGCAATTTTAGTATGAATATGGTGAGCAGCTTTAGCATTGCAATGTTTTGTTTAGTAGTTTTCTGGGCTTATTGGGCCTGGAAAACCTTGAGCTGGTTATGGTTTAAGCCAAAGAAGTTGGAGAAGAGACTCAGACAACAGGGTTTCAATGGAAACTCTTGCCGCCCGCCGTTCGGGGACCTTAAAGAGACTGCCATGTTGATGGCAGAAGCCAATTCCAAGCCTATCAGTTTCACCAACGAAATTTTTCCTAGAGTTTTGCCATCCCTTCACAAAACTATCAAGAATTATGGTAAGAACTAACATTTTCCTCTCCTCTCATGTGTGTCTAGCTAGTTATGTTGATGTTGAAGAATACTATGTAGTATATGGGGTTTGAGGATATGATTTTAAGGTAGTTTCTTCTGAGGTACGGTGTGTTTTTATTGGCAGGTAAGAACGCTTTTATGTGGAAGGGGCCACAACCAGAGGTCCTCATCTTGGACCCTGAACTTATAAGGGAGGTGTTCGCCAAATACACTGTCTTTCAGAGGCCTCCAAGAATCCTTTTATGTGGACTGGCAACTTATGAGAAAGATAAATGGGTTAAGCACAGAAGACTTCTTAATCCAGCTTTTCACGCTGAAAAATTGAAGGTGATTCCATATTCTATCAAATTCATGATTAATGGTGTGTTGTTGAATTGGTAGCTTTGGTACTGATAATAAAGATTATGTTTTTGCTGCACACATATGTATAGCATATGGTACCAGCATTCTATTTGAGCTGTTCAGAGATGCTAAGCAAATGGGAAAAACTTGTGGGCCCAGAAGGATCAGAGTTGGATGTTTGGCCTTATCTCAGAACACTAACAGCTGATGGGATTTCAAGAACAGCCTTTGGCAGTAACTATGAAGAAGGAAGAAAGATATTTGAACTTCAACAAGAAGAAGCAGAGCTTGCTATTCAATTAGCACGCTCCTTGTACAATATTCCAGGTTTGAGGTATGCAGCATCAATCTCTGCAATTTTCAACAATAGATTCTTTGATTATTGAATCTTGATTTTGTACTCTTTCTCTGCCTATATAATATAGGTATTTGCCAACCAAAAGGAACAGGAGGATGAAGCAAATCTTTAACCAAGTGAGAACATCAATACTAGGAATGATTGATAAAAGAATGAAGGCAATTGAGGCAGGGGAATCTAGAAATGATGACTTGTTGGGCATAATGCTGGAATCAAACCTAACCGAAATCCAACAGCTTGGAAGTAAGAGTTATGGAATGAGTATGGATGAAATAATTGAGGAATGCAAGCTATTCTACTTTGCCGGGCAGGAGACAACCTCCACTTTACTAGTCTGGACAATGATCTTACTAGGTAGGCATTTGGATTGGCAAGAACGAGCTAGAGAAGAGATTTTACAAGTCATTGGCACAACAGAGGAACCAGATTCCGACAAGTTAAACCAACTCAAAATTGTTAGTATTCTTTCTCATATATCTCCATAAAGTTTTATCAATATAATTTTCAACTTTCAGCATCCATCTATCAGATCCATAACCTTGTTAATTTGTGTACATGCATGCAGGTAACTATGATCTTGAACGAGGTTTTGAGGTTATATCCCCCGGGGGTTCCATTTGGTCGAGTGATTGAACAAGACACCAAACTAGGAAACATAACCTTATCCGCCGGAATTCAGATCCTCATCCCACTCATTCTGCTGCAACAAGACGAAGAAATGTGGGGAGAAGATGCAAAGGAGTTCAACCCAGAGAGGTTTAGCGAAGGGATTAGCAAAGCAACCAAAGGGCAGTTCTCTTTCTTCCCGTTCGGGTGGGGACCTCGGATTTGCATCGGACAGAACTTCGCCATGTTAGAGGCCAAGATGGCATTAGCTATAATCCTACGGCGCTATGCTTTCGAGTTGTCCCCGTCTTATGCGCATGCTCCTCAAGCTGGAACAGCTCTCGTACCTCAGTATGGCGCTCAGTTAATTATGAGAAAAGTAGAGCACAATTAGATTGAAGTTTGTGTGGGTACTAAATAATGTTACTCTGAACACATTGTTTAGCTTCTTGAATCTTGAGTGCGTGTTATATCTCAGAATACTTGCCTATCAGTTTATGTATCGGCTGGTCTCTTGTGAAAGTCTCAATCCCATCCTTGAAATGAGTTATAGATCTAATAAGAGTCGTAATAGAATTGCAGAGAATTGAAGATTTAATCAAATACTTTGAACTTTAAATATATTGCATCAGTTTGAATTAGGTCCATCATACACAAGTAGAATTATACAAAAGCTAAAGGTGTAAATTGTAGTAAAAACATTAACAGGAAATTGATACCCACTATCTACTTTGCTTGATTATGTTGTGACAGAATAATGGATTAAGCAGACAATTCACCTTGGCCCAGATAAAATTGATGGAATTAATACTGTATTATTGCTGGTAGCATCAGGAGCTGCTCCCCCCTCCTGATTACTGAAGTTGTAATCCAAGTTTAAGTTATTATCAACAGTTGCCAAACCTTTTAATGCCTTCACCACCTCTGACATGGACGGCCTCTTTGTATAATCACTCTGTAAGCACCAACCAGCAATCCTCATCATTTCTATTGCTTCTTCTTTCTCTACTTCCAAATCTTTGTTGTACATATCAAACATCTCACCAACTTTATCTTCTTCCATTTTTCTCTTGAACACGCTCAGCAAGTGCACTTCTTCCTCGGCCTGATTCCAGTCCACATTCTTTCGCCCGCAAACAATTTCTAACATTACGATCCCAAAGCTGTACACATCTACTTTCTCTGTAATAATCAAGCTCGTGCATTCTGGGGCTATGTAGCCTGGAGTTCCTCTCGGTGTGGTGACAACTTTGCTCTGGTCTTTTGCTACCAGCTTTGACAATCCAAAGTCTGCAACTTTTGCATTGAAATTTTGATCTAAGAGGATGTTCTGAGGTTTGATGTCCAAGTGAATGATCTTATGGTTGCAATCTTCGTGAAGATATGCTAACCCTTTGGCAACATCTGACATTATTTTCTTTTTGGTTTGCCAAGTGAGACCATGTTCCTGCTGTTGCTTCCCATTAAAAATCCATTTATCCAAAGAGCCATTGGCCATGTGTTCATACACCAGAAGCCTCTGTGATTTTGCAGCACAAAAGCCTATTAATTTGACCAGATTGGCGTGATCCGTGCTTCCTATTGATGCAACTTCCGCCAGAAATGAACTCTTTATTTGATCAACTTCCTTAAGGCGCTTAACTGCAATTTTAGTGCCTTGACGCAGTGCACCTTCAAAAACATAACCAAATCCTCCTTCCCCTAGTTTCCTGCAGAAATTTTGGGTCATAACACTCAAGTCTTGATAAGAGAATCGAGTAGGCAACCCTGGCAGACCATCCAAAAACTCCTCCTCCTCATCTTTGAGCTGAACATTTTTGTTTCTAACCAAGACAAAATAAATGGTGATTATTAAAAGCACAGGGATGGAAGCACCAATAGTCCCTAATATCATTTTGGCATGCCTCTGCTGAACCCATGGATGACTAATTTTTAGAATTGATGGTCGAGTCGTCGAGGAATTTTGCACCTTCAGATAAATAGATATGTTGCTTCCCACGTCCATGGTCACAAGGGAGAGAACTTCATTCAGCAATAAACAGTACCCTTTTGAATAACCACCATCAAAATGAAGTGCTTTGCATGAGCAGTCCCTTAAACATTTTTTTTTACAACTTTCTAAATGTGTGTAGTCACCAAATTCATCTCTCACATTGTGGCCAATGTAAGTCGTATCCTTCATCTCCAGAAGAGTATGGAGTTTGGAATGCTCACAAGAAATGGGAATAATTAAAGAACATCCTTTGTTTGCTTGACTCTGCTGGTTATTTTGCGTGATAAAGCTGCTGAGTTCAGGAGGACAACTACAGTATCGATTAACCCCATCACAAACACCGTATCTTCCGCAAGCCAATGGGTATCCACAAAAACCAGTAAAAGGTGTGAAAACATCAGCAGTTTCCACCCCGTCAGAAGACTCAAGTATTGATGAACTTCCATACGTTCTCAAATGTCCATCAGGCTCAAACTTGATGGATGCTGTAGTTTTTGAAAAATATTTGGAAATATCTGATATATTAGCATATCGAAACCAATAAGCATTAGAGGACCCCCCTACATAAGCATAAGCCGAATAGTCAGAATCAATGTAGAGAGAATAGAAACCTTCTCCAAAATTTGATCTTGATATACTGGCTTTGAGCGTCTGTCCCCTAAGCCCAGGCATCGCTTTCCCAGCAGGTAGTATAGTGTCTGTAGGATGATCAAAAGACTGCCAAATGGTTTCATTACTTTTCCCAAAAATGACAAGGTTTCCATTCTCCGTCAAATTCAAACCCACGGCAGGATTCCCATTAGTGTGTGTGGACCAAACCACTGTTCCATTAGAGTCCATGAGAAACAAGCCTCCATCTCGCCTCAGTTCCACGCTTGCATTTACTGTCACAGGATGGTTCCGGTTAGCAGACCAAACTAGACTCTGGTAATCCAACTTTAACTGCTGATTTTCATTGGGTATATACATATGCATCCGCTGAGGGTCAGGATAGAATAAGAGGACACCGAAGAGGCAGGCAGTGCCTAAGTCGTCACAGATTAAGCCACACGCAAACATCGCCTCATTATCAATGCTGCTTTGACGGAACAGGAGAACTCCAGATAATGGAACCACCCAATCTGAATAATTTACCACACAAAAGCTGCTGCTTATCATTCAAGTATGCGAGAGAGTATAAAGTGATGATGTACACATAAAAATTATAACATCATTTTTTTAGTAACCTGAATACATTAACAACGCTGAATTGTAGACCCTGAGACTCTGTTTGGCAGAGCTTATTTAGGAGCTTATAGCTTATTTTAAGCTACTAATAAGCTATAAGCTCTGTTTGGTAATGTTCATAAAATAAGCTAGTAGCTTGAAATAAGAGCTTATTTTTGAACGCTATCTAAGTTAGCGTTTCAAAATAAGCTAGTAGCTTCCTAACTTTTTTTCCATCTTTAACCTTATTATTTTAAAGAAATAACATTACACTTCCCAATTAAAACGTATTTGGCTAAACCTTTTTGAATTTTTTCTTCAAAATGTTTAGTTGTAATTTCAATTTGACATTTTTGTTTGAACATTGATTTTTGTATGAATCAATTTTATGAATCATATACATTTTGTTTTACTTTATATGTTTTCAAATATATGCTCTATTTTATTTTTAAATACATAAACAAATCTATTTAAATTTAAACTATTTAAACTGTATGAAGATGTCATTTTTAGTCTTTTTACATTTATCAGCTTATCAAAAAGGTAATTTTACCAAACACTTTTAAGCATAACAGCTAGCTAAACAGCTCTTCAGATTTCAGCTTCGAACTTATAACTTTTCAGTTTTCAGCTACTTTTCAGTTTTCAGCTACCTTTTCAGCTAGGTTTGCCAAACATAGCCTGAGACGATTGGATAAGGCAAATCAATTTTTCTTGGAACAGTTTCAACGATTTCCCATCTTAACCCTCAAACTTAATAGCTTTAATTTCACCTAGGGATCCTAGGATCAATCTTGGTATCAATTGGATAGTCAAAGCACCTAATAATTTGAAAGAAATATTACTCAAAAATTAATTTTGGTATTAAGCAATATATGAAAGCCACGTTAATCTTCGGTATTAACTCTTTATTATATAATTATTGGAGAATAAAATTCAAATATTTAAACTTAAATAAGTATGTTTAGACCATTAAATTTTGGTACATTGTAACCTAACTTTGCTAAATTGACACACAAATTATTTTTAAAATTTAAACTATAAATTTTTTTTTCAATATATACCTAATTGAAGTGTATTTTTCATGGTAAGGTTTGTGTGATATACTGATATGGTATCAAACTATCAATACACTGGATAGCGTTCTTAATGAGTGAACCAAAAGAGATGTTAAATAGAATGCAAGTTAATTTAGCACAAAAGCAATTGGAAATTAGTTCTTACAATTTGGCATAGGAAAATCATGGAAACAATCAAACAAAGAGTAAGCAAACAATGAAAATAACAATCAAAAGTAAATGGGGCACTTGCATAGGTGTCTTAAAATTGGGGATCATGCGAACCATTTCATATCACTACACCACAAGACAATATAAATATATATTTATATATTCAAAGGTTGAATTAATTTTGTCCTTCAATTAAAAAAAAAAATATTGTAGTCACAATGAAAAGCTACAAAAAAGATCAGAATGAACACTAGCTAGCTAGCTAACCTTCTCCATAGTTTGAAATTGATATGCTGCCTCCGATAAGCTCCATTGACCTAATGTTTACTACTTGCTCTTCCCAAGGTGGTACAAGTAGGTCCACTGGATAATCAAAAGACTGCCAAATGGTTTCATTATTATGTCCAAAAATGACAAGATTACCATTCTCCGTCAAATTCAAACCGGAGACACTACGACTCCCATTGGTGTTGGTGTTCGTGGACCAAACCAGGGATCCATCAGAGTCCATGAGAAACAAGCCTCCATCTCGCCTCAGTTCCACGCTTGCATTTACTGTCACAGTTCGCTTCTGGATAGCAGACCACATTAGATACTGGTAGTCGTAAGTCGAGTTGTGATAAACATATTGGGAATAGAGGAGGACACCGAAGAGGCAGGTAGTGCCCAAATCATCACAGATTAGGCCACATGCATAGCTCGTAGAAGAATTAATTTGTCTGAACAGGATAATCCCCGTGGATATTCGATAATATCCATCTGAATAATTTGCGGAATAGGAGTTAATGTTGGTCCAGGAAATAATAGAGGAGGAGGAGTTGGCAATATTATACTCCGGAAGCGGTTGCCCACAGATAAGGCTGGATTGCAAACAAAGGATAAGTACTAGTACTAAGAGAGCTGCTGCAACGATATGTAATGATGATTGGGTTTGGGTACTGTAGTAATGGGAGGCCATTATTGTCTCTGTGTGCGTGTAATCAAAGGATCGGATCCGAGGAGCAACAATTATAATGGGTAGGAAACCAAATCAAACCAAGATCACAAGTCCACACATCATAACGCCTAAGCTAGTAATTAAGTCAAGTCTACCAATCTATTATCAAAAAAAAAAAAAGTCAAGCCTACCAATCCAGACTTTTCTGCCCTACTGTCATAAATTGTCTGCACTCATATATTCAATTTTGGAATAAAAAATCAAAAAAATACTACTTAGACGGCAAAAACTTACTCTAATACCAGGCTACAATATCAGTATGACAACAAGAAAATTTTTACTAACAGATAAGAAACAAATGATTTTTACTTCATCAACATGGGGAGAAGAATAACAAGCTCACAACTCCCTCTAATACCAATGTCGTGTTACTTACTTGTACCAGTTAAACAAGCTGACACCAACCATAAATGTCCCAAGACCAAGCCCTTTCAACCAGGTAAATTCGTCATGAAAGTAAAATACAGCAACCTGAAGATGCCAGAGAGTTAAATGCTGGTCAGTTTCATACAAAAAGCAATGAACTTCAATAAAAGAGATTTTTAATGTGTATAATCAGTATCTCAGTTCATACCAAAATAGTAACAGCCTCCTTGACAACTCCCACTATTGTGACTGTAACTGCACTTGTAACGTATACAAGAATAAATTCTGTCAACACCTGCAACAAATCTGTTCATATATAAGGAAAAAAGAAATGCATATAAAATAACCTGATATAAGGTTAGGCAATTCATAAATCAACAATAAATAAAACTAGAAATAATATCACACAATATATAAATGCAAGGTATATGTATGTAATAT
>CM008345.1:16753847-16766649 GCA_002525835.2 Ipomoea batatas
ACCTTATTGTTATCAAAATAAGCGTGACGGATTCGTAGGTTGACTTTTTTTTTTTGTTTTTTTTTGGACAGATGGGATTGGGTGAGAGAGGGAAACGTGACATACAAAGACGGAGATCGGGTAGTTTTATATACAAAAGCACTTAAAACTTGGGCAAAATGGGTCGACTCGGAGGTAGACACGAAGAAGACCAAAGTGTTCTTCCAAGGAGTTTCTCCTGACCATTGGCAAGAGTAAGTTCATTTTCCTCTGTAAATTAAAATTAATTAATTCTACAATTAAAAAAAATTCGGGCTAATCCCAAAAACTCATCGTGTAACATGTCTCAACTGTTTCATGGTACAAATATTAGTGGTGTCAATGGATCACAACCGAAGACCTGCATAGGAGAAAAATTACCAAACACTAAAGAAGGATGCACACTCCCAGCAGAAGACGTGCTAGAGGGGGTTCTAAAAAACATGACCAAACTGGTGTACTTGCTGGACATTACTAGGTTGTCACAGATCAGACCAGACGGGCACCCGTCGGTTTACGGCGTGGGAGGGCACAGCAGCCCCGACTGCACTCACTGGTGCCTGCCCGGAGTCCCTGATGCGTGGAATCAACTCTTGTACTCTGCTATTACTGAAATTCTCGCCGACGAGAAAAATGGCATTATTATTTCCAGGCGCACGTTTCCTGCATTATTCTTCACTATTTCATATACATTGTTTTCGTTGTGGTGGTGAGAATCAGATTCTCTGAACCCAACGAGGTACAGGAATCAAAAGCCCACAAAGAATGTATACTCATTTCTAGGCTATAATTGCATAGTTTCAACTATTTAATTTAGGAATAAGTGGTGCATTCTTCACTTTATTAAAATTTATTAGTTTGTTTTTTCGCTTTGGTTTATAGTGGATTGTTTAAAGTAATATATAATAAATGTTCATTTTTAATATACTGAAAGTTCGTTTTTAAATAATATACTAAATAATTAATCTTTAATACATAAAATATAACTTTCAAAAAATTAACATTTAATATACTAAACATAGATCTTCAGTATAATAAAAAGAACTTAGTGGTCCATCTTATATCTAATAAGATGGACAGGTTCATAATATAATGATTGTTATTTCACATGTCCATCAATCACTTGGTTACAAAAAATAAAACTAAAAAGAAAAATTCCAAAAAAAAAAAAAATAATTTTGAATAGGGTAGATGGTGTGGGTTTCTTAAAAAAATAAAATAAAATAAAATAAAAGATGGTGTGGGTTCTGCTAGGCAATGTAGTTTTCAAAAGCGTACCAACATGACATTAACCCTATCCATTAGGCTAGAAGTGAGGCCCCACCAACGCTACACTATATTTTAATTTATCGCCACACATGTAAGAGACTACGTGATATTTTTGTCCTGTCTATGACCACAAAATAAATAAATAAAAGAAAAACTAAGGAAAATAATAATCTTTTGTTTGGGTGATGAGGAAAATTTGTAATCACCATAATAGCTAAGCCCAATCACCATATCATGAATCAAGGTTCACACTACACTGTAAACCATGATTTATGTGTATGTATTTTGTAATTGTAATTTGTTGTGTATTACGTTATAGAATTCTATATAAAGTATGAATTTTGTGTTTGAAACAAATTAATAATTGTGTCTTATGTTATGAATTTTTGTGTTTTATGTTTTAAAATTCTATGTCTATGAACACAAATTATGTACACAAATCATATTTGAAAAATAGTAAAGTTATAGCATGTACGTGTGTCTTGTGTTATGAAATTATGTACTTTACGAATATGAATTTTGTACATCGTCTTTTCAATTCAGGGTCTATAATCTTATGCTATGTGCCTTGTGTTGTTATTTTTTATATTTTGTGTTATGAAATTCTGTATCTTATAAATATGAATTATGTTCATGCTCATTGTTTCAGTTCAGGATTCATAATGCTATGTAGACCATGGTCCATGATATAAATTGCCATTATTTAGGTAGGTACGACTCCCTATATAAAGTCTTTCAACATATCATTTGTCTTAAGACAAATTATATACAGGAACTTTGTGTAAAATGATGTCATTTTATTTGAAGTGTCAATTCATGGATCATATTTAATAACGTCAGTATGTACTGTGTTCATAATATTTGTTTTATATATTTATAAACATAAACCTTAATGTCTATAAACATTAAACTAAATATACATCATATACATGTATCTCCATTCAGTTTGTAGTATACTCATAATAGTCATAAAAACAAAGCTTAATGTACATAAGCATTATACTAAAGTAATGATATGGGTCGCCTATTAGGGTTCATATTGAGGGTTTAGTAAAATTTAAAAAAAAATAATGTCAATCTTATAATTATTAAAAAATTTTAAATTTGTAATATTTATAAAAATAATCTCCCCTTTTCTCCTTATTTTCAGCAATCATGAATTGTTGATATATACCAAAATGCATGGATCAAATCCTCACTTTTTTCTTATGAGATCATGTTCTCACCCTCATATCAATCCTCACTTTTTTAATTTCTTGTAATAGTGTTATTGTTCTAGGGGTTAAAACTGTATTTATTTTAAAGAGTTAGAGGTGTATATTATAATGTTAAAAGGTTAGGAACTAAAACAACTAGTAAGGAACAAGTGAGAGACAACTAAAATTGCATTTCTCTCTAAAACTTTATTATATATACTATATACACGTGTTTCTGTATATGTATTATATATCTTTAGAATAATGCTCAAATAGGCCGTCGAATTAAACACGAATATGAAATTGGGTCATTGAACTAAAAAAAAAAAAGTTCACTAAACAATGTAAATTATGCAATTAAACAAAAATTAACTTGTTTGACCGGTTACTGCTGACGTGTCCGTTATTTTTTTTAAAAAAAATATTTTTTTTTATTTTAAATACACTCTATTTCTATTCCTTAAATAAACCAAATACTAGAATAACATTCATAAAGTCCATTCTTTTAGTGAACCAAACAATATCATACAATTTATTTTCTATTTCTTGCATATTTCATTCCCTATAAAATTGTATTTCTATTCCCTTAAAATTTATTCCGTAAACTAAACATGTTATTATGAGTAGAGAGTATTTATCTGTGAGATGGTGACATCAAGCAAAGCATCATAAGGAATCATGAAGGAGACAATAACTAACATTCCCCTTAGAGCATGCTCGTGTTTTTTCACAAATTTTTAAGGTTTCATGTAGGATACATGGTATGCCGGGGGGCCGGGTGAGAAAAAAAATTGAAAAGCAAAAATAAAAAATATTGTTGCTTTTAATTACACGTGACAGGTGCACCTAACGCACACTTGCAACAGAGAAAAGCATTTTCTTGTAGTGAAACGCACAAAAAAGTTACATTTGCTGTAATTCAATTTTATTCTTTCTCCTCCAACTCAATCTACAAACTTGTCCCCACGATGCATGGGCTCTGCGTTATATAAACCGTGTATGTTGCTTCATTTTCAATTAATAAAATGAAATATTTAATAAAGTATCTGTTCAGACTACTTTCTCAACCTATTGAAGCACAAGAAGAACAAGAATCAGTATTGCCTCCACTGAGGCTTGAACCCACCACCTCCCATATAAAGGGAATGGTTTGATGCCACTGAACAACAAGATCCTTGTTATAAGTAATTACGAATTAATAAGTACAAAACAGTTGTGGTGTATATCAAGTGTCATATATATTAACAGGTATGTAAAGTAGTATTTGAAAATTAAGGTAAACTCAACCCTAGTTAGATTGTTAACTTGATAACAATAAGTCAATAATGTTATAAGTTTGACTTTTAATGGAAACAATATATTGGCCTTTTTAGTTGTTATTGACAAAGTTACAAGTTCCTCTTGGCAATCATGTAGTAGTTACGGGTTTTCTTCGTCACTCAAAAAAATATTTAAAGATTTTTTTTAAATTTAATTAGCATTAGCATTTTCCCGTGAAATATAAATTTTTATAAAAATACTCTTGGAAAATTATTAGTGTTTTTCTAGGAAAAAATGATTTATTTGATTAACGAGAAAACCCACAACTGCTATTCAAACGTGTGCTTTGGGTGAAACTTGCCTCAATGAGATAAATCAACCTCTTGTACCCATAGCTGGCCGGACAATTATCACAATAAATTAAACTTTTTTTTTAATAATACTGACTCTATTACAATGTTATATGTTTATACCTACTTTCTCAACTTTTTAAGTAAGTAATTTGGTGTCACTGGACCACAAGATTCTTGACACAATAAATTAAACTTAAAAATTTATGATTATTAAATTAATTGTCTGATTAACTCGAGTAAAGTTTGCGAAGAAAAAAATGGGTTCTGGCCAGTGAGGAGTATTTTATAGCCAGAAGTGAGGACTGAGATGACAGATAGATAATGGCGGTCAACGTCAAAAAAAGCATACGACTTCCAGCTAATAAATCTGACTCAATTATCCCTTTGCAAAAAGCATTTCAATTGTACACTATATATGTCACGCTACTTCATGCGGACCCTGCTTCTTATCCTATACTTTTCCATATAATATATCAATTTTAAAACTCAAACATAATGTTATATCATTACATTTATATTTTCTTCTTTTACATCTCTAGTTTCATCTCATTTTTAATTCTAATAAAAATTAATTAATTAATAAATGAATAACAGTCAAATAATCCATGAACTACACGTGAAACCAGGTCCACTACTAACTTGTCTGTTAACATTTAAAAATATTTTTTAATTAACAATTTAAATAAAATAATTGTTAAATGTTACATGAACAGTGGACATGGAGTATTGATTCTTTTTAGGGTGTGTTTGGAAAGCAGGAAAATAATTTCTGGAAAATGAGTCATTTTCCAGAAAACATTTTCCTTTCTTGTGTTTGGGTGCAGAGCAGAAAACTGTCTTTGTGTGTTTGATTCATTTTTCAGAAAATAGACAGGAAAATGAATATAATTGAATATTTTGATTAATTTGTTTAAATATAACATTTACAACAAATATACAATTCAAAAAATAAAATTAACAACAAAATAATATCTAAAAAAATACACAAAAACAGATACACTCCCTTCATAAAAAATAAAATAAAATCTTAAAAAAAAAAAAAGGTAAAAGGCCGACTGGTTTCACGGAAACCAGTGACCAGTCGGCCAGACTGGTTTTTCCGTGAAACCAGTCGTGGCCGGCCGACTGGTTTCGAAACCAGTTGCCCGCGGGCGGCGGTTGTGTACTTGAAGCAGAAGGAAGCAGAAGGAGAAGCAAGTTAAGCCAAAAAAACTTCCGGAAAATGACTTCCCCCAAAAAAGGGGAAGTCATTTTCCATAAAATGGGCTTCATTTTCCATTGACCAAAATTTAATTTCCATTGACTCTATTTTCCCTCTCCTTTCTAAACACCAAAAGCCCGGAAAATGATTTCCGGAAATCATTTTCCGGGTTTCCAAACACATCCTTAGCTTAATTCTTAGTTTGTTTATGGAGTCAATTGATATTTTTTTTTTTTGGGTTAGATACTCAAATTATATTTTCGTGTGTAGCTTAGTACTTAATTGGCCCTTATTCTATTAATAAAATAAAATAAAATAAATAAACCCACCTTGCCAAATAAATGACTAGCTAGGTCGTAAATTTTACTACCAAAAGTGACAAATATATACTATGGACATCCTCAATATGGATGATTTTTTGAAGTGACAACTAAAAGAGATATGAGGAAAAGAGAAGAATGAAAAAAGAGGGAAAAGAAAAAGAAAAAGTAAATTTGACGCAAAAAGAAAATGAAAATAAAAAACAAAATAAAAACTAAGTTGTTAACGCGTCAGTCGACGCGTGCACTACACCCTTCAGGCTGGGTGTGCATGTGACGCAAACACACATCACTACGCCTACTTTTGATTTTTCTTTCTTCTGCGGGTCTCACAAAAAATTAAAATTTTACAGAGAGATCTCGACCTTCTCTCTCTTCTACACGATTTAAAATATAGGTATTTGATAGTTTTAAAATTCACTAAATAAATAAAAAGTATTGCAATATTGTCGTTATGTGCAAATATGCAATAGTACGTACGGCGGATGTATCATATTAAACGCGCTCCGCCATCATTTGGTTGGAATCCTAAACTTTGTGACCAGTACCCTGACATTTTTTTTTCTTTTTTTAAAAGTGAATCACATTCTTAAAAAATAATAGATGAAAAAAATTAGTAAAATTTTTAAAAATTTATGTTTTATTTCTTTTAAAATTGGTAATTTAGTACTTCGTAGCCCGTAATAGAATTTGAAATGTTGATACCAATAGAATAAAAAAATTTAAACCGAAAAAAGTTTCTAATTTTTTACGAATATTTTTGAAGTCATTCATTCATTACATCTATTTTTTACTACTGAATAGACTGGACATCCAAAGAAAGGAGATTGGCCGACTCCGGGGTAGACTAGGACAGATTTTGAGCTACTATCTTGGGATGGATCTCGCGGGAGGTGGAAGAAAATCCGGGAGCAATAAGGAAAGAAAATCAACCATATCTATGACGGATTAGTTTTATCTAAATTAAGCTCCTTGTCTCTTGTATCTCTTGTATAAATAGGAGAAAAACATCCTAAAAAAGGGTTAAGCTTCCCTTCCGCACAAAAAAGGCAATAAAATTCTTTTCTGGTAACCTTTTATTCAATTTTCGGGTAATATTAATCTGTCATTTGACTATCTTGATAGTTGATAAAACTAACAATTATCTTTTATCGTATTAAAATTATGGACATAAAATACCATACCAGGGAAGTCCTAATGTGGGCCTTTAATTTGCCCCCTCCTTTGCACCCAAAATAAAAAAAAATTGCAGGGAAGTACTATTAAGAGGGAAAATGACAAGATTCAGAATGAAGAGATAGATTTTTAATTTGAATAATGGCGAGTGGAGGACGATGGTCCAATTCTGCAATCCATGCATTATTTGGAAAACGCGTAAACTAAGTAAACAAAGAGACGTGATTGGCTTAGAAGCTCATTCAATTCTCTATGACCCTATTACATACACTCCCGTCAACTATAATGAAATTAAAATAATCTTATTTTACAATTAGTCAATTACCTCCTCCGATCCGATCTCCTTTCATGGCAGCTCATTGGCGGCCATTAATATACTGTTGAAAGAAAGCATATAAGACGACATAAGTCTTATAAATATTTATTATGTTCTCACTTAATATCTTTATCATATATTCATATTATAGTATATATTAATCAATATATACCTATGATTTCAACGATTCGTGGGGTGAGACCGTACGAATCTTTAAAATCTAGCCAGTCATCGCATAATAATAATAATAATAATAATAATAATAATAATAATAATTTTTGGATTAATATTTTTATTCAATTTAATGATATGATGAACTAAGTGGTCTTGTGTTAATTGTTTCAATTTCTCCTTTTTTCTTTCCCTCATATCTCTCTCTCTTTTGGAACATTTTTCATATAAATTTAAATTTATTTTATATTATTTGAAAAAAATCAAATAAGTTATTTAATTTGTCTCTTCGTCTTTGACTAGTTAGGGACGACCAGACGAAGATCAATCGAAGATGAAGGTCTAATTGTTACATTAGAAAATTATTTTATTTTCTACTTTTACAACCACATATATTTACATAAGCGTTTATTTTTATGTAATGAACCACGTAGGCAATGTAATTGGTTGGAAATGGACTCAATGAATTTTTAGTTTGACTTGAGAGTTAATTATAGTCTTTTAAAAATTAGGTGACCTATTTAAATGATCTATTTAACTATTTTCTATATTTCAATATATCGAAAAAGAAATTAAAGATGTAATCATTCTAAAACATTAGCCTGGTTTCACAAAAATTGATGTAAACAATACTTAAGTTACATTAACTAGGTTGTTAGTATAAATACTCCGTAATTTTAATTTTTCAAGGAAGTGTCTCATATCCCAAACATATAGCAAAAAGACAATTATTTTAATCCTTACGTGCCAAGCTGCCGTTGACCAGTCCAAGGGGCATGCAACGTTGTTTTCATGCCAATAAAAAAACAGCCTTTCTCTGTTTAATTAACTTTTTTTTTTTTTCTTGTTTGAACACTCCAGAAAAAAAACAAGAAAAATAATAATTCCAAAGTATTATTATCCGGCATTAGAAAGCTATTACCCTGTTTGCAAAACCAACTTTATGGAATACCAAAATGATGGCCATAATTTGAAGATAATTATAAAATTTGGAATCAATATACAAGGGTAAATTAGTACATAGTTAATTTTTGAGTAACAAGAGAAATCAACAGCTATTATCAATATGTAAGTGTATTGAGTAAACATTATTTTTGTATAACAGTTCGTAAACTATATACAAAAGAGGGATATATACATTAATAATTTACCACTTCTAAGATAAAAATTCATCATTTATTAGTACCATGATGATGATTTGGTTAATACTCATTGTAGCCAACAATCTCTCATTGTCATTATTATTAACAAGAGCACTAAAACGTAATGATAAGATTTTTATCTGTTGGCACTGCACGATCTATAATTAATCAAATTAATCATGTAATTGGCTTTACTAATAACTAATTATTATTTGATGGGTCTGATGAAAAACTATAATACTATGCAGTAATAATAATGTGGTGTACAGGGAGGGCTACAGGGGTCTTCTTGACCAGCTAATAAAGTCGTCAATAGTGAATAGTTATAAAACTACATTTTGCATGGGCGGTCATATAAAGCAGATGTGACCCCCGCAATAAAAAGATTCATGCATCTTTACTGCTCGATGTCGCAATATCTCTAGTACTCATTGAGAGAGAGCCTGGATCTCAAAAATGAAAATACTATGTCTTAAGATCCAATACAATAATAATCAAGTATCAAGAGAAAGAAACAATAATAATAATATAATGATATTGGAACTCTTGTTTGTATATGTTTTTTTTTTTTTTTGGAAATGTGTTTTTTTTAAAGAAATTTTTAATGGTTTTTGAATCATGAATCATCGAATATGTATAATGTATTCATATAATTATATGTATTTTTTTTTCTGAATTTTGTTATTTGAATTTTTTTTTCTGATTATGTATACTCGTATTGATATCTAGCTAATTTGTAATTTTTTTTTTCTGTTTTTGTTTGTTTTTCACTGATTTGTTTTGAATTATTGTCAGATGAGTATGTATCTGTGTATGTAAATATACGTAAATAATGTGTATGTATAATGTATAATACATATGTCTGATTTTTTTACTGGATACTATGTGGTTTGTTAAATTAACTGATGAATGTTAGCCATTAGTTTAATAAAGTAATTTTGTTCGCAATTTAATACTTTATTTCAGTTATGGAAAATTCTTTAAATGAAAAAGGTTGTGTAGAAATTTTAAGATGTTCTTTACTTTTTTATTCCACCGGACAAAATTTTAACTTTTGGCCATGGGAATAAGTGTGTATTTGAACTTTTTTTTTTTTTTGAATACTACTAACTCTATTAGAATGCAGTATCTGTTCATAACTATTTTCTCAACCTATTAAAGCACAAGAGTCAGTATTGACTCCACTGAGACTCGAAGGGAATGTTTGATGCCACTGGACCACAAGGTCCTTGGCAAGTGTGTATTTGAACATAGTTTTACTATTTATACAAAATAAAATTATGTATGCTAGTCTGGACCAATGCAAGAAAAGGATGTGGGGCAACACAAGCAAGTATAACTTATACCCGAGTGATGTATGTTCTTGTGAGCTTGAATTGTCTTCGCTTGTGGGATATCGTAGCTAGTAAGACCATGGCTCATCTTGTCTATTAATGGACTATTAATAATTTAATATTGGGATTGTTTATATTGTACTATCTGCAACCTATTAAAGCATAAATAGTCGAATAGCCTTTACTGAGCATAACTACTATAAAATGAAATAGAAAGTGAAAGTATATATTGTGTGAAAGTATATATTGTTATTAATATTTTTTAATATGTGATCATTATTTCAATTATTATATTTCTATACAAGTGAAGGGTCAAGTGTCCATTAGAGTATTAAAGAGTTGAGGTTATTGTCTATATATATAGGCTCAGATATTTCATTTGTAAGATGTACAATTGGAGAATACATATATCATCAATAAAATCTTTCCCCACTCTCCATATTTTCTCTGTATATTTTCTCTTATCATTTCTTGCAATTTCTTCAGTTTTATAACATATATAATATTATTTTCTTATTTTATAGCGTAGGAATAAAAAAATATAAATTTTCATTTTATTAAAAAGTTTGTTGTAATCACTTATTCACTTTATCTTGTCATAAACACTAAACGTACTATAGTTGATGTGACAGAAGGATTAATTTCTAACCAATTTTTCCTTTTAAATCCAAACAAAGAGAAAATAAGATCACGTTTAATTTTCTATTATGCATTTGTAGTCATTCAACCACACTAATGGTTAGAATTATTATAAACAGAGTTTGGTTAGTTCGTTTATCTGGTAACTATAAAGTTATAAATTTTAACTTTTAGTAGGAGTAATCTTACAAAGTAATATTTTCTATTGAATTGTTTAACTATGAATAACTTAAACTACTTAAAATTTTAATGGTCATTTGATACAAGATTCACAACTGAGGATTTACATAAAGCACACCAAACTATATAATGAACCCCATAAATTTGTTTCTGTGCTCATGAAAATGTAAATCAATTTAGAGTCAACATTCGAACCCCAACATGCTGTCAGAAACAAGTCTTATTAGTATTCGTCTACCAATATTTTATTTTAAAAATGTTTTAATTAACCTTAACCATTGGGGTGGGGTCCATTTCACTCCCTATCTACCCGAGTTAAGATTCCCCATCTCCCATAAATGAATATGTTAGCCTCCGTTCTGGCTTTTCTACATATACATACATACATGTGCAATTATCATTTCCGCGTTTATATAATCACGAAGCCAAAGCCAAAGGCAAAGACAAAGTGGGCAACGACTGAGCTCACTCACCTCCCTTCCCGAATTGCAGTAATGGAAACCCAACTCAGCCTACCTTTTCTCCCCAGAAACCTTCCATTTCTCTGCATCCTCTGTTCTCTTCAGCTTCTTCTTCTCTCACCCTCTCTTTTAGCTGCCACCCCCAAGCTCCATCAACAAGAAGGTGCTGCAAATTCCCCCATTTTCTTCCCATTTCACGCGTTTTGTTTTCTGCATATGTAGCACAAGAATTCTCGCAGATGGGTTATTGCTAGATTATTCTTTTGTTTATGTGGTTTAATTTCGGTGTTTTGTTTGGTTGCAGTGATAGCACTTAAAGAGATCGCTAAAAAGTTTGGTAAAAAGGACTGGGATTTCAGCAAGGATCCTTGCAGTGGAGTAGAGAGTTGGAGCCCCAAAATTCCAAGAAAAAGCTTCGAGACTACTGTTACCTGCGATTGCTCTTTTGATAATAACGCCACCTGTCACATCACTGCCATGTATGCGCACTATCTCCTCTTTACGTGCATTATTATTATCTGATTTTGCGTATATACCCATCAAGGTTGTGTCGTTCCCTGTTCTGAAAAGCAAATTCCCATTCTTGGTCGGTCTAAAGAGCATGCTGGGTATGCTTAATTTTGGCTGTCTGGTGCGAGGTTGAGAGAATTTTTATGTTTTTTTTTTTTTTGACATTTTTATTAGATTCCACACGGCTAACGAGCTGTTGAGTCATCTTAATTTATTATTTCCATAAATTTTATTGGGGTTCGGGATATAGGACCCAAAGATTTCGCCTTCTGTGGATGAGAACTAAGAGTTTGACTATCAAATGAATGCATTTAATTGTCTGAGGAGTTCTCATTCCACTCCTTTAAGTGTAGAGTTTACAGATTCTAGAAGAAGGCTTACTGCTACAGCTTGGTTGACTCAATAGTAAGTCAACATTTTGCAGCCCACCGCCGGCTTCCAGCTGTATAATGGATGGGAACTCAGTTATCCCTTCCCAGTATTATAGTTTTTTTTTTTTTTTTTTTGGTCACATTTTTAATGTTACTTAAATTATAATATTTCCAGCATTGATTCTCTGTCAGGGATTCAGATTTCAGGAAAGGCAGATGCATGATTAAGCTAATAATGAATAAAAAACTTGACTGTCCTATACTAGTTTGATTTTCTGCTTAAGATTAAAGAACATTGCTGGTTTACATTCTTGAATGGTTCTAATATGAATGGACTAATGGTGTGGTGGTAAACAATCACTGCAGAGCTCTGAAGTCGCAAAATTTTTCAGCCGGTGTTCCACCCGAGTTTGCAAAGTTCCATCACCTCAAGAGCTTGTAAGTCTATTCCAATGCGGTGGAGTTAGCATGCTAACTTCTTTGTGCTAGCTATACTTATATTGCATTGTTTCTGTATTGTTTTATGTAGGGATCTCAGCCGCAATTATCTGAATGGCTCGATACCTCAACAGTGGGCGTCAATGCGCTTGCTTGATCTGTAATATTCTTTCCTGCCCTGATACTGTTCTTTGCTCTATATAATCTACAGCACTGTATATAATATGGTTGTATTTTGTACATGCAGCTCCTTTATGGGGAACAGATTATCGGGACCATTTCCTAAAGTCCTCACCAGAATCACTACTCTCAGGAACCTGTATGTGAATCTTTTTTTTTATGTTCGGAAAATTTCATTTCTTTATTAAGTCAATACATAAATAATGTTTGTTTCTGCCTTGCTTTGTATTATGGTCTTTTTATATTTGCACCAAATGATTGTAGTAA
>CM008345.1:16784906-16798559 GCA_002525835.2 Ipomoea batatas
CGTAATATCCTTCTTGATAGGTTATGATGTTGGGAAATTTTTACAAAAATTAAAAAAGATTAGAGAAAAATAATTTCAGTTCCAATATTAACAGAAATTTAAGGTATATGATACTCACATATTTCTTAAAATATAGATTCACTTTCCTCAAAGGATGCTATGAGTGTTGAAGTATCAATTTCTCAAGATTTTGATATTGGAACTATTTTGATATTAAAAAAAACATCAAGGGAGAGAAAATGAAGTATCTTAATATAAAAAATTCATTTCAAGATTCTATCCAACGCAAGGTATTTAACTATTTATTGAAGAAGCTAGTGGAATGCATTATTATTCATGGCATTTAAAATTTAATTGTGTAAATTACATAATTGGCAATATAATAAGATTAAATATAGTGTTACAAGAATTCAAAAAAAAAATATAATGTTACAAACTTAATTCTCAAATAAATTGAAATTAATAATAATTAATTCCATAACACACGCCAGGGTGCATAAGGGTCCAAGCCAAGAGGTAGAGAGTCTCTATGTTATACCATTCAAACTTCTCGAAAAGTAAAATTGTATATATACTAGTGCAAACTCACATATATTATTTAATGTCAATTTATACGTCTAGTAGTAATTGATAACTCTTTATATTCTAGCAGACAATGTTTTATCCAAAGAAATTAAACTATTATAGATCGCGTGTCATACCCTAATTTACACATTTGTAATGTTCCAACATCATGTACTTTATTACACAATGTTCAATTCAATTCTTATATCCCCAAGTTTCCAAGAACTGTATTTATTCTTCCTCCTCTACTAAATATATATTATCCATAAGTTGCACTTAATGCTTAGCCTATAATTAATGTTGGGGTTATATCGCTCAATTTAGACCAACAACTATATATATACTTTTACACTTTAATTTACTTTTAAAGAAACTATTTTTAATGATAAATATGTAATCTCACCAATAATATAATTTTACATGCATGTTTGGGTGTAAAATGTGAAATAGAGACATAAGTATTTATTTTTCAAGTATAATAAGCGTACAAAAATCGATCTTTAGAGATAGATCGAAAAAGAAGATAAACTATAGTCAACACATATCCCCTTAAATCATTTATCAATGTAGCTGGTAACCCTAATTTTTTTTCATTGACTGATTTCCTCACTAAACCTCAGCCGATGAAAATAAATTAGAGCTGATTTAATTTCTCAATAAATAATAAAAAGGGATATATGATATATGGTCCATCTATCCTCCCCCAGATTAAAGTGTCTTATAATAGATTAATGTTGAGGTCTTCCCAATCCCACAGAGGCGTACAAGTATCCCAGTAATACTGATATTCCATGGCATTAGGAGGGGTAGCGTAGTCGTCTGCTGTAGATGAGCTACTCCTCTCCGTTAATGCCGCCGGCAGATGGTTATGTTGCGGCGGCGGTGGGGGAGCTCCGCCTCCTGCACCTGTTGCAGCTGCCATTTCCGGTGGCCTCCTGTCAAATGACCGATCACACTTTGACTTTTTATACAATCGGCACAAGCTGAACTCATGGCATAGCTGTAAAACAATTAAGGAGTTAGCTAATCAGCAATCCAACCAAGTTGATTAGACTGTTAACTTGGTAATCACGTCACAAGTTTGACTCCAATCCCACTGACTTCTTGGTTGGTTTGAGTCTAAGTTAGTTATGCACCATCTATCTAGGTTGGTTTACCTTGTATTATTTTACTGACTAGAATCACAAGGTAAGATTTACTAATTAATGTACAACATTTCATACTGACTGCAGTTTCTCTCGTCACAAAAAAAAAAAAAAAGAAGCATTAAGTGATGTAATGTTGATCACACACGTATGCACCTTTAAATCTGCAATGGCGTCGCATGATGATGAGGCTCCGCCTTGTCCTCCGACAACCTGGTGGGCGGCGGCTTTGTACTCGTTCATCTTCCATTGTGTTCTTGTTCCTCCGGGAGCTCTTCCGGTGTGGAAAACCATTGTCCTTTTCTCTCCTATGATTTCATTCATGGAGGAATACACAAAGCTAGGAGATCCAGTTGCTTTCCAGTACCCATCTCTCGTTAGCCTGTTGGGTTTTCCTCCTCTGGCTCTGTTCTCTTCCCCGGGAATGAAATAAAACCACTGCTCGCTGTCTCCACGGCTCAGCTCTCCGGCCACCTCTGCTTTCACACCACATCAATCATTAATTTCACTTATATTGCATGCACATTCAACACAAAATTAAACTTGCCAAAAAACCCTAAAAATTGGGGCAACAGTGAAGTTGACCTGATTGTTGAATTGATAATTACAAATTCACAATGTTACAAGTTTGACTCCCAACAAGAGTGACCGTACCTATTGGTCTTAGCTTTAGTCTCAGCTATGGACAACTTAGACTGGATGCTCTTTTGCTGGCTAGGGTTGATCACAATGCAAATTGGATGCATGCAATCAGTGAACCGCATGCATTTTAGTACATATATGGATGTATATATAGTATACTTACGTGGGAGGTGGCATGGACTGTGATGATAAATGTTAACAACAGGAATGACAAGATCAATGTCGGCAGATGTTGCTCCTTGGAGTTTTCTTCGCAGATAAAATGAAACCAGTTCTTCTTCTGTTGGGTAGAACCTAAACCCCAGCGGCAGATTCTCCATCATATCTATCACTATTAATTTCAGTCTGAATTTTTATTTTTGTATGTATATAATAATTATATTATAGCTAGGTAGCAGTGATGGGTTGGTGTTTATGTTTCTGAGAGAGCAGTATATGTTGGTTGGGTATTTAAAGGATTGAAAGAAAAGATTGGATCTGTTGCTGGGAAATTTCCAGCCGCGTGGCCGGAAATTAAAGTCTTGCACACGTCTACCGAAAGTGAACAAATTTAAATGCAAAAATAAAATAAATTAGTTGCCAGGAATATCGAATTTTCCACTTGCCACTTTGATCCCTTAAAGTCTGACAAACTGATCATTAATCCCCTCAGATCAACCTTTAATTTTTCTCCCATCCTCATTATTATTTTAAAATTTCCTCTTCAAAAATATTATATTTGATCTATTTTATATTTTAAAATTTCCGCTTCAAAAATATTATATTTGATCTATTTTATAGTAGATCAGAGGTGGCCACCGAGCTAATACATTCAAGTAATCAAGTCTATGATAGGTTTGGACCGTGTCTAATCTACACAAAGCTCTCAATTTTTTTACTAATTTTTTCTCTAAAAAGTTTTCTTTCTATCGATGGAGATATACAAATCAAAAATTGTCTACTCTTTCCATATACAACAACATTTAATTTGCAACTTTATTACTCAAACTACTATGTATTTGTTATAATCACAATTAAAGGAGAAAATTTTATAGTTTATTTCTTGGGAGCAATCATTTTGCGGTGGACCATTATCCATATTACAATGTGAAATACTGACATACAAATTCATTTTCAGTATATTGTATTTTCATTATAAACTTACTATAGATTTATTTTTTAAAAGTTTTTTATATTTTGGTATATGTTTATTTTTAGTGTATTACCGTTTTTTTAGTGTACTATCTAAAAATTGACATGTACTCCGTGGTATACTAAAAATAAACATGTGTGAATTGTGCATACTTAGCTTGATCAATTAAATTAGAGCATTAATTATATTCAATCAATTGCTGTTAACAATATTAAATGCGTCACTCATGGATTTTTTTTAATGGAGAGTTAATTGGGTATCTGACCTACTGAAGCACAAAGAGTCAACAGTCACCTCGAGGCTCGAACCCACTCCCTTCCATATGGGAGTGCAACCGGGTGTCACTAGACCACAAGGTCTTGACAAGTTAATTGTTATCTAATTAAATGGGTAGTACATTAAACCTTACAATTAATATAAAAAGAATGTTATGCACCAAAACTCAAAAAAAAAAAAGAAGAAGAAGAAGAAGAAGAAGAAGAAGAAGAGGTTACTATTATAGTACAGTGGATATGATGTTGGTAGATATCAGGCTAAGATTGAGAATAAGCTAAGGTTACCTATGACCATAACAAAAAAGGAAGTTTGTCTGATGTTTCTCAAGCAGGGCCGGATTTTGGGCTGTGCAAGCTGTGCGACCGCACAGGGCCCCCAAATTTTAGGGGCCCCCAATCCAGCCCCCAAGCCCATTAGGGATTTAGGTATTATGTATATGTGTAATTAAATTAGCCTAAAATTAGACTTTCTGATAATAAAAAAAATCAGCCGTATAACCTTATTAATTAGCCGTATAAAAAAAATCATCGGTTACCTTAATTACCTTATTATTCCCGTAAAAAAAAAAATCTACCCCTAAAAATCTACGAACCGCTGTGTTTCTTCGAAGCGAGGCGAGACGAGGAGTCGCGTGTGTGAAGCTTGAAGAGACGGCGAAGTGGCGAACTGCGAACTGCGAACAAGGGCGGTGGCGTACGTGAAGGCGGTGAAGCGACGGCAACGGAGTACGGACAATCGGAGTTCGAACACCGCAGAGGCCGGAGAGGCGAGGAGCCGCGGACTCAGGCGGAGCCGCGGAGGCGTTAGAGTTGCGAAGAACTGGAGGAAACCGACGGCAACAGCGGAGAGACTAGGTTTCGATTTTCAATTTGCGAAATCGGGTCAGATTGTTTCAATCTTTGTTTACTTTAAACATTTAATTTTACATGTGTTAACTGTGTGGTTTGCTGTTTGCTGATTAACTGTGTGGTTTCATTGGTTTGCCCTGCCCTGTCTTGTTGATTGTTGTTTGCCTGCACTGCCCTGTCACTTATTTGATTTTAATCTTGTTGTTTGCTGTTTGCCTGCACTGCCTGGTCACTTATTTGATTTTAAATTTATTTACATATTAAGATTATGGCTCCTGGCGTTAGAAAATATAAATCTGGCTATGAAAAACGTAAGAAACAAAAAAAAATGAAGAGGCACAACGATTACAAAGAGGAGCATTAGATAAGTTTGTAATTAAACCACAAGTTTGTTCTGAAAATCCAAATGTTGATGTTGATAATTTGAATAATTCACCCAACAATGATAATGAAGTAGAGGATGACATTTTGAATAATTCACCCAATAATATTAATGAAGTAGAGAATGGCAATTTGAATAATTCACCCAACAATGATAATGAAGTAGAGAATGACAATGTGGAGAAAAATATTAATGAAGTAGACAATGATATTTTTGATCCAAGAAATTGGGATGGACTAGATTCGAAAATGATTGATTTATTAGCCATCAAGGGTCCTAAGAGAGACAATTCTATTGTAAAAGGTCCTAAAGATAAGTTTTCTAGGCGGTTTAATGCAAAATTGTATACTAGGGTCTTATCAAATGGAGAAAAATGTGATAGAGAATGGCTAGTGTATTCAAAAGAGCTTGATAGAGTTTTTTGTTTTTGTTGCAAAGTCTTTTTTTGATAAATATAGAGATAGTGGTTTTAATGATGCTTTGGATTCTGCCAAGGAAATTGCCATTAAAATGGATATAAATCCCGTTTTTCCTAAGAGACGTGAAATTCGTAGAAAAAAACATTTTGATGAAAATTCAGTTGAATCATTAGAAGTTTCATTAACAGCAGAAGAATCATTAAAAGTTAACTATTTTCTTTTCATTGTTGATCAAGCCATTGTTTCTCTTAAGAGTAGGTTTGAGCAATTTCAAAAGTATGAACAAATATTTGGTTTCTTGTTTAATTCTGATAGGTTAAGTTCTTTAGATGATATGAGCTTGAAGTCTTCTTGTAGTCGTCTTGAAACTGCTCTTACGCATAATGGACATTCAGATATTAATGGAGATGAGTTGTATGTGGAGTTACAACTAAGAGAGTTATATGTTAATGAAAAAAAAGGACCCATTGAAATTTTGAAAGATTCGAAATTGTTTGATTGTTATCCTAATGCGGTTATTGCATATAGAATTTTACTAACTATTCCTGTTACTGTTGCATCTGCAGAAAGAAGTTTTTCCAAGTTGAAATTGTTGAAGTCCTACTTACGCTCTACAATGTCACAAGAACGACTTAATGGATTAGCTATGATTTCTATTGAAAATGCCCTTTTGGATAAAGTAGATTATGAAGAGTTGATCGATGAATTTGCATCAAAGAATGCTAGAAGAACAGCTCTTTTTAAATAAAAGATTTGTAGTTTACATTATGTTTAGAATGTTGTTCATAATAAATAAAGTTTGAATGTGTTTAAGCGTTTTTGCATTTTTCTCTATCTAATTTTTCTTCAGTTCGCAGTTTATTTATATTTGGTAGGGCCCCACTTATTTACCCGCACATAGCCACGTAAATCAAAAAACCGGCCCTGTTCTCAAGAAAGCAACTACTGAAAACTGATTAATTAAGATTAGTGATTACCTCATAAGCTAATCTGATTTGAAAAAAGTGGCTTCACACTTCCATCTAGTGGAGTTCACTACTGTGCATGATATCTATAATGATGTTCCAGATTAATTAATTACTTTTAGAATAAAATGGCAATAACTGTACAAAATAAGCTTTTTATGAAATTGAATCGAATCCATCATTTTACTTGAAATTGGTTAAAATTGCAACTACAATTTAAAATTTTGTATAAATTGTAAACATTAAAATTTTGATTAAATTAAAAATTAAATTAGTCTCAAAAAGTTCCCCTCTAAATTTGTCTTTTAACAATGACAGAGATTTTAAAGTTTAAAATTATTCTAACGTAAATTGGAAAAATCTAATTTATATATAAAAAATTAAAATGTTAGATATGAAATCATTTTAGGGGAGGGGAAACAACATTTATCCATTAAATAAGCTTCATTTTCAAATATTTCTCAGATAATACGACAAGAAGATACCAGATCTGATCTGCAGACGAAAAACGACAACAACATTGATTTTCTCTCTTCTGCCGCAATTTTAGAAGAAATAGATTTTCCAAATGCTTGAAAATTCTTTTCTATTATTTAGAATTAAATAATCTTTGGACTGCTAGTCCAGGAGCATTTATTATTTCTTAAATACCGCCCGTTTGAAATAAGTCCTAATTTTTGCACCACCAAATTTGATAATCTTTTTACCATGTATGATTTCTTGATTCCATTGTTGGAAAATGATCAAACCAAAATCAAATTCAACTAATGTCAAAAGTTTAAAACGCTTCCCAAGTGGAAATGGGTTTACTTTAAATTAGAAAAGTTTTTCTAAATTTTGACTATCTTTCATAAAAATTTTGATTGTTTAATTTATTATTTATATATTTAAAAATAACGTGAGGGTGATAAATAATTTTGACTATTATATTTGTAATTGCAATATATTTATTGGTGAAATTTTGATTATGATTGAAAAAATTATGATTATTACGGAGTAACAAATTACGTAGAAATGATGTAAGAGTGATAAGAATAGGAAATGGATCATAGAATCATGACTTTGTAGTTTGGATATGATAGACATCTGTGGAATATTAAGTAATTTTAATTAACATGGTTAATTATGAATACCAAGAATCAATCACTCCGTATAATTATATTAGACAATACATCAATACAACATAAAACGAAAATATAATATATCAACAAATAAAAAATACAATTTAAAAAACAAATCACTTTAAAAGTGATGGATGTTACTTTTCCGTGCATATCTGATGTAAAATCATTCATAATGTCCGGATCAAATGTTTAATATTACGCTAAAAGCTATAGCTCGTAACAAAGACGTAGCTTTATTTTCTACCACATTTCCACACAAAGATGTAGCTTTATTTTCTACCACATATCCACCACCAATTCCCTTGACCTGATTTTGTTACCACTTGTTAGGATTAAACGCTTACCACTATGTCAAAGTTATAGTTCGTACGTAGTGGATGAACAACTTTATTTCTTTATATACTACTACATTTTTAAAAGGCATAGCTAGCTAGTGTTATACTTAACCCTTTACTTATTTCTGCCCTGCCTGCCCAATACATAAAATATTCCATGTCAATTTTTTTTTAAATTTTTTTTCAATTGTAATTAAAACTAATCTATTTATAAAAAAAAATTAATTACAAGGTATAAAAATAATAAATATTACTCCGCATATAATATAAAGTTTTTAACATATACATTTATAAAACATTTTAAAACAAATGGACCCCAATATATTCTTGGGTAGCGTATGTGGCGACCCAACAATTTATTGCATTTAAAAGGATGTCATATATATATGTAATTACCTCAAGACTTTGTTCAGGTGGGCAATTCTTAGTATTAATTAGTTTTGAACCTGATTAGAAGCAACCCTAGTGGCGTTTATATATTAATCCTTCTCGTCTTAGGTAAACAAGTTTAGACCGGACCAGATAGAAATTGGATAATCTGCAAAACCTTTTTGAATTGGACCTCATGAGTCTAATTTACTAAGTATGTATGTATGCTGATTAAAATAATTAATCGAGTAAAGTATAAAAGTCTAATCTATCCCTTCAAACACGACTGTTAATTAAGTAGATTATAATACGTGCTACCAACAAATTAATTAATTAAAAACTTAATTACTGATCTGATACATTTGGCCGGCAGCTATGTCTGAAAATTCTTGCATGTCGCAATATAATATATATGCACTTTCCGGCCGTGATCTAATTACCGTTTCCAGTTTCATCCGGTTCGGGGACAACCTTAAAGTACGTTAAATTTTGGCTACTTTTACATTAATTTTGGTGTGAAAAAAAATATTTTTGCATTCTCAACGTTGGCAAGGCACAGAGCAGATTAGCTACATGATGGGGGTGGATGATTGCAGCAGCACCATACAAATGACAAAATAATGATTTCATAAAATGGGAAACAAAAACATGCGGTTTTAAATCAACATATTAACAAGGTCAACTATTATCAAAAAAAAAAAAAAAAAAAAGGTCAACTATAAAGGCATTTGCCCATAGTATTTCAAAAACAGCCAGAAACAGTAAGCTTGAAAAATATTCCAACCACCATGGTACCTCCTTTCTGCAATCCTGCATACAAATCACATTTTTCTCACAATTAATTGGACATGTGGTTTTAAAAATTAATATATATGTTGATTATAGTTCAATAAGATTGGTAGGCAACTTAATCTTGGTAAAATTAAGTGTAAGTTCAAAATTATTTTTATCTTTTTTAGTTTAACATTAGAGTTTAAATATTTGATATATATAATCATTTTTTAAAATAAATTTCTGGATGAAAAAATTAATTGTTGATTTCAACCATATTAAAATAGAACATAGAATTTAAAAATACAAAACAAAATTCGATGAGAACTGATAGTTCAAACTAAACAGCCGGTTTGGGAACCTTTATATAAGGTTTTGGTTCCGGTTTGACCATTTTCTAAATCGTGATCAAACGTACCTCTAAATTATAATGCTTCAAACTTCGCGACCACGTCTCAACTTTATAGTCATATGAATGCAAGCATGTAATTAGTGTGTGTGTGTGTGTATGGTCTGGTTCCCGTGCGGAAAGACATTCCAATGTGAAAAATACCCTTTACTAAATAGGGTTTCACCATTAAAAAAAAAATCATCAGAATGACCAAAAGTTTCTAAAAATATTATAGTCCGGGAGTGTTAAAAGGGCAAAAATGATTGTTTAGGACTAAATTTAGCAATGACACCAAAGATAAAAAAAAAAAGACATGTAATTTACTCATTGGGAAAATAATAATAAAAATTGAAAAGACAAAAATACCACTGGACTAAAATAAGATTTTAACAAAAAAAATCAAAATGATTAAAAGTATCTAAAATATGATAGTATGAGGTGTTAAATGATAAAAATAATAGTCTTGTGATTAAATTTAAAATTACCACCAATGCAAAAACAAAGAAACCTCTGCCGAATTAACTCTAAATAAAATTTGAAAGTACTACCATAATTTTGATCACAATCTTTTCAATTATTATCAGTGGTACCTTAATTTAATTTGTAATAACGGATGGTGACAAAGTTGTTTGACAACATAGTTGCCATTGAAAATAGCAATATTAAATAATAGGATGTGGAGAACAGACGGGTATACATGCATGGTTACTAGGTATGTGGGTTAGGTGAAAGTGCATAGACATTAGCCTTTGCTCCTTTCCACTTTGGAATTAATCAATTGAGGATTTGCAGATTATTAGCAACTAACGTTATTAGTGTGTTGATTTGGAAGATGATAAGCAAGCTAGCCAGCTGCTTCTGCGTCCATCCATATTCTGCATGCACCCATTCTTGATTTTAGATCACTGCACGCATGAGTTTCACCCCCATTATATTGTTTTCCGATGAAAACTAGGGATTATGATCCACTACACGTATAGAGAGAGAGAATGGTTTTCCAAACTGGAAGAGCTCAACAGCTGCATACATGTTAAGGTAATACTCCGTATCTATTATATACTTTTTTAATCATTTTCAGTCTAAAAAATTCAAAATTCCTACCACCGAATTCGATCGTATGACCGCTCATTTGGAATGATAACAGACGTATCATCACACTACATAATAGTTGGCACCGTCTAGGCTTAATAAACAAAATAACATTAATCCGACCACTAAATTTTGACCTTATCATAAGCATAAGGATGATATATGACGGCGGATTATCGATCGGTACCGGGTCCATGGTATAACTGTACTATTGGAGAACCTTATGCAACACAATTCAAGTTTCTTAAAAATAATTGTATTTATATAATGCTGCAAGCATGCATGCATTTTCAATGTGAGATAAATGCTAGAGTACAGTGTACTTAAAAGTATAGCCTTCTCAAACTCCATTTTTTTTCTAATTCAGTTGATACTTTTGAGAATCAATTTGTCATTCATCCTTATTCATTTTGAGTGTATAATATATTAAATTCATCATCTCAATTAAGATAATATGAGTACACTTTGATCCATCCCAAATAAAAAATCGACCCTACTCAAATCTATATACATCAAAGTGATTACATACTTTAAATGTTAATTTATGCTAATTTTTCAATAAAAGTTAAAATTTGTTTCTTTTAGGAGTTGAGAAATAACTTTTGATCTCAATTGGGTGTGAGTCTCAACACTGAGCAGCAGTAATGCTCAATTTCTCATTTGCCTAAAAGATATATTCATGGAGTCTATGATATAATCTAACCACATTAAAAAATTTAAATTGCCAAAAATAAATAAAATAACTTTTGGAGTATGCTTTGTAGTGAAAGTATCAATTCCTTTTACTGTACTACATGCGGCTGTGCCATTAGTTGAGCTTCCCTACCACCGCCTCATCATATATAACCATTTGACCATTTGTCACTCCTCCGATTAAGAGTAATTCATGGCGATAGTGATGCATTATATTATAATCTCTTATAGAGATTATTTATTTTGTCCTTTTTTTATTTAAATATTATATACATAAAAAAATTTACTTTATTCATAATTATGTTGTATTTGTCACATCTAATTCTTAACTCTTAATTTGACCATTTATTGATTAGTTCCTTAGCTTGACTTTATTGATGTATTTTCATTTTTTTTTTGGTAGATTCACGGGGTCTTTCTCTGTCCGTTTAACGGTCCAGGTCCACCCACGTTCGCTCCGAGAGGCACAGGAGCTGGCCCAGGGGGAATCGTCACTTGTGGGAATCGAACCCGGGTTCTCCCGGAATTCTTCCCCACAAAGAGAGCTCACTTGCCACTTGAGCTACCCCATTGGTTATGTATTTTCATATTTAATCCTTTATGAAAATTTCTATTAAATTAATATATATTAATTATGAAATAATCACATGATTTCACAACTTTAATTAACCTCCACTTATTTAAAATATTCGTAAATATTATTAAACAACAATTTGATAGACATTTTAATTTTATGAAAAATTAAGTTTTTGGTTACATTATGTAATTTTAAGCTCTTTTTTTTTTTCACAAGTAGTTTGCTCTGGCCTACAGGAGTGTGTGTTTGCAAGGAAGGATCCGATTATTAATCTATCATTAGAAAACCTATGATATTAGAAAGCAAGAATGCATGATTACATATATATATACTAATTGATATTTCACAAAAGTAGCTGAGATGGCAGGCATGATTGTAAGATCTCCAAGATAACATAAGCTTGACTAAAAGATGTTTTAACATTGTTTCGTGTTCGATGTTTGTGGTTAAAAAGATAACAAGGAAATCTCTCAGTCTTACGTATAGTGTATTGTAATGTCTTTTAAATAATTTTTTATAATAAAAAAATTGATCGTGTTATCCGATTGTGTTATGTTTAAAGACCATGTTCAATGTTTAGGTTGTTAGTTGGACAGATGGTCTACAACTACATTAATCCACGCATTAATTTAATTCGAACTAGGAAGCAAATCGATTTGCAGATTACACCAAATCATCAAAAGTGCTATAAAGTATTTGATGCGACCTGCCAACCTGTTGTGTTTTAACAACTTTCCAAGCAATTTACTAATCGTCTGTCAAATAATCATCAATATTTTTTTTAACAACGAGATTATCTTATAAAAGATAAACTCTATTTGATAGAGAATATACCCCGATATGCTGACCTGTATGTGTGTACTAAGAATCTGATCGGATCCGATTATCCATGCATCGTCTAACCTGGGTAGAATACAAACTGACCCGATCTGAAGATTAATGTTGTCTTTATTAGCTTAGTGAACTCATGTTCTTAATCTGTCATGCTTGTTCCGGACCTGAGTGGTTGACCTCGGTCCCGAACCCCAGAGATAAGCTTAGAGGTATACGCTGACAGTAACACCTGAACCGAGCCCGGTGGCTATTAATTGGTCAATTAGATATTTCGTTTTACGTGGACACTTCTCCTTGGACCCTCGATCCGTACATGTCGACCCCTCGACATGTGTTCTCTCCAAATCTCCTATAAATACATCCCTAGACGCCCATAATATATAAAATAACTCTTCCTTCAATTTCGTCCAAACCAGGCCAATTGTTAGACTGCAAACATCATTCATACATTTACTCCTCTCTTTCCAAAAAGAATGTTGTGAATGTCTCCGGAATGGCAGAAACTTGATGCTGATTGCTTGTATAGCAACTTTCGGAGCAATTACTTGTTACCTTTTGTGAATATTAAAGTACAATACTTTATGAATTTTTCATTCGGATGGTTTTGTTTAAAAGCTTAAGTGTGATTGCAGGATTTGCAGATTGAGAAATCTCGTACGTGTCTCCTACTAATCAGACAAAAGCACGTGTAGTGGAGACTAGGAATTTCAACATCTTTATAGTTCTATAAATTTTCCATATCTTGTTTCAAAAAATAAAAGCAAAAATTCGAATATGAGAATCACAATCATAATTCAAAAATATACATAGAATAAACTCTGCATGGTACTTACAAGAAAGTAACTAATTTAGATTACTTATAATTAATCAACTCAAATTATGAAACTCAACAAATTGCTCATACTAAGAGTTAGACTTGTAACTTTTGTTATACCAAGTCTCTGACTAACTTAACTAGAATTACTCTTAACAAATATGGAGTATGTTTTTTACTATCCAAAAGTGTAGATTATATAAATCTTATCTTATGACCCTAGCAAAGAATCACCAAAAAAAATATAAATAAATAAATAGTTGACTAACTCAAATCAAGAAGA
>CM008345.1:16820632-16833604 GCA_002525835.2 Ipomoea batatas
ATGGGTAATTAAAGAGGGATAAAACCCAGTGGTCACAGTCATTACTTCACGTTCTTCGATGACCTTTATTATTATTATTATTATTTATTTTTTTGAAAAGATTATTATTATTATTAACAACTTCAATTCCTAGCTAGTTCCTACTACTTACAAAAAATGGTATATATATTTCACCGTAGTAATATTACATATATATTTTATTTTAATTTTTTTTTGTTAATTTAACATAATTTGATTGATGTTAAATAAAAATAAGTTTTATTATTTTTAATATAATAAAATCAATATATGTACATATTTGCAGGGATATAATAAATTTTAGGGAAAAGGGTCAAATAAGCCCCCCATCTTTATCACACAATTAGGCCCCTATTAGGCCCCTATTACAATAAAATGTTTAGGGGCCTAATTGACTCCTTAGATAAAGTTGGAGGGCTTATTTGACATTTTTCCCTAAATTTTATTGTTTTTCTTCATAAAATCAAAATCAATACATGTGAAGATATTTTTATTCTAAAAATTACAATTATTATTATTATTTCCCTTTTCAGCACTCTCCCTGTTTGAAGGGACACCATCTTTTGGTTCCCATGAACAGTAAATTTCTTTTACTTTTTAGGTCTAACCATTGCCACTGCCGTCTTTTTCATTCTTTATTTTTGTAAACATTTCTAGAAAGCATCAACTTATCCATTATATTGGAATACAACACAAATTGAAATGTTTTCAAAAAAAAAAAAAAAACACAAATTGAAATTAGTGAAATTTTATGATTACATAATTTACATTTAATTATAAATTTTATTCTTGTGTGGGTTATGTCTTTAACAAAGTAAGAAATTCTTTAAATCGTTTTACATTGTTAAAAAAATTGTATATATTGCCTTTTTCTACTTATAATAGTAGGCACATGATCTATTTGTTAATATGATGCTTACATATGCCATAAGCCCATAAAAGAGACCATGAAAATTAGGCACGATACCCTTCGGACAAGCTGGTCACACAAGGAAGGTGTTTGCCAAATAGCTATTGGCGAGTTTAATTTGACTAGCTGATAGCATTAGCTAGTTATAGGAAGATGTTTGGTAAATTAGTTGTTAGCTGATAGTTGATTACATATAAAATGACATTTAAGGGTATAGTATATTTTCTAAAAAAATTGATTAAAAAAGTTGTTTTGAACAACTTTTTAAATTTAACTCCATAGCACTTTGAAACAAAAAATTGATTACTCAAATACTCATATTGGCTGTTTAATAAGTCAAACAACTAATAGTGGTTAAACAAGCTAAAATTGGCCGATTAGCTAATTATGTTACCAAACATGACCAATGTATTTCTAGTGTGATTTATCTCTTTGGTGTGATTTGCGAGATATTAAGCAAAAAGTGAAGTTTACCTAATATATACGCTTGAACACATGTTGTGGGTTTTCTTCATCACTCGAGAGATCATGAAAATTACATACATTGAAAAGTATATATATAATTAAGGTAATGCTGGTTTTCAAAAAAAAAAAATTAAAAAAAAAATAAGGTAATGCTGCATGGATAAATGTTGTATATACCATCTCGTATATTACTAATTAGGGTTAAAGCCAATCAATATAATCCACTTGTAGAGTTTCGATATTTAATGACCACATTCCGATCTACTTAAATCATATCATGAAATTGAGGTATATATATATATAGTTTTTTTTTTGTTGCCATTTTAATTAGTTTGATATCAGATAATCCTAAGCCCAAAATCCCGCTCCTAGAGCGCTACTGCATAGGTAAATCATGAGTTGAACAATCAACCCATCAGTCAGACTCTAATTTTCATGCGCATAAGAGGGATCCAATCCACACATTCCATCATTATAGACCTTTTCCCCATTCATCTTTCCACTGTCGCCTTCGGTCGTAATATCAAGTCAAATGACTACCCACTACACTAAGCTATTGTTGTTGTTGTTATTATTATTATTATTATTAAAAGTATATTTCAGTTTGGAGAAACATTGATAATAATAATAATAATAATAATTTAACATAAATTATTAAGCAAAATTGTACCATCACCATATTTTAATCAAATTATACTTTCTTATTATCACACATCAAAGACTTAAAACATTACCTTTTAACTCCAGCGTAAAACTATGATCCATATATAGCCAAAATACTAAAAACGTCACTTTGAAGTTTATCTCAATACTTAAAATCTAAGTCAACCATTTTCCTATAATTTAATAACTAAAATTGTCATTTTCTCTTATTAAAACTATTATTAGCTAGAATGAATGAAATCCAACCCATTTTGAATTATGAATAATTTTTACACTTTTAAATAACCCATGCATGCTAACATTATAAATAAAGCAGAATATAATAATATTGATTAGCAATTACTGTGCATATGAATTCTAATTTACTAATTGTGTTTAACTAATTAAAATATTTATTAATGTTTTATCTTTACCAGACACGTAAAATGTAGATAATTATCTATGACCACAGTAATATGTTCGAATTAAATAATGTGTGAATAAATCATCAGTAAAAAAATTATAGAAGTAAATAATTTTTAAAAAGTCAAAATAAAGAATGAAGCAACATGAGTGAAGCGGTGAAGCCATAATTAATAAACTTTCCTTGAAATTATTCATTTTAGTACATTTGGAAAGAAAAACCAAGAGCCCAAAACTAAATTATTGTTCTCATGGCCTCTACTCAATAACTATCCGATTTTGACTAGTTTGTCATGCTATCTTGTTTAGATTAAGTTTGAAAGGATTTTATCATATTTGTTTCTTTCACGGAACATGTAAGTCACTCATTATTATACTATTTATTTCCGGAAAAGATTCCTGAAATTTAGTAGTTTAAGTTTATTTATTTTTTGTTCCCTCTTCTTCAAAGTACTTGCTATTACCCTCAACCATATACTAGAAATCTAGTGTTAAATTATAATAACATTATTACATCAATGTTATAATTTAGTGTTATAACTATAGATGGAATATGGTTTCAAAAAAAAAAAAAAAACTATAGATGGAATATTTGAAGTTCAGTTGTCATTGTTGTCAAAACAAGTGAAGGTAGGCCATATCATCAGGTATAATATTTTTTCAAAAAAATCAGGTATAATATATTTCAACACCTTGAAATTTATCGACACTGCGACTTGAGCCCCTATATTTTGATCAAAATTCTTCAAAATTCCCTGCAACAAATAATAATGTCTACTGAACCCTAACATTTAACAGGTCCAAATTAAATATGCAGTAATTATTTATAGCAGAAGGTCCAGACTGTAGCTAGCACAAGGCAAGAGACAAGTACTGAGAGTAGTACATAGAGCGTGAAATTAGGAGCCTCGTCGGGCGCGTGGGGCACATTCACCCTCCAAAACCAAATCTTTGTCTCAGTTCTCAATTACTTACACACATTTTTATTTATTTTTGCTTATATGTGCACAGCAGGAGTAATTAGTTTTTGGCAAATCTCTTATGAGATGTTTTATGATCCTTATCAGGTGGGTTGAGTTTTTCTTCATTTTTTAAAAATAAATATTATTATTTTTCTAAGTAACTCTTTAATCCTTAAATATATTTTGAAATATTATTTCCTTTTTTTTTCCTTAAAAGTATCAATTTTCCTAATAAGTATTATAATTTTCTCATAAGTGTTGCATTTTTTCTCGTAAGTAATTGAGAACNAAAAAAAAAAACTAGTCATTTTATGATGTTTTTGTACTAAACCAATCCCATTTACATTCTTAATTTATTAGTGAATAAATCCTCTAATTTCAGCATACCTGTTATACAAAGTTACTGCAGATCAACAAGTTTATCTTTGACAGAAAAATAGAGAAACAGCATTAGGCACAATATCTTACAATATTAGCATCATAAATCTGCACACTCTAATCTAGTAGTGAATACTGAAAAAAAAAAAAAAAACAAAAAAAACAAAAAAACAAAACAAAAAAAAAAGGTTATGTAACTTTAAGTAGAATAGTTTAGCACGGGCATGCGTACACAATTCTTGAAGACATAATCTATCATAAATGGTTGTGTTTTTAACTATTAACAGATTAGTGAATTATATTAATTGTTTGTAAAAAATGTTTGGTAAAATCAACTTGTTAGAGTTGGTGGTATTAATCAAAAGTGACTAAAATAGCAATATACACTGTATAAAACTATAAATAATCCATTCTCTGTTTCATCTTTCTTCTTCTATCATTTCCTCTTCTTCTGTATTAGCCTTTGAAACTTCAATAACCCTTCTGGTTTTGGTTCTGATGGCTTCGGCCTAATCTGCAAATAAGACTTCTGAAAGGGGTGAACAGAAGTGCATCTTTGCGTGTATACTTCCATTCCATAGTTTGCACTTTGCAGCACCCTCCCCTCCAGAGTTTTTGCGAGGACGCAAATCACTCACTGTTCCCTACCTAATGTTTCCAGCCATTTCTATTTCGCTGAACTGAACAAAGGTTCTTACAGCAACCGAAATTTGACCAAGACTCTCCTCGATATGCATTCTCTAATGTCAGTCGGTTTTAGGTTAGATGGAAAGCCGTCAGTAAGCCCCCACCCACAACAGAACTGAACAATGTTATGTTTTAGCTGGAGTGAATGCGTCTTGGAATCAACTCAGTCCCAGATGACTGCATCATGTTTGGCGCCAAAAATGATATAACTTGAGGATCATTTTACCAAGAAAGCAGTTGTGACCAGCAAAGCAACCAGTTTCTTCTCACAGGAAACTGGAAAGGAGATTGATTAATAACATTTCGAAACCTGACAGCAGCTTTCACTTTTCTGTCCTTTAAGAATGCAGTCCTTTACTTCCTTCCAGAAAAGATCAAGATATAAATAGATTTCATTAGGTAATGCTCCAGAAACTGACCAGTCACATAATTTCTCTGCAACATCATTTTTGGCGTCTTCAGACTTAAAGATATTATAAAACAATTAATATTTCAACAGTTGGAAGAAATTAAAACCATAGTGAAGATGAGAATGATTTGAACTCAAAATCAACCAAAAAAAAAAACAGCAACAACTAAATTTAGCTCTTACTGTCTTTGTATATTATTACCTGGTTATGTCACCCCAAATATAACCCATATCAGCTCGTCTATGTAGGATGCACGGATTCATGCATACAGGTTAGTACATATATCTTGCCAAATAACAACTCATTTAGCAACTAAATGTTGAAAGAGTAATATTCTATTAACGAACCCAGGAATCCAGGATTACGTTAGCTATAACAACCAGCGCGCAGCAAGGAATCAAATAGATGGAGGTGGAAAAACAAGACTGAAAATAAATACAAACCCAGATCAAGAAACCAACCTTGTTAGCAGAGCACCAGCTTGCCGGAGCCACCGCCACCCACACCCCTCTTTTCTAAGATATAGGCGCTCCTCATCACCATCGGGGTAGAACTGAGGAAGAAGCTTGGATTCCAAAGCTAAGACAAAAGGCTAATTACCAAACACTTACTTTAGTTGTTTAGCAAACAAGGTCAATATCACAAAGAAACTGGGTTTACAAATTGCTATTTTGAGATTGAAAGTGCTTTTTTTCCCTTCAAAAGATAAACTCTTGAGTCTTGATTTTGATATACTGTAGTTATTTTTCTCATTTTGCAAGAAAAATATCGGAGAAGAAAAAATGACTTTTAGAAATACTATACTACAAAAAAAAAATTCTAAACTAATATATTTAAGAGTTTATTACCGAAATGGTCCCTCGACTATTGCGAAATTACCAATTTGGTACTCGACAATTTTTCGTACCCAATTAAGTCCCTCAACTTTGAAAATTTTAACCAATTTGGTCCTCCGTTTAGTTTGCCGTTAAAATCAGGACCAAATTAGTAATTTTGCTATAGTCAAGGGACCAAATTGATGATTTTTCTATAGTTAAAGGACCAAATTGGTAATTATTTTTTCACTGAAATGGTCCCATGACTATAGTAAAATTACCAATTTGGTCCCTTGACTATAGCAAAATTACCAATTTGGTCTCGATTTTAACAGCAAACTAAACGGAGGACCAAATTGGTTAAAATTTTCAAACTCGAGGGACTTAATTGGATACGAAAAATTGTCAAGGACTAAATTGGTAATTTCGCAATAGTCGAGGGACCATTTCGGTAATAAACTCTATATTTAACTAGTTTTGCCCAATTGTTGGATCCTAGATTCCTACAAATAAATCATTGACCATCTTAGGCAAGACTGACTAGATGTTCAAGAAGCATTCAAATTTACTAATTAAAAAAAAAAAAACAAGGCAATTAGTGGGGTCAAATTCAAATTTCAAAATTTACTTCTCTCAAGTGGAATTAACCGAAATGATGAGTGAAATTACAGTTTCACCTTCTTGATGCAAACCAAATTACAATTAAGGCAGGAATTACTTCTTTCTAGATGCTGTTTTACTGTTAAGCATTTTGAAATTCAAGTGTTCTTTCTCAGCAATTTCATTTTCATAAAAGTCAGCACAAGGAAATGGAATCCTGCAGCTATCAATGAAACGAAAATAACACTAAGAAATAAAAGCCGCCAAAAAGTAAGTCATCTCACCTATAGGGTCACAGGAATAGGTCATTCCAACACTTGTTGATGGCAACTTGAACCTTCTTAGGTTTGCACAGCTCTCGGACAATTTTTTCCAAAGTTGATAATTTAGGGTACAAAGCTTTCCGAAGCATAACTTCAATAATATTTGATGCTCCAAGAATTCTCTGTCGCTTGTGCAGTCGTAGCACTAGCTCATCCAGAAACTCTCCCCCACTTTGGGGTGGGTTCAACTTCTCGTTCAAAATCGTCAAGAAAATGTTACATGTAACCAAATCGGGGTCACAGCCTTGATCTAGCATGTTATTTAAAAGATCTATGGCACGGGAAATCCTATCCTGCTTGCACAAAGCATTAAAAAGTATGTTATACGTTATTACATCGGGTTGACTATTAGATTCCTTACATAACATCTCGTGGAAAAATTTTAGTCCCTGTTCCACTGACCCAGCATTGCAGAGGCCATAAATCATTGAAGTGTATGCCACAACGTCGGGGTTCCAACCATTCGTAATCATTTGCTTCCACACCATCATAGCCTCTTTCAGTTTCCCGTCTCCACAAAGTCCATGGATTAGTACACTGTAGCAAACTTCGTTAGGTAAAATATTCTGATCTACCATATCTTTCCACACCAGTATTGCCTCATTGGTTTTACCGGTTTTAAAAAAACCCTTCATCAGAGAGCTGAAAGTCCAAGCATTTGGAGTGCAATCCATATTAATCATCTGCGATAGAATCTCCTGGGCTTCATTAGGCCTACCTTCCCGACACAACCCATCTATAAGAGCAGAATACACAATTGTATTTGGCTTGCTTCCCTTCTCTATCATTTCATTCCACAATTTTAGCGCCTTCTCGGATTTTCCCTCCTTGAACAACCCACTAATTAGTGAAGAGTAAACATATTCATTTGCTCGATGTCCTCTTTCCTCCATTGCCCTAAATATACACGTGCCATCAACTGCTCTTCCTTGCTTGACAAGACCGTTGATGATAGTTCCATACGTTATGTCATTAGGAACATGTTTATTCGATACCATTCTATGCAACAAACTAATCGCCTTATCCAACTTCCCTTTAAGACACAGACCATGAATAAGCGTGTTATATGTCACTTCATTAGGAACACAACCTTTAAGAAACATATTTTCTACAAGCTTTGCAGCTCGGCCCAAATCGCCCTTCTTGCAAAGCCCATTAATCAAAACATTAAAAGTCACCGGAATAGGAAAACATCCCTCTATCTGCATTTCGTCCAACAAAGTCACGGCCTCGTCGATCCTATCGTCCTTACACAACCCATCCATCAATGTGCAATACGTATACACATCCGCCTTGCATTCCCACTCCAGCATTTCCCTAAACACCTCCACCGCTCTATCTACCATCCCTACCTTACACATTGCTTTAACAATCAGGTTAAAAGTCAATACATTTGGCACGACACCCCTCCTATCAACAACATCGGAATAAAACTTCAATGCTCGGTGATATAAACCCGATTGTATTATCACATTAAGAACCGAATTAAAAGACCTAACAGTTCGTCTACACTGAAACTCATCCACCATTCTTTCAAAAAGTTCAACAGCTTTATCAGGCAAACGTGCTTTCCCATAAGCCCTAAACACTAGAATAAAACTCTTCTCCACAAAAACTCTCCTTTCACGTTTCATCCTATCAAAAACCTTCTCCAGAGACCTTAAGTCCCCGGAATTGGCATAATTCTCGATAAGCGAATAAAACGTGGAGTCACCCTGTTTGTAAGAGCCCGATTTCGGGGCAAGTTTAAAGAGCTTATCAGCAATTGGGGGTTGTTCTCTTCTAGTTCCATAACAATCTGATTTAGGGGGATCTTGAATTAAAGTTTGGTCCTTTTCAGGCTCGTGCTCGGGTTCCGAAGGCTTGGGAAGTGATGAAAAGCAACGAGGAATAAGGTTGAAGTGGCAGAAAAACTTACATGGGTTTGGAGAGAGCCTTGAGCTGAGATGCTTGGAGGCATTGGCGTTAAAGGGCATTCCTTTATTGAACTCAACTCCGAGGAAGAAGTTAAAATCTCCGGGAATCAACAATCATTTTGATTTGCAATCTTAGAATGAACGTTGAATTGTTGAACCAAACTCTAGCATCTAAGAAATTGAGCCGAGAGAGAGAGAGAGAGAGAGAGGCGGCCGGCGTTAGGCGTGAGGACGGAGTTGATGCCGGCGTGCCGCCGTGAGGACACTGTGAGTCTGGCAGAGAGGCGGAGAGGACTGAGAAAAAAGAGAAGAAAGAGGGGATTTGGGTTTAAATGTTTTAATAGATATAAATGGGCTGAGTGGTGGGCCATGTCAAGTGGGCTACTTAATTTGCTTATTATACTTTGGATGTTGGGCAGCCTTAGGCCCATAGTTATGGTGTTTTGTGTGGATATGGTCTAAAACGACATCGCTGAATTATGAGTTAGAATAATGTACATTATGTGTTAGGTTAATGAAATTTTTGGAGTAAAATAATGTACATTATGTGATGTATCTTGCTTATTAGATCACGAGGTGTCACTCATAATAGGCAATTTATATTGTGGGTCCTTGTCCAATATACAGAATTTGATTTCATAAAGTACATAAATAATCTTCATAATGCACAGAATAATATAACTGAGAACACATAAACACTTAACATAATACACAGAATTGATGTTCATTATATCGTATTTATGTATATGTATATTATGAAAATAAAGTGCATTATAAATATAAATTCTGTACATTATGAAGTCAAATTTTGTGTATTGAACCAAGGTCTACAGTGCATTGTGGACCTTAGTCCATGATATAACGATTGCTCTGAATAATTAATGTTCTCACTATGCCAGTCCAATTAAGAAGAAAAGTACTGACCCTATTATTTTTCCTTACGAAATAAAATTTTGAACTTTCAATTTCTTTTGAGAGATAAGAGTGTAAAACTATTCGCACATGCACAAAAGTAGAAATAAATATGTAACAAAGATCTATCTTACTGCATGAATTCTATTACACATTGCATGTTACATTGCACAAGTGGCGGTGGGCATGCAAGCATGGGAGGATTTGTCAAAAAGGAAATCACACAGATAAAATAAATAAATAAATAAATAACCATGCATGTGGTGGCAACCATCTTCCCTTTTAATCATCTTTGTATCCATTAACTTGGGGTGCGATTAAATAAAAGGGACTCATTCATTCTTAATCAAAGGTCAATAATTTGATCATTAGTTTTAGATATGGAATAACCTTAAATTTTCAGGTCAATTATCTCACTCAATAAAGATGTCTATAATTCAAAAAGAGAATTAGTCAATGTGTTAATCAGTAAAAACCTTGAGTTTACACAAACAAAATCTCTCTATCCATTAACTTGCATGAACTATTTTTTTTTTAAATATGGTTGACGCATTCTTCCCTGTTTATAACAAAAATTAAATTAAAATTGCTTCTCTCTTGTATGTAATTTGAAACTTGATCAAATTTATGTGTCTAGTTCAATTAAAGATACTTGACTAGAGTTATTTTAATTCAATTTTACATATTATTAAGTTTAGTATTAGTATACAAAATTTATATATTTAAAAACTACCCTAAAAGTACTATTAAACAAAAAAATTAAAATAAGTAAAAAAAATATTAAAGAAAATAAATAATAAAAAAGAGTTTGGGGGTGTTTGGCAAACGGCTAATGACTTATAGCTGATAGCTGGTTGGTTTAGCTAGTAGTTGATGGCTGATTGCGTTAACTGGTTTGACCAGCTGGTTGTATTAGCTGGTTATAAAAAACTGTTTGGTAAATTAACTGGTTACTAGTAGCTGATTGAATGTAAAATGACATTTAAGGGTATGCGTGTATTGTATTATTTCAACCTTTAAATATAACAAACCCACCACCCATTTATAAGTAAATTCCATTGATTTCAAAGGACAAAATAATCAATATACTCATTAATCCCAACAAGCTAATAGAAAAAACTACATTCATTAGTTTTTCAATTTTCAGCTTATTGGCCCAATAAGCCAAGGCTAATAAGCCATTTACCAAACACTTCAAAATAGCTTATTGGTAGGTCAAAGAAGCTAAACTTTATCAAATAAGCTAAAATTTGGTTGATAAGCCAATAACCAAACACCCCCTTTGTTTGACTAGTATAACAGATAAAATGAGTAGAGCCACTAATAATAATAATAATTGGGAGGAATAATTATAATAATAATAATAGAAGTAGTAGCTAGTTAGTAATAATAATAATAATAATAATAATAATAATAATAATAATAATAATAATAATAATAATAATAATAATAGAAGTTTCTTTGATGATGGGTTAGTAGAAGTTGGATGTGCAATTGCAAACCAGTGATATAAAAGGAGGATAAGAGCTGCTCCACCGGTCCCTTTCCTTCCAATCAACAACCAAACATACATACATACTAATATAAAAACCGGCAACCATTACCACACCTCAATTCTCTATATGACTCTCTTTCGGCTGCTAATAACCCTTCTTTCAATTCATCTCATTTCCATCGTAGCCCACCTTGAATGGCCGCCACCGCCCTCCACCGCCGCCACGGCGGCCTATTCGAACAACCTTGTCGTCAGAGACATTATTCCGAGCTGGTTGTCTTCCAAGGAGAGGAAGTTGCTTCAAATGTCGCCCGGGAACATGCGAATCGACGCCGTGGTGGCGAGTGATGGGTCGGGTCAATTCGCGAGGATTGGCGACGCGCTGAAGGCCGTGCCGGATAATAGCGGTACGAGGTTCGTGATTTATGTTAAGGAGGGCGTTTATGTGGAGACTGTGGTCGTGGAGGCGACCAAGTCGAATGTGATGATAATCGGCGACGGCATGGATTCCACTGTTGTTTCCGGCAGCTTGAGCACTGCTGAGGAAAGTTCCATGTTCAGTACTGCAACATTTGGTATGTTTTACTATTTTTTTTAGAATTAAAGCCTAAACTGATAGCTGGATTGTACATTTATATATTATTTGCTCAAAACGCTATGTTCAGATCAATTATTTTTTGATGAACTTTAAATAACACATGGACTGTAGTGTTTTTTTTTCTAATCTTGTTACGTGAACTATATGCATCGATGGAAGTCGGTAAATGGTTCCTCATCACTCCATTTTTACATTCAAATTAAACTCTAGTGAAGAAAATCCAATAATCAGTTTGCTGTCTTTAATGTTTTAAATTTTGAAATTGATGTTTCAGCGTATTGATTTGTGTACAGCTTCTACGCCAGTTGGCTTCACGTTTTGTAGTTTTACCATTGCATATAATATTGGCCAAAATATTATTTTATCATTATTATAATAGTGGGGGCTCTCTACCGACTTTTGACTTTTGCACCATAAATTTTTAGACTATTGTTTATTGTATATTTTTTTGTGTACAAGTTGTAATTTGTACATGTATTCAATCTTGTGGAATATTACTCTTTATTCGATTTTTTTTTAGACTGCTATATATGAAACTTTGAGAAACTTTTCCACTTTTAGAAAAAGTTTTCTTCATTCGGAAATAAAGATGTTATTTTACTCTTTTCTTTGTTATTTTATTGTTCAATTTCGAGTAAACAAAATTCTTCTTTTATTATTTCTAATCTCATATAAAGTTATATAAAAGTTATGGTCAGATTTTAATTGAAATAAAAAAAAAAAAAACTAGATTGGTGTAATTGTACAATTTGTAACTTATACATTATATTTTCTCTCTTATATATTTACTTAATCTAGCAAATTTCTCTCACTTTCTAAAATGAATCCTACTTTCACATCATCAAATTTATAAATTCTCTACTATTTGTTCTATATGCCTGCAAATTTCTCTTAATTTTAAAAATGTGGTTTACTTTCATTTTATATTATATATATAATAATAAAATAATAAAAAATTAAAAATAATAATAAAAAAAAAGTTTTATGACAACAAAAGCTATCTCATAAAGTACAAAGACGGCCATTATGACAACATTTTAACTGTTTAGCAAGCTTGCTAAACACATAGCAAAATAACTAAATAAAAAAAAACAAAAAAAAAAAAAGGAAGAAGAAGAAATTCATGTGGCGTGCCAAGTCATCTTGCAAATGGGTAGAATTTCTGGATTAAGGATAACCTAATAATTAACCTTATATTAAATATAATTTATATGTTATCATTAGTTAAATTTATGTGACATATAGTTAAATTTAATTTGGAATGCATGTGTGTTGGCCACCGATTTCATTGCTTGCGACATTGGGTTCGAGAACACCGCCGGAGCTGCCAAGAATCAAGCGGTGGCGCTAGCCGTAGACGGCGACCGGGGAGTTTTCTACCGGTGCAAAATGGTGGGGTTCCAGGACACGCTGTACGC
>CM008345.1:16855763-16865767 GCA_002525835.2 Ipomoea batatas
AGGGAATATGATTAATGATTATATTTCTTTTGTAGCAATATTTGATAATTCCATCATAAATTTTATACATATTCTAATCATCAATGAAAAAAATGAAAGTAGAATCTCGCACGAGCAAATTAATTGATTCTTGAGTGGTAGATTATGAACAAGGACTTATTATCGAGTTTTGGCATGGCAGTAGTAGCGCGGGAGTGTCGCCTAATGTGGTGGACTCCTTTTGGGCACCAGACACCGATTCTCCCTCGGTCCCACCTAATAGACCGTTTAAGTCAGTGTAATTTACCTTTCTACTATCATGTTGGGTCGATGTGTGGAGTCTTAGGAATCAGAGAATTTAACCTTTTATGAGCAAAAATGAAAATAGAAGTAGTGACGTAAAATTCTAAAGCATGCCAAACACACTCTTGGCAATTTAATAGAAATTTCATTCTTCATTTTTTTAGTACTACTGATTCTGTTACAATTTAATATTTGTTCATATACTTTCTCAACCTATTGAAACACAAAGAATCAATAATATCACCCTTACTGAGGCTCAAACACATGACCTCCCATTTGGGAGAGCCACTTCTTCGTGGCAATAGAATTTTCATTTAAGATCTTCAAATTGCTATTTTGATGCATAATTAAGATCAGACCGTTACTAATTCATTTCGATCTATAAATATAGAAGTTTTATTTTTTATACATACGGCCCGCACTAATTAATATCAGTATTTTGCAAGACAAGACTAATTCAAGTGAGTCTTTGTTAGATCCCATTCAAGAACAACTATTTAAGAAGTAATTCGAGAATTAATTTTTAACTATTGTTGTGTACCTTAAGCAAAAGGTACAATTAACCTAAGGAATATACGGAGTAATAAATAGATATTTTGTCGGCAGATGAATTTGGTTGACTTATTTGTATGTATTATTTCCTTAATGATCATTAGGCCTCCTTTTACCAGCAGTTTATGTCCCACTTAAAAATCTCAACAATGCAAAAGCTAAAATGTCTCCCTAAGCCCTTGCCACATAGGGGATGATCATTCAGCTTTTAAAGACATTGAATGCACCCACAACCAAGATTCAAAAACAACAAAAGTTTATAAGCAATGATTGTTTAAATTTATTATGCCAATAATGACTTTGACCATTTTTTCTCATAACAATGAAAATTTTATAATTTTTAATTTACGAGAAAATTCACAGTCGCTATCTTAATGTATGTTTTGGGTGAAACTCCTCTTGTGACCCTAACTAGTAAAAGACCACAAGGAGGTAAATCAGCCTAAGAGTTAACCAGTCAAACCGAGAAGATAAATAGACAACTTCCTCAAGGAGTCGAACTTGAAAACATGTAGTTACCAAGTCAATTTTCGCACCAACTCAGTTAGGGTTACCACCAAAATTTTATTATCTAAACATTAATTAATTACAAGGTACAAGCAGTCTCATAATATAATACAATACAATTAACCCAATGGGGTAGCTCAAGTGGCAAGTGAGCTCTCTTTGTGGGGAAGAATTTCGGGAGAACCTGGATTCGATTCCCACAAGCGACGATTCCCTTTGAGCCAGCTCCTGTGCCTCTCGGAGCGAATGCAGGTGAATTTACCAATAAAAAATAATAATATAATACAGGAAAAAGTGTCAAATAGGCCACTGAACTTATCGTTTTTGTGCAATTGGGCCATTGAACTTAAAAAGTGTGCAATTCAACCATCAAACAAGCAAAATTTGTACAATTGGATCATTTTTTACAAAATTTTTTAATTCAATTTGAGTTAAAAGCATTTCAATATCGACTCCCAACTAGTATTGTAGAAGAAAATGCCACTCTTAATACATATATGTTAGTAATATAATTGAATTTTACCAGAAAATTTTTGTAAAAATGATCCAATTGCACAAATTTTGATTGTTTGATGGTTGAATTGCACACTTTTTAAGTTCAGTGGCTCAATTGCACAGAAGCGATAAGTTCAGTGGCCTATTTGACACTTTTTCTTATAATACAATAAAGTTCAGGATAAATCTACAAGGACCAAAATTTTTACAAAAATCTTTCACTATATGATATGGTAATTTATGATTTGTATAGAAAATAATTAATCATGTAATTGTTTGAACCATGTTTCATTGTGTTTGTCATTTAGAAAGCTAAAATTAACAATTGAAAAATACGTTTTATTTTAATTAAAAGTTCAAATTTTGCGAATGACCTTATGGTCAAATGGCATGTAGTAAAAAGACTGATCCTATATGTGAGAGAATACATCAATTTAAGTATCACTGCCTCACAATTTCTTACAAAACCAATGTAAGATTACTATATCATCATCATATCGCCTACCCATCCCATTGAGAAATCAATGTCTGTTGTGGCTCGCTCTAGATAGTACGCACTTTGAAATTTTCTCGTCTCCCTCAAAAACCTTATCAAGTATCAAGTAATTTCCCTTTTCTAGATCATCATGTCCATTATGACAACACTGGATGAGTGAATGAATCTCACTCTGGACAGCTTTCATTCTAAACCATTTATCATGATCGAGGTGAATAATAAGAGGTAAATTTAAAGTTTTTTTTAAAAAAAGTATTTGTTTATTTTTAAATTAAGTAATTTTTGAAAAAAAAAATGCATTATTATATAATATAGTTTTATAACCATGATAATTAATAGACAAAAAAGCATCATAAGCAAACTTTACTAGTCTTTGTCATTAAGACACAACAATAAGTAATAATATAGAAAATCAACATTTAGATGTGAAAATTAATATTTGGAGTTAGATACAAATTAAAGCATGCATGCGCATGTCTCCATCATCATTGATTCATTGTCTTTTGTCTCTCACTTATTTATACTATATATTTATAATAATAAAACCATTATTATATTAATCTTACAGTATTGTTCACATGTGGAATTTTCAAAAGCCAATGGATATGTTCCTTAATTATTATACTATAGTTATAATAATAACATATATTCTTTAATTAATTAATTAATCAAATATCACAAATTATAACATTGAAATATCTAAAAATCTAAAACTATCTAAAAAACTTATGAGTAAGTCCATATTAGTACTCCTGATTTATGTATTTATATGTTTATTGAGTTTTACATAGCACTATAGATATTGTACAAAAGAATTAATTCCATTTTTGTCATATATTTATAGGTAGCAGTCCACTTTTAATCATTTTTATCAGAACATCTACATTTTGTCATAGTATTATTGTGGTATGGCCACTTTTTGTCAGCCATCAACAAAACCGTTGAAATGTCATTAAATACAAATGCATTTAACATTTGAAAGAATAGAACCATGAGTATTTCAAAAAAAAATACTATAATTATTACTCAAATTATCAACTATACTTTTTAATATAATATGAATTATACAGCTATTAATTTTATGATTTTTTAAAAAAAATTATATATTGTGGAGTATTATTTTTAAAAAAAATATTTTAATATTACTATTATTTTAACATTGAATACTAATATTGAACATTTATTTTTACACATTGCGCATAGAAAAGACTATTACTAAAACAAATACAAATACCTATCTTGATTATTTTTCATTGGTCAAACAAACTATTTCGTCTTTGCTTATTTTCTTTAGTAGTTTTTAATTATTTTAAATTTATTTCTTTTGTGTTTAATAATAGTACTTTTAATGTAGTCTCTAAATATATAAAGTTTATATACTAATATTATATATACTTAACATTATAGAAAAATTAAATTAAAAATAACTTCAGTCAAACTTCATTAATCGAATCAGACACATAAAATGGGACGGATCGAGTGAGTATTTAGATTAATTAATTCTTTTTTTAAGGGATTTAAATGCCAAAAGAGTGAGTGAAATTGAGCTGTCAAAGACATAGAGAATGCATCAAAGATCCAAGTAAACGAAGGTCAAGAGCTTGGTCGAATAATAGGTGTTGAGTCTTTGAGTGATCAAAGAAGACACGCAAAATTCGCCTACAAAGTCTAGAAGAAATAAAGCCTCTAAAAGGGGGAAAAGAAATGATCAAAAAGTGGGGAATTGAAAAGGGAAACAAAAAAGATTAATTATAATTAAACAAGGTAAAAAAAATTAATTGAGTTTTTGGAAGATGGCAGGAAATGACCGGCAAAAGTTGTAGAAATTCTAGGCTGATTATGGCTTAGAAAAAGTGTCTAATTTGTTCTCCATGTGACCTGGTCACATCACTATTATTACCAAACAGACTTATACATTGTTTCCTTAATTAATTTCCTTAAAGATGTTTGCTTTTCCACGTGATTTCCTCTCTAAACACATTTTAATTTTTTGTTATTTGGAGCAAATTTTTATTAAGTATTGTATTTAATGGTGTTACATACATATTACCTTGTGAATTCTGATATAAAAATTATGTACCTTCAATTAACACATTTTATATTTATAGTTAACATGTTTTGTATATGTAAACAAATAACTTGATAATTGTTGACACATAATATGATAGTTACAAGTACAAAAATTGTTAATTGCAGATACAGAATGTATCAATTATAGATACATAATTTAAAAATGATTTTTGAACCAGTGTCTACAATGCAAGGTATAACCTGATTATGTTCATGGTACAATTTGCCATATGATAAGTGTTGTCACAGGTAATTTATATTTAGGATTATGTTATGGATTCATACAATTATCGTTTTTTATTAGTCATTCCTTGATGTAACATCTTGTTATTGAATATGGTATATTTTTTTGAAAAAAAAATCATAATTGAAGGCTGAAATGTCATTGTATTTAACGATATTTAAACTATTTTATTGATAAAGGATAAAAAATGGTCATTACACAATAATATAGGAGCAAAAGTTGATGTTTTGATAAAAAAGACTTGAGGGGGTGTAATAAAGATTAATGTTAGTGTTTTTTTTTGAAAAGATTAATGTTAGTGTTGGTTGGTTCCTATTTATTTGTTTTCTTATTTGAGCTAGTCTTTGTGGTTGTTACCGTAACTACAGGGTTGCCTTTATCTCTGCATAACTCTGGTGTAAAAGTCTGTGCATGGAATCAATAATATATTGAGTTTTCTTCGCTAAATACTTCACAAATTGAACATGTATAAAAATATAATGAACATATTAAAATGAACATGTATCAAAACATAATTTATATGTTAGTGATCTATCTTGCAGTGGGACTACATTCATTCCCAGGGCCGATTTTTTAATTTGAGTGGCCCTGTGCTGGTAAATAAGTGACGCCCTATCAAAGTATAAATAAAGTGCAAATTGCAAAGAGAAAAATGCAAAAAAAAAAAAAAAAAAAAAAAAAAAAAAAAAAAAAAAAAAGTTGAAACAAATTCAAAGTTTATTTATTATGAACAAAATTCTAAACATAATGCAAACTACAAATATTTTATTTAAAAAGATATGTCCTTCTAGCATTCTTTAACACAAATACATATACTATTGGACTCAGGGCTGGACTAGGGGCCCCAAAATTTTGGGGCCCTATGCTGTTGCACATCTTGCACGCCCTAAAATCCGGCCCTGTTCATCCCACAGTATAACAACTAGGGATGGGTTTAGAGAAGATTCTTTATTCTTTAATGTGTTGAAAATTGGAATGATAAAATTAAGAAATGATTAAGGTGATTTACAAAATGATTATTAGGGATTTCCCTTAACGTCCATACTATCATTCTCTCATGTTCCCCAAAGTCAATTATTTTGCTTATTAGGTCTGCAGTACAGACATTATAATAACATTGCTCGTCGGCAACTTTTAATTGGAAAACTTCCTTCTTTTTCCACTGTATATTTAAATTATAAAAATTCTTGCTTTAATAAAACATGTCAAAAAGTAAGAGCCCAACTTTAATGACACCAAAAGGTTGCCTATCATAAAAGTGTAATGGTGTCATTACATGGATATGACTCATTTTTATCATCAATTTTCGTCTCTCAAAAATAAAAATAATAATAATAATAATAATAATAATAATCCCTCCATCATGATATTTAAACAAGAACCACAATATATAATATTTCTTAATAATATTTTATTTCCAAAATTTTAATATCACAATTTGCTATCTTAATATTTAAATAACTTTAGACCATTATATGTGTGATGTGTATATACAATTCCACACATACTAATATAATTTATAAATGTGATAGCAAAAATATAAGATAGACCGGGTATAATTTATGAATGTGATATAGACTGAGTAAAGATATGTAAATTAATATACAAAAACATTTATGCGCTAGAAGAAGGGCTTGAACCTTCGACCTTGTGGTTAACAGCCACACGCTCTAACCAACTGAGCTATTCCAGCTCCTAATAATATTTAGAGTTAATAATACCAGAAATGTTCCCCTGACTATTGGGCTAGTACTCCTAATCCTCGACTTTCAATTCGACCACAAATAGTCCTCTAACTTTTATTTTTTACTACAAATAATCCTCCGTTAAAATTTCATTTAAATATGTGTTAAATCTAAGGGTAATATTGTTAAATTGATTAATATGATTATGATTACTTCTTTTAGAGAATTATATGACAACATAATTAATTTCAAACATTAAGTTAATAAATATAAAACTAAAATGGACGTGACAAATCACATAAATGAACAAATTAAATAAAAATTCATGATTAATGTTCGTAATTTGTACTTGATTAATTATATTAATTCAACGGTGGCGACCTTCAGTTATTTCCCAAACAAAATGTTTGATCAATTAATAAAGAGTGAAAACTGTTAATCGACCATGTATGGACAACCATGAAAATGATGGAAGCACGATTTTTGAAAAAAAAAAAAAAATCTTCCATTTTAATCTCTTGGTTAAATTAAGAACAGATAATTGAAAAATCTTCCATTAAATAAACTTGATCTGTTGCCTCCCAATGGTGCTAGGAGCATTGTAGTGTCAATCTCTCATGATAAAATGGATTACAGTTATATAGTTGAGTACATGTAGTAAAATTCTGGGCAAATTAAAATTTTTAGGAGAAATGAAAGAGTGGGTTTAGAATATCAAAAAACACAGTATAAATTGTAAACTATTGAAAATAAATAAATTATATTATTGAAAATAAATTGTATTTATATTTATATATCTTATGAAAGCGCATCATGAACTATTATAAAATAAATAAGGTTACTAATGAAAATAATTTATACTTCTGTTTTAAAAAATAATAATCAAATAGTTATATTAATCCCATTAAATTTAGTGATCGGTTTCGCCACTACATCTATCTGATTTTATATTATGCTATCAATTTTCTAATAAAAATATCATATATGTTGGATGGTGATTTGGAAGGTTAAGTCCAACATTTTGCCATTAAAATGTGATGCTAATTACTATAAAACTATGAAAAATGAAGTCATATTTTCAGTACTAATTTTAACTTTTTGCATAGTAATAAGTTCTTATCCTAATAATATACTTTTGTGGTTTATATCTTTGGTGTATTGCACTGATATGTTTTTTTTAGTACTATTAACTCTATTACAAGGTAGTATCTGTTATATACTTTCTCTATTTGTTGTAGCCCAATGAGTCAAGTTACAGAGGTGGCATATGAACATAAGGTACTTAATTGGCAATCATGGTTGAAAAAATCGCTAGGCGCTCGAGGAGCGCCTAGCGCCTAGGACGCCTAGCCGGGGATTAATCGGCGCCTAGGCGCCCGTGTATTTTTTTTTTTTTAAATTTGTTTAAGCATTTAAATTTTTAAAGACTAATAATTATAAATTATATAATACTTTAATAGTAAATACTAAAATATTAAATATTAACTTAAAAAGTACGTAGTATCTAAAGTTTGTACAATTTCGGATTATTTTGCTCAAAATGATGTTGTTTTGAGGGAAATAACCCATTAAAAAAAAAAAAGAACAATAGTTAATCGACCGACTAGAAGGCCTAGTCGGCGCCTAGTCGGTCTAGTCGACACTTAGGCGGTCAGAGCCTAAGCGGCCTAGGCGGTCGCCTAGCCGGCCAGCCGCCTATCTAGACCACCATTTAATGTGATTCGCTAGGCGGTCGACCAGCGCCTAGCGCCTAGGCGGGGATTAATCGACGCCTAGGCGGGACTTTTGCAACACTGTTGGCAATACTGGCTTGGGCATTGATTTAATATAATTAAATATATGATATTATACCGGCTTGTGCAATACTTTTATGGAGCAAGCAAAATGTGAAAAATGTACATACATGTGTATACGTGAATGTGAAAAGTCGTTGCTTGGATACGTAAGTGGAAATTGCTTAAGAAGCCTAGTTTTATTATTTTATTATTTTGAAAAAAAAAATTCAATATCATACATAAAAATGTCATATTTTAAAAATAGAAAACGATGTGTTTATATTCAATCACTTACAAACTTTATTCTAAAAAATTTTGAAATTCTCATTCAATTTCTATTTTTTTAAAAATAATTTTTTTAGGTACCGCATTGCAAAATTGTATATGTTTATTATATGTTTATATCAATTTTATGGGCTACTTAAAATGTGTCTTCATAGGGTTAAGACATAACTTGGCGTAAGGTTATATGTTTGGTCGTTGTCCTTGCTAAACTGTACACCAAACACTTCATTGGACCGTACCGTACAATAAAACTAAATGTAAACCCCAAAATCCACATTTTTCGAAATTTATATATATCGGATCTGACAAATATTTACGTAATTATATTTTAATACACTTGTCCTTACAATCTTTTCTTTTTATTAAAATGATGATTTATTATAACCCTAACGTTATTACAACTTAAAACTCCGGGTATTAAGTATGCTATCGTACGAGTTTTCAGTTGTGTAGTATGGAAACGAAAAATTGGCTAACGGATCATAAGGAAACATAGGATACAAAACTCAAGGGAAACGTATAAATGTATGTGTGTGTGTGTGTATATATATATATATATATATATATATATAAACTTATTGTTTTTTAAACAATAAGTTGTTCAATATAATCTTAATTAGAGAAATTTTAAGAGTAAGATTTGACTATTATAGATAAGTATATTGCGGTTTGATGACATCATCTTTATTTTTCATAAGGTTTCAAATTCAAATCCTACCCCAGTCAATGTTGGCAAAGTAAGGACAATAATAATTTCACTTTTATTGTTTACAAAAAATATAATCTCCTTAACTTTCTAATTATAATAGCCAATATTCTTAATATTATTTACTAGGTATTTTTAGACTCAATGCACGAAGGTTTAAGCTCAATATTAAAATCTGTTAACATTATTGAAGAAAAAAAATATTTATCAATAAAAAATTTTAAAATATTGTTTTTAACCCATCAAATTTATACATGTGAAAATCATATATTGTGAAGAAAAAAATTATACAATTTAGTAAATATTATAACTTAATTATTTCCATATGTTTATACTAAAAACAAAAGTAATTTAAATAATAATTGAGCCAAAAATTTTTGGAATAAGATTAATATATAATGACTAATAAATTTAGTGTGATTATTTAGATTGTCATAATATTTATTTTAATTAATATTTTTTAAAATAAAATGACCAATAAATTCCTTAATTAGTTATATTTTAACATGAGACTGTACTAAAGGGATTATAAAATAAAAAAAAATAATGACAATTTTGTTAAGTTATAATATAATGTACAACATTTTAAACTCAATGTATAAATTTATTAGCTAGCATAGAGAAACAAAAAAAATATAACATGAATACACATATAATATTTTTTAGATTTAGATTATTGTATAATTTGTAACATTCATATGGTTTTAGTTTGTCTTTTCTTTACCTCATGAGGTACGTTCATGCATGGCCTATGGGGAAGGAAACCAATTAAATGTATCCAAAAAAAATTAAATGATAGAACACAATAGTGAGAGTTGTAATATATATATTTTTAAAGAAAAATAAAATGAACCGATTTACAAGAAAAGTTGAATGGTGTCTAGACATTATTGGTCCGGCTATGATT
>CM008345.1:16867482-16890453 GCA_002525835.2 Ipomoea batatas
TTAAATACATATTACATGTGCTAATTTTAGCCTTTCAAACCTCCACCCAATCAGCTTGCAAGTAACTCGACTTATTTTCACCTCTACTGTTATATGAGTCTCAAAGGGTAAACTGGTTACCTTGAAAAACAGTGTTTTCTTGTGCACCAACCAATTTTCCCTCATCGTAGTTAATGTTAGATTAAGATAACAAGTATTAAAAAAGGTTGTCTATTTGATCACCTGTTTCAGACACGCATACTCTTAAAATAATATTTGTATTTAGAAACCCCATTTCCGAGTACGAGAGTAGACAAAAGAATTGTATGACAATATGTATGGTTAATTAAGCGGAGAAGAAATTGAAAAAAAGGGCACACACAAACCCCACCCACCATTATATTATATATATACACGCCCAGCAGGCCTATGTTCCTGTAAGGATTGATTGAGGAGGTGAGCAAGTAATCTAATCTAATCAAATCAATTCAAATCAAAAGAGACAACAATAATTCAGCAACATATACAGCAGCATTATGGGCCATCACTGTTGCGGCAAACACAAAGTGAAGAGAGGCCTTTGGTCTCCTGAAGAAGATGAGAAGCTCATCAAACACCTCGCCACTCATGGCCATGGCTGTTGGAGTTCTGTCCCCAAACTTGCAGGTACTTCTATCTATCTATCTTCCTTAAAATCATATTAGTAAGACAGTCTCATAGGACATCAGTTATTCCTCCTCCCAGCACCTATCAGTCATACAACTGATAGCACTTGCCAGAATTAAGCGTTTATCACTACCCAAAAGTTATAGCTCACAGCCAGCGAATGAGTAACAGGGTGTTGGATTCTGCCCTTCACAGGCCTTTGTCCAAGCAATCCCCTAGTGACCGATTGCTGACTTATCCCTTCACATTCTCCAAATTTTGGTGGTGTGTATCAAAATGTGACATTCTGTTACGCAATTATAAAGAAATATAGTTATTGGTTATAATTTTTTAGACAGAGGCTTGAAAGACCAAGTCTAGTATCAGCGTTTGATTGTGAGAATTTGAAAATTTGCAGGGTTACAGAGGTGTGGGAAGAGTTGCAGATTGAGGTGGATAAATTACCTGAGGCCGGATCTGAAGAGGGGATCATTCACAGAGCAAGAAGAGAGGACAATCATAGATGTTCATAGGATTCTGGGCAACAGATGGGCACAGATAGCCAAACACTTACCTGGGAGAACCGATAACGAGGTCAAGAATTTCTGGAATTCTTGCATCAAGAAAAAACTCCTCGCACAAGGCTTAGACCCCAACACACACAATCTCCTCTCCTCTAATCAAGCCAAGATTAACAATAACAAAAACAACAAACCCATCAACTCCCAACATTTCACTGTCGACCAAAACTCATCCCCTCCCAAAGATGAGCCCCACATTCCCCTAGACCTCAAAGCCTCCATTGCAGCCCTCACTTGCATTCCCAATAATGAACCCCATAAGTATCCCTTCAAATTTAAATATGGTCCGACGGGTGGCTACCAGTACCAAAACCCGTCCCAGAACCAACTGGTGACGGGTTTTGGTACAAGTTGCTCTTCAGGTGAGAGCACTTCGAACAATCTCTCCTCTTCTCCTTCCTCTTCCTTGAACCCGGTGCCCGGGTTGGGGGCCATGAATGCGGAGAATTCCATGTGGGGAGCCGGCCTGTTTGAACCGCAATTCGGGCCGGACCGGTTTTTTCATCATCAACAACAACAACAGGAATTGTACAAGGTTAATACTGAGTTCTGTAGCAATAATGTGCAGAATATGGAGATGGTGAAAATGTTTGACGACAGCTCTGACTTTGACTTCGACTTTGGGGATGATTCTGCACTTTTGCCCTTTGCAGCAGTGTACTGTGATGCGAATTCTATGGATCAACTTGCATGGGATAATTGCTGATTTTGTTCTTTTGTTTTATTACATTCTAGGAATTGCATTGACAATTTAGTTTGATACTTGATAGGTTTGTGTATTTTATCTGATTGTTTACATTTAATTTCATGTAGTTAAATTGAAAAAATATATATATATCTTAAACCATATTAGTTTTTTAGAGTTAATTCATCCAGAGGTCCTTATATTTGGTGGAATTTCAAATTTAGTCTCAACTATCGTTTTTGTCATTTAACATCCAGATTATTATTTTCTGGACACTTTTAGTCATTCTCATGACTTTTTTTTATTTTTAGTAAGTGCATTTTTGTCTCTTCATATTTTTCTTTTGTTAAAATTTTATTAGACAATGCAATTCAATAGACACATGAATTTAAATAAAATCATCAACCCATTGTTAACATCATCAAGATTCAAGAATGACAAAACTAAATAAAATAGTTAATAATTAACTTGGTTAGTGTCTTGTGTTGTGTATAGATGCTTTTTATAGCATTTCTTTTTTTTTTTTATTCTTGTCCAATTTTTTAAAAACTTTTTTTTTAAATGTTTTATAACATTATATTTAGATGTGTAATACCTTTTAATTAAAATGTAATACCTTTTCATATATTTATATAAAAAAAATTATATTTTAACTAAAATATATTTTACGTCTCATGGTGAGACGGTTTTATACAAGATTTATTCTTTTTAGTTTTTATTATACAATAATTTCTTTTATTATACATTTTTTTAAAAAATTATTATTAAAAAGAAAAAATGAGTGTCAAATTAGTCCATAAATATAACAAATAGTGCAATTACTCCAATTAGATTCCCTAACTGAAGAAGAAAAAAAAAACATGAAATGAAGTCCCTAGACTAGCAAAATAATGTAATTAGACATTAATATTATCTACTCAATCGACTAATATGGTGTTGACTAGACTAACACATGACATTTTAATACTTACACGAGTACATATCCTATATGTATTTTTTTTTAAAGGGGCATTTTAATACTTACACTTTATTTCCTAAAAAAATTACAATACATTATTTATTGAATTTAAACGGTCAATTTAACACTTTAAAAATAAAAATAAAAATAAAAATTACTCCGGTTAGTACTACATAAATATGTGGACATTCTCTCCCTTTCAGTGATGGTGTCAAATCGAAACATTCATTAGAAAGTTAATTAATTACATATGAAACAACAATGATTTTGTCTGGGTGTTGCTATTCCTACCACCCATGGTGCAAATAACATTGAAATTAACAAAAAATTACAAATTTCAATAACTTTATAGGTGGTAGAAATAGAAATAAGGTATACATATGGCTATTTACACCACCATGGTCAACTTTATTAATTACACAAAGAAAAATGTGTTGGAATTAGAGTTTTCAAAAAAAAAGTGTTGGAATTAGAGTTTTCAAAAAAAAAAGGTATTGGAATGGGATGAATATTATTTAAACAAAATTAAATTGAATAACAATTTAAAATTTTAAATATATATATATATATATATATATATATATATATATATATATATATAAACAAAAAATAATAAAACAGAGCAACCCCTCGCCGGAGGGGTTGCTCCGTTTTTGTTTTGTTATTTTTTTTTTTTTAATTTTTTTTATTTTTAAATAGTTATTTAATTTAATTAAATAATATTTCTAATTTCAATACCTTTTTTTTTTAATTCTAATTTCAATACCTGATATTTTGTCTAATTAAATTTCAGTCAACATTGTTATTTGTAAGATGAAACAATTGGTACTTTTGGGCGGCAGAGAATACTAACTGAACTCATATGACTCTATATATATGTGTCTTTTTTGTATATGTATCTAACAATGGTCATCCTATCCCTCTTGATTCGATTGATATATTTTGGAGAAGCTCGAATTATCACCTTCCATCTCTCTAAACAATGAAGATTTTGGTTTTGAGCATGAGCTTCATATGTTTAAGGATCAATTCAAGAAACAATCAAGAACGGGTAAATTCAGTATATTGAGAAAGTTGAGGGAGATGATTGTGCCATCTACAACTTTGGTGCGTGAGCCGGCTGTGCATATAAATATTCGTGGGCGTCCCACTTCAAAGAACAAATCTCTCAGAAAAACTCAAGATCATCCAACTATGCCCACTCAAGATCCTGGTAGACATAGTTTTTCAACTGCATCGAGATTTGTCGAGCCAAATGCCTCTCAGTTTCAAGAACCAGCACGGAATAGTTGTTCAGTTGTACCAACTCCAGGTGATAGACATTTTTTGCATCCATATATTCATCAGCTTCCAGTTATATTTCATCCTTTCATAATGCAAGTGCAAGATGTGAGACCTGACGGAAATTGTGGATTTCGAGCGGTAGCTACATGTCTTGGTTTTCCGGAGGACGAATGGTTCAAAATTCGAGCTAATTTAATGGAAGAACTAGAGTCTTACAAGATGGAATATACCAATATGTTCGGACCTCAAGAATGGTATACCATCTATAACTCTTTGAATTTTTTTTGAATTAGATCGGTGTGCACCAGTTGAGCATTGGATGACTATGCCGGAGATGGGTGTACTTATTGCTTCCAGGTACAATGTGATACTACATGTTTTGAGTATGGCTGGCAATACGACATATTTACCGCTCCGATCTAGCCCACCACCTTGGTACGAGCATGTAGCAATTGCCCTTGGTTACGTTAATAATAATCATTATGTTAAGGTAACATTGACAGGAGGGTACCCAATGCCTACTATTGCTCCACAATGGGCTTATTTTAAATATGATTGTGCATATGCATGGATTACTCCATATGTAAATCGGATCAATACTTACAATGAGTATGTATGTTCTAATTGTACTCATGAGAATGTTATATTGGATTGAAATGGAATGAAAATTTTATTTTTTTATTTTATTGTGATGTTAATGTGTTTTTACTGTTTTTAGCTATTGAAAATTAATTTATTATATTATTATAATAAAGTAAAATAATGCATACAAAAAATTTGAGTTATAAAGAATATCATGAAAATTTATTAAACATTAGATACTACAAAAAGTAATTAAAAATTACTACCTCCGTCCCAAAATGGTTGTCTGGTTCATTTAACGAGGCTTGACTGAAGTAATTTTTAATCCAATTTTTCATATTATTAAGTTTAGCATTAATATATAAAATTTATATATTTAGAAACTACATTAAAAGTACTATAAAACACAAAAAATTAAATTTAAAAATAATAAAAAATTACTAAAGAAAATAAGCAAAGAAGGAAGAGTTGATTTGACCAATGAATAGTAAATATGACAGGTAAAATGGGACAGAGGGAGTATTATACACAACATTATTATACTATCACAATTTAAAATAATAATAAAAATAAATATTTTAAATATTTAATTACAAAATATTATAGACAAAATTATTATTCTATCACAATTAAAAATATAAATAAATAAATAATAAATAATAAATATTTTAAATAGAAAACATAATATTTGACCAACTTTAATGAATGTGGTGTAAATAGCAAAAATATTTGACCAACTTTAATGAATGTGGTGTAAATAGCAAATTCTATTTACACCACCTATAAAGCTATCAAACCTATTAAATGGTGGTGTAAATAGAATTTTAGGTGGTGCAAATAGAATTACCCTTTTGTCTGGAACAGCTTTCCAATTCTTTTTTATTACTCACGTCTACTGTCAATTTGAGTTTTCGAGAAAGTATATAGCACGATCTTAACATGAAAACATGAGCACTTGTTTAGTGATGCACAATATATTTTCTTTAATAAATGCACAATAACTACAAACTCAGTGATTACAATATAAATACATTGCATCTACTATACGAATACACAAAAATTACTACGTAAATACACGGTGCATTCATGTAGTAGTCACGGAGTTGGAGTAGTTATTATTCATTCATGTACAATTTACTGTGTATTACTAAAGAAGTTCGCATGTTCGAGCGTTAAGAATGTTCTCACTTAAAATAAAATAATAAATAAATATAGGTGATCCAGCTTCGCCAAATTAATCTCAATTCCCAAGTCCACAGGTCCCTGTCTCTAGAGTCATTACAGTGGTAAATCGTGAGTCTTGCAATCATTATATTATACTAGTTAGACCATAGGCATTTTTTCTTATTCATGTTTCTAGTAGAATTTGAACCTTATCTTCAAAAAAAGTAGAATTTGAACCTCAAAACTATTCGCTTTCAATTGTTACATAAAGTCCTGCAACGGATCACTACGCTAAGCGAAGGAAAAAAAAAATGTCTTTGAGGATGTTGGGCAAATAGTTGTTAGCTGATAGTTGTTAATGGATTGGGTTAATCGATTCGATTAGTCGGTTATAGAAAGATGTTTAGTAAATTTATTGTTAACTGATAGCTAGAAAAACTTATTGAATACTCATATTGATTGTTTAACTTTAACTAATAGTGGTCAAATAAGTAAAAATTGAATGATAAGCTGAATTTTTATTATTTTTATTTTTATTTTTTTGGAAACAGCTGACAATTTTATTAAAAGGGCCAAATGTGGGGAGAGATTAAAATATGTTGCAGACGTTCTCTCTGTATACACGCACTGCACGAAAGTAAGTTTGGTTTGTTTTAATTAGATTGCCTTTCGTTTCGTGACAGTAAACAATGTACTTTTATTCATTTTTATTTTTATTTTTCTTTTTAGTTTTTTCCATTTCTGGTTTTATGGGATAAATAATGGTGTTTGTTGATACACCAAAAAGTTGGAATTGGATTTTGTATTACGATTTAATTATGTTTGTCAATTGTCAACTAAGGAGAGAAGAAGGAGAAGAAGCTTCAATTATGAGAAAATAAATACACATCAGATAAAGTTCGTAAGAAATTTGACAATTGGCACCTCCAAATCTAGGGGGAGGCAATTGTTTTTTGAGTACTACTGACTCTGTTACAATATATGTTCATAGCTACTTTCTCAACCTATTAAAGCACAAAGAGTCAACAGTTGCTTCCACTGAGGCTCGAACCTACTCCCATCATCACGACGTAATGTTTGAACACTCAAAACAAAAATCCAACGAACTAGAACAACATGCGAGCACTTCGATATTTATAAAAGTGTTGCAAAAAAATTCGTAAGAAAATTGATTTTTTGAGAGAGGAAGAGATAAAACAAAGATATTTTTTTTTTTTTTGAGTTCTCAAAATCAGCATTTGAAACTATATGCCAAACACTAAGTACTCATAGGAGAATGTGGATTTAATAGCATTATAACAATAGCATTAACATTGGTTTTAAAAACCATCCTGTACCTAAAATAATTGATTTGGAAATTAATTCTAAATATTAAAATTGAAATTAATTGCGTAGTATCAGAATTAATATTCCATAATTCTGATATCCACTACAGGTTTTAATCACGCTTCATGTCTATGTCATCTAGTTTCATTTTATACATACAATATGTTCATTTTAAACAATACTAAAGTATCATTTTAATTCAACTACAGGTTCATTTGACAGTATATATATTTGTATAATTTATGTTATTCAGTTTTATTTTATACCTACAACATTATTAATTTAAAAAAAAAATAGTATCGTATTGAATTATGACCTACACAACTGTGTAGGTCGTGGACCACCGTACAACTGATGGATCAAAGTATACCATTATTGCATTTTATGGACTCCACTAATGAAATCACTATATGTAATTAGCCCATGGTATAACTGGGCTTAAAGACTTGAAAAGGATAAACATGCAAAGCCATGGATTTAGACCCAATTTATCAGTATGTCTAGGTATGAAGGCAAATTATATTGTAGATCACGGATAAACATGGCAAATTATGCTGTGGATTCAGGTCCACATTGCAAAATTACGTTGTTTTTGTCTTTTTTTTAAACAAAAATAAAAAATTAGTAAACATATTGATGAATATAGAGTTGTCCAAAAATGTGTGAATGTAGAGTTGCTCAAAAATGTGTGAATGTGGAGGTTTCAAATTGTGAATATGAAGTATAGAAATCGTGAATGTAGAGTTACGTTATGCATGTATGAATCTGTAATAGAAGAAGTTCTAGCAACTTGTAGCCCTGTAATGTGTGAATATGGAGTTTACAATTTGTGAATATAGAGTGTAATGTATGTGAATGTAGAGTATATGATATGTGAATGTAGATCTAGGTCCACCTTGCGGATCTGGGTCCATGGCATAACAACCCGATAAACATGCATCTCGCAAGGTAAGACTAATCAATTGAATCTCAACTAAATTATATGCAGGGAGAGTTCTTCCATAAGTATTATTGCGTTTACATGAATTTGAATTTCTTAACATTGAGAAATAATGAAATGAAATAAAAATGAAATAATTAACAAAATTACATGGAACAATACTATACCACACTATTAGACAAAACAAGGAAGAAATGTCCGCTATTATTTATTATTTTTTCTTAAAAAATAGACAAATCAAAATGTGTTGCCATTTAATATATGCAAAAGAAATCTTTTAATGGATATACTCATAAAGGTTGATGACCTTGATTCAACAACTCCCTAATAGCCTCTATAAGGTGGAAGGATATCATTATTCTCCCAATTTCAATTTTTAGATCATCGCCCTTTGAAACCTTTTTTAACCCCCAAACAAACACAAGCCCATATTCAATATATATAACCTAAATAATAAATATTATAAGTAATAACATTTTCAAAATATTAATTTGTGTGTGTTGTAAGTAAAAATGTAAAATATAAGTATTTCTATCTTTTGCTTAAATTATGTATAAAATGTAACGATAACCTTTTTTTTTTTTGAGTACTATTGACTCCGTTACAATGTAGTATTTGTTCATAACTACTTTCTCAACATATTGAAGCACAAAGAGTCAACAGTTGCCTCCACTGATACTCGAACTCACTTCCATCATCCATGTGACACCGGGTGACACTAGACCACAAGGTCTTTGGCAACGATAACCTTTTAAAATCTCATCAACGCCATTCACATTTACGTCATACCTATATTACTCTTTAATTCTTGGTGTACCACACTCATCCAAAGTCATTCAGATCTACTTCACAACTTTTGACCAACCTTATAATCCATTTAGTTAGGCTAGGCATTGATATAGTGTGTGTATTTGTGGGTCCAATCACTCAACTATATTATTTCATCTATTCAAATACATGCTTATCTCGTTATACAACACACACTCCCACATGAATGATGGGAATGGGTTCGAGCCTCAATGGAGGCAACTGTTGACTATTCGTGCTTCAGTAGGTTGAGAAAGTAGCTATGAATAGATACTACATTGTAACAGAGTCAGTAGTATTCAAAAAACGTGTAATTTATTATAATACAAATAAATTTATAAATTGATAAATATAATAATTATGAAATAAGGAAATTGAATGAAATTTTCACATTTTTTGGGGATGTGGCCTAGGCTTAACTAAGATTTTTATTATTTGACTCGGTCCAATTCGACTCATTTTTAATTAGCCACTGCTAACTTTGAACTAAAGAACTTAACAAAAAAGTATTTTTATTTTGTTTTTGAATCGTGGACAAAGCCAAGATTTGTATTGTTTGGTTCAGCTTAACTCAATCCATATTTTAATTGACCATTGATAAATATAATATGTATAAACTAAAGTATTGGAAATTTTTTTTAAGTATTTTTAATCTTTTGGTTTCTGGATTGGGCCGGATCAATATTTTATTGTTCGGCTCAACCCAATCATACTCATATTTTAATCGAACTGATTGTGAGATAAAAATTCAAATAATGCCTTCCAATAAAAATTTGGAAAACATATTCCACTAAAATATGCCATTTTTCCTTTGACTACTATGAGTATATTTCGTTGACTTCATTTTCCGTTGATAGTCAGATGTTGAAAGTTTTGTAAAATAACTTCAGAATGGCATTTTCTAGGTTGCCAAATCAACACTAAATATTATTCTTTTTTATAATTTGTCTAAACTTTTTTTGTTTGGTTTTTGTGTTATCAATCATCCAATTCTTATAAGATCAAATAGTATCCGCATGAATATTTTTAGTTTTTTAATATAATTAAATTTATTAAATGAAGATAAATTACAAATTAGCTAAATTATGGGGATTAAAAACATATTCATTGGAAGGTAAATATGTGTGCATATTGGATCAGATGGCTACATTTGATAAATATGGATCATTTCACCTTGGCCGGATTGCATTTGTTTGATGAGTCCCCATATTGTATGAAGACTTTGCCTGTCTTATTTATTATATACAAAAATTATATATCGTTTGTATATAACAAATAATTTTAGATTTTCTTTAAACAAAAAGTTAAGAAATTAATATTATGTCTGATGCTTTTTTTTTTTATAAATAATAATATTTGATGGAGCACAATAAAATGAAAAATTAAAGAAGTGTGAATGTCTTTCTGAGATGGTTGAAATAGGTTACTAATAATGGGGACGTGATAAGATCGACATCCCATTCAAAGTCTATAAATAGTATTCTATTAATTTCAAAATAAATGTCTTATTTAATATACAGAAAAATATTGTATATGTTTTTGTCTATAAAATATATATATTTTTTCTTGTTGTTTTTTAATAACTGACTTAAAATTTTAGAATTATATGTAACGTTTATTTTTTATCATAAAAACTAAAAATACTCTATTACACAATGAAAAAAGAGGGCTAAAATATATGTATGATATATGATTTTGTTCAATTCAGTTCATATATTTTAAAAATGATATGATTAATGATAATTATTAACACCATTAAAAGTAACACAATGTTAATAATTGTATTAAATTGATCAAAATTAAAATATAAAAACTAAATTGAATAAAACCATATAATATAAAGACGTTACATGGATAAAAAGAGAATGTGAATATCTTTTTGAGATAGAGAGAATATTTTTTTATTCAATAATGGGAGACATGATAAGACAACCCAATCAAAGTCTGTGCCACATACAAAAAAATGTCTACTATACAAATATACAATTTATACTAAGCTAGCAAGCTACTCTCTACATATGTCCAAACTATGTTGAGAGTTTTCTTGTTTTTCTTTGACTGTATGTACTTCCCCCCTTTTTTTTGTAGTGATGTCTGAAATTTTTTAGTGGAAGAGCCATTTTAGTTATTTGATCTTTTTAGAAAAATAGGAAGAAATTTATTTTAAATTTATAAAACCAACAAAAAAAAAACTCATAAAATTTATACTACTTTTCAATATAGTGAGGGTGTAGACACTAGAGAGTGGAGTTGTTGGGCTTTTACATTGATTAGGGTAGCACGCTTGAAAAATATGTGGTTTGTTGTTCGACTCTTTGAATATTATAATGATTTACGACCTATTATAACTGTCGTTAATGTTGGCAAGTTTGACAATGATTTTTGTGTGATTTATCTCGTTTCAGTCGTATATAAAATATTACATACTATTTTTTTTATACGACATAAAAGCATAATATCAAAGTAAACAGAACGCTACATTAAAAATACTATTAATTTCAACTAAACAATGACATTTTGAAATTTGAGTTTAATATTTTCAAAATCTTTATTATCATCATTAATGAACTTCCACCCTACTATCTACCTACCTACCTGCTCATTGTCACATACCTCTCTCTACTTGTTTACCATTTTTCCACCCATAAAGCTGCCACCCACTTGCATTCTACCCCCACTTACTTATCTATATTAATATTATAATGCATAATTATCTTTCTGTCATCATCATCTACTTACATTTTACCTCCACTTACCTATCTATATTATTAATATCGTCATGCATAAGAATATCGTCGTGCATAAGAGCAACCTTAAAAGTGATTTTTTTTGTTTGTTCATTTTTTTTTCCATTTTTTGCTAGTTACCAATATAATTGCTTTTTTTTTTTTGGGAAAAAAATTTTCAATTAAATTTGTATCCCACAGATTAACAAATAATTGGATTTAAATATATTTTCTAATTTTTAGTACAAACAAATGGTTAAAAATGAAAAAAAAAATCAGAATAAAAAAATTCAGCATTCTGTTAATTTAACTGAACATGTCCTTGATACATTTGTATTCTATATTAGTGGGTTTAATTAGTTTAGCCATGCCAAAAATCATGTGGTCTAGTAGCACCCGATGTCCCAATTTACACTCCCACATGGATGATGGGGGTGGGTTCAAGTCTCAGTAGAGTTAACTGTTGACTTTTTGTACTTCAGTATGTTGAGAAAGTAGCTATTAACAGATACTAGATGATAAGTTCAACTTATAATATGCTTTCAACCGTCTCTTGAAGATTTGAGTTTGAGTTAGATTATTTGTGCGCATAAGTATATAGTTGGACTTAGAGAAGGGTTTATTGGATCCATGATATAGTTTGACATAACTGGAAAGCTTAGGCCATAAAAAAAATTCATTATTTATATTTAGAGGGGTTTTGAGTTGCACAAAAGTCATTAAATAATGGAATAGTAAATAATATGTAATAACAATGAATGGTACATATTTATTTCCTTGGAATATGGTGTGACCGTTAAATCCTCTATAATTTTGTTTCCCCCTTATTCATAGCACTAAATTATGGGCTTCGTGTCGTATTCCTATATATATATTGAAAAATATACGCTGTGACAGTTAAATCCTCTATAATTTTGTTTCCCCCTTATTCATAGCACTAAATTATGGGATTCGTGTCGTATTCCTATATATATTGACAAATATATGGTGTGACATGAATCCTCTATAATTTTGTTTTCCCCCCTATTTATAGCACTAAATTATGGGCTTTGTACTCCTATATGTGTGTGTGAGAAAGAGAGTATAAACTTCAGATTTTTCGGCTTCATTGTATTATATTGGGACTCCAATATATATTTTTAGTGGATATATAAAGTTAAAAAGTAATTATATAAAGATGTAATTGGTAGGCTGATTGTGTGACTCACGATTTACCTCTGCAGTGGCTCTAAGGGTATGGTCCTATAAGCTTAGAATTAGTCCGACGAAATTTACATCACCCAAATATAATTTAAAAAAAATCGAAATTGTGCTAAATACAATATTTTTAAATACAATTTTAATATAATTAAAGATTGTCTCTAAGTAATAAATACCGGAAACACCGTTGTAAATTCTACATAGTAAAAGATCAATGCAAATTTCATTGAAGTTACTATTAAAATAGTCAACTTCTTTTATGAGCCCTTTCTCTTTTATTTAAGCCTTTTAATATTTCAAAATCAGCAATCTTGTGTACATAAAAAAAATATTTCAGAATAATTTTATATTTGTATATCTTGAAAAATTAGTAATCAAATTCTGAAATTGTTGATATTTAACTCGATTAAGACTAAACTCTTAGGTTAAAATGAAAGTTTGTTGTCATTAAAATTCGTGTACGTTTTTTTTTTTAATTATGGAACATAATTACAAATAATTATATTAAACCAAAAGAGCGTAAATAAAATAAATATATTTCCCGATAATCTCAATTATTATTATAAGTAATTATATTACACTAGAAGGATACGAGTGAAATTATATATATATTTTTAAGAAATATTATATTAATGTTAGCAATAAATTCTGTTGTTGACACATGTGCACCTTAAAAAGTAAAATTCAATAGGGCCCATGTAACAATTATATCAAAAATTGTGCTACATAGAGTTACACTCTTGAGAGTATAAAATTGGCCATACTCTCTACACCCCTACCCCACTAGCCCAACCAAATTAGATGTCAGCACAATGTGGCAGGTGTGGGGCCACGGGACAAAAGAACAATAATTCAATTAGGTACATTGTAACGTACAATATTCTTTAATTACGATTACAATAATATCTCATATTTTATTTCGAGATTTATACAAAACGTCCTATTTAACTTTTATAAACATCAACAAAATCTTAATCTATGGGCAATGATACCAAATTTTAGTTGTACATTGATGTTTAATTCACACAAATTTTATTGAGAAAGAACATTGGAATGTTGTTTTTGTTAATTGTTAGTATAATTGGAAAAAAATGAGAATTATATTTGGGATGTTGATAATTACCAATATTTAAAAATTTTCTATAAATTATATTAAAAATTTTCATATTAAATACTCATTGAAATGTTACTTGATACGTAAATTTCTTACTAAATTAGATAAACATTTTCATTAATATTACTATATTAGAGGTTAGAGCATTCTCACTTGTGTAATTTTTAACACAAAATTTTAGGTGCTTACTAAGAGAGAACAGAGTAAAAGAAAGAAGTAAAAAAAAGAAGAAGAGAGAAATCATTAGCATGAATAACGCGCCTAGCGAGCGCGTGGTGTGCATGAGCCCGACTAGGCACTCTTGGTGCACCTGCACACCAAGGAGTTACTTTGTTTTCTAGTGGGGCCTACTATGCATGCAAAAACCAAGGTGCTTGTAGGAGCACTTTAAACACACTTTCTCATCTACATTTTTTGAGAACTTCTCATCTACATAAATTTTGAAACTTGTAAAAATCATCTGAAATTATCGTATTAGGGATGCTTTTAATGTTAAATTTCGCGATGCGAATATTAATTAAATAAAATAACATAAAAAGGGTAAGTTGGAATGGGTGGAAGTTCAAAATTTCGAGCCTAAATTGCGAAAAATTCATCAATCGAAAAGTTGAAGCGGGGCGCGAGTGCGGATTGAAAATTCCGACGTGGGCGCGTGTCTTTTTTACTCTCGCGATCTACATACATAGATAGACACAGTACTTTTTTCCCGAGGCCAGTCCAGAAGAACTCTCGTCGGTCTTTTAGCTTGACTGCTCTTCTGCAGTTGCTGGGTGCGAATCTCATTTCCTTTTTCATCTCTCTTTCTCTCTCTCTCTCGCTCACTCGGAATCTCATTTCTCTCTCTCCATTCCGTAAGATTATATATATTTTCCTTCTCTCATTTCTTACTGATTATTGTTATTTGTTTTTTGTGTGTGTTTGTGTGTATCTGGAGGCATGTATTGGAGTTAAACTGGTTAGGATTTTTTTTTTTTAGTTTTGAATTTGTTTATTTATTTGAATTTATGTTTTGGTTGATGATATAGGAGAAGCGGCATTTTATCGATGTAGTCGAAATTTGGTTGGGAAGCCGTGGTTCTCCAAATCGTCAGGTAAGGTTCGTGCCGATTGTGTGATTCTTTTCGATTATTTGCATTTCTGATTCGTGGTTTTGGTGTGAAAACCTAATTTTTGGTTGCATGAAGGAGTAATTAGAGATGAGGTTGTTAAAATTTAATAATTTAAGTTTTTGTGATTTCATTTCTTCGCATATGCCTAATTTCTGAGAAGTGAGAATTATAATCAAAGTTAAAAAAAAAAAGCTGAAATTTTCAGAAATGTGCCAAGTAAACATATTCTTTGTTTTCTTTGCTCTAGTTTTCTATTTCCCCAGAAAAAAATAGATAATTTTTCTGGCTAGTAAATTGAATGCTACATGGTAATTGGTGAAAATTACTAGAATGCAAATTAAAAAGAAAAGGAATGGAGGACTTTGTAATGTGTAAGGGATCTTACTTGTAATTCATAAACTGAATATGTATTTTCTGAAAAAGTGCAAGGGAATAATAGGCTAATCTATTGTCCTCAGACCCATAAGAAACAGTTACAAAGTAGTGGAATGATGGATTTGAGATATCTAAGTTGAATAATAGAGAATTTTACAGAAATTGCATAGGTTTAAGATTGGAGGAGGCTGTGGGAGATATATATATTGGCCAAGGGGTTCAAGCAATTGATGAAAGGAGCTAGATCCAAATATGTGAAATACTTATGTAAGGAGTTATAGGCTTAAGGGGGTAAAAGGGATATCTTACTCGCTAAAACAAGAGAAAAGAAATGGCAAGGTTTGAATAAGGAGAAGGATATAAAGAATAAAAATTTGATTTTGGTAAAAGGGGATGATCAATGTTTAGATTTAGAAATTACTTCGATAGGCTCTTCAATAGTAGCAATGAAGAACATCCTATAGATAGCAACTTACCTGAAATATACATCACATACTCTTTAAGGATTAAGCTACTAATACTTATCTTTGTTTATTGGAGCAGGAGTGCTATTAAATATGCCTACTTACCTAGATAATTATGACTAATAAATTGCAGAAGCTCTACTCCATTTTTAGTTTAACTAAGCATGAACTCTCATTACTAGCCTCCACACATTACCAGAGCCCATGTACATTGCAAACATTCTAGCTTGCTATTGTTGGACTTAACTCTTGTCCAACATCAGTTGATAGTAGGAAATGTTAAATTTGATCCATAGAAGTGATTAGGAGTGGTTTCTGGTATAGTATACTAGAACTGCATCCTGAATCATCCAAGACTTCCAGTGTTCAATGAATGGCTGATCTGTAACATAGTTTAGCTTTTCATACTATATTGAAGAAAGTAAATTTTGAGACTGTTTATTATTATTTTATTATTTTTATAACAGTTTAACAGGAGACGCTACGGACTCGGGCTTTAAATTCGTGATCTGGTGGACAGAAATTCCCTTCTCTCACCAGCAAGCCCCAAAGGAATTGGTAAATTTAAAAGCTACTTGGAAACATCTTTAGTTGCTGCTTCTGTCTTTTATGAAACTATGATGTAAATATTTAATCTTTGAGCACTCTCATGTGGCCACATAAACTTACTTTGAGTAGCATCACAAGTTTGATTTGGTGTTCCTTGATTGATTGTCATCAATAATTGATGCCTTAAATTTGTCACTGGTTAAGATTCCTTGAGTGTCTTGAGAGATAGTTTCTTATATGAGACTCTCTGAATCTATGCAATGCAATGAAACATTTGTATGATGCAAAATGCAAGCCACCAAATTAGTTTATGATTCAACTGCATTCAGATTCATCCATGTATTCCAGTGATTGAACTTTGGCTCTTTCTAGTGATTGCTTTTAAAATTAATGGTTTTAAGGGCCAATCACTAATTTTCTATTGCTTTTTCTGATATTTCTATGCAGGTTGTGGTTATTAGCTTCTGAGTACTTCTTGGAGAGCTTGAAATTTTTGCTTACAGACTACCTCACGAAATGGCAGATCCTTTTCTAGTACTTAAAAATTGAGTCCATTTTGTCATCATTACCTGGCAGACCTGCAAGAATTTCATTAATTTTCTTACTCCTTTTATCTGTGCAGACCAAAGATCCTTCTTTAGAAGATATTGATGACATTGACTGGACTTCTGAAGATGAACGAGAAATTGAGGACATACCTGCAGTGCAGGCTGCTGCTGCTAAGATTGAGGTAGATCAATGGCAAATGACTTGTCACTAATTAAATTAAAAATGATTAAATTCATATCCTAAACCAAAAAAATTAGGATTAGATTTACATTAGATGAAAATTATTTTCAATGACTTGTTTTACTTCAAGTTGATATCACCATCAGTCATTTTTCCTTTTGCAGCTTTGTTAAATAATTTTATTTTCAAATAAAGATATAAGTTTGTATTTTTTTAAGTAAAATAATAGTGGCTTATCACCCATCAGTAATTGTTGTGCCAACTAGGCACCAAAGCTATACCATTTGAAGCCTTCTATTCTTAAATAGAGCAATTCAAATTTCAAAGTTAAGCCCTAAAACTGATTTTGCACCCAAACTTTAGGTCCTTCAACAATGCTTACCTGGCTGACTTAAGATGAGACATATAGGCTTCACAAACCTGATATTGCTATTCAGGTCATAGTTTGCATTTCCAAACATGATATGGACTAATCCAGAACTGGTCAGAACTCAGAAGTGTAAACTTTGGTTATTTGGTATATGGTGGAATTATATTTCTCCTCTTCCAGTTTTACTCTATTTGTAGCAATCTACATAATTTAATTTCAAAATGAGACTTTTCATTTCTTGTGTAGAGAGTGGTAGATTTATTTTTACCTAATTTTCACAACATATGGTACTACCTAATAGTTAGTGTGTAAATCAATCATGATAATTTTTTCTTCCAAAGAAACTGGTTTCATATAACTCCTTTATTAAATATTATTATTATTTTAATAATAAACAATCTTGTTCTTTGAAGGCAAGCTCATCATCAGTTGATCCATGCTCCAAGTTGATTCAGCATTTTGTTGGGATGGGATTTTCTAGAGAATTAGTTGAAAAAGCAATAGAGCAAAATGGTATGTTTCATTTTGGCACAATTAAGCAATCATTGTTACTTTTGAAGCTATAATTTGATATCTTTTCTTCAATACACAGGAGAAGACTCAGAATCTATATTAGAAACTCTTCTCACTCTCTCGGTTAGTAATTCTCCGTCATTCTAAGAAGCTTCTCTCTAGCTGGTTTTGTTTAATACATTGTCTATACTCTTTATCACAGAGAAAAACTATCAGGAAACATAATCTTTGTTTTAGATTGTGAAAAGAATGAATGTGTGTACTCCATCTCTTAAATTAAAAATTACTTGTGATGATTAATTTTCTTTTCACGATGTTCCTGAATAGTTGCAGAAGAAAATCTTTCTAGGTGCACTTTTGTCTGCTTGCTGTTGGGTACATGGGTTTGTGTCCAACCAAAACTGGGTGAATCTTGACCAGTTTCATTGCTTTAAATTATAGTTCAGATTGAAATTGCAGTAGCTTATTATTCTCCTAGAGAAGAGTTGAATTGATGCTTTTGGGGGAAGAGAAAATAAGGTATGGTGTTTCAGGTTTAGCAGACTTCAGCTGAATGAGCAAATCACTAATTTGGCTTCAGGGACAGGGTAAGATTTGGGTGATTTGGTGGCAGCTAGTCTAATCCTTGGCCTTATAAACTCATATGTTCTTATATTTTCAATGTGGGATTATGTTTGTATGCCAGCAATACCACGGGTAGACAACCGGGTGAACACAAGGTGGACCGAATAGGCTCTGATCCCATGTTATATTCTAAGATTGGGCTAAGGTCACTCAACCGAGCTATAATGCACATGGGCCAAACCACACTAAAAGACTGAATCTAATCAATTAGCTACTTTAACCCATAGCCTTGTAAACTCATATGTTTTCTCTTATATTTTCAATGTGGGACTATTAACAAGCTCTTTCTTGGTTCCTTAGATTCTAGTCATTGAAGTTGTTACAATTTCTTCTTTCTCTGCTATGCAATCTTCATACATCATTTGTCTTTTTGTTATTCAAACCAGTCATAATGTTGAAATGTGAATTCTAAAAAGTAAAAGTTGCAAGCTATCATCTGTCCTTTAATTGCATTATTGTGGTGCATTTGGCCATTTACACACATTTGGTGAAATCTGTTTGTGCATTTTCCAATAAATGCCTGCCATATCGTCTTTAGTATGTTCTCTTAACAAATCAAACTCATACCTACCTTTGGTATAAATGATTAAAATGTTTTCGCCTAATTGGAGTATTGCACTAGTTAAAAATGATTTTCAGATTAGAGTTGGTTTCCTAATCATCCAGTTTGCTGCAAGCAATGCCAACTTTCTTAAATAGCTCCTTATGTTGCATATTTCTTTTGATAATGAACACATTACTCAGTGTTGTAATTAATTTATGAATGCCCATATCCTAATATCCCCTTATTTTAGTGATTAATCTGTCATGTTTTGTTGCAAAAATAATTCTAATTCATACCATTTGTTAAATTAATGTGGAAGTTTTCTGAATCCTCCTTTTTAAACTTTCTTTTATTTCCCTTTTTATTTTCGGGCGGTGGGGCGGTCTTTCTGTTCAGGTTCTTGAGACATCTCCTTCTGAACAACCATATAGTAGCTGTCCTCAAGAAGAGCCATGTGTCAATGGATATGATAGCTCTTCAGGATATGACGAGAATATTCTAGATGACTTTTCCGACGGCGGTAGTTGGTCAGATGATGATGTGGTATGTATGGATATTTATTTATCAATTCTTTTATATACTATCCATCCCTTGTGATGAGTAAATTTCTACCTCTACTGTATCCTTGAGTGATATTACATATTTTTTTTGTTGCACAATAGAAATGGAGTTGGGAATTTTTTACTTTTTGGTGATTTAACATAGATGAATACTTTTTGTGATCATTTGTAACATGCCAATTTTTGCCAAATGTGTATTTAAATGTTAGATGCTATTTATATTCTAGAGCTTCATGTCACTGATTGAGTTGAGCGTCAATTGGTCACTCTACTCTCAAACAGTAAAACTGAACTCACCAGTAAGAACATAACTCATTTTTCAATTTGGGTGGCAGTTCATATTGTAGAACTTCAACTAAATGGATAAGTTGACATTGACTGGTAAATTTAACATGAAAAAACAAACGCAACTCGCTAACAATCCTAGATGTTGGATATGAATAGTAAGATTGGAAAATCCATCAAGAAGCTAGTCGAGGGGAGGAGAGGCTACGCATAACTGAAATATTAAATAGAAGTATGACATTTGAATATGTAAAAGTAGTACTATTGAGTTTAGATATATTTATTATTGCAGTTTGCTCATGCATCTCAGGTGTGCTTTGTTTTCAAAGAATTTTAAATTAGTTTACCAAACTTTTGCTGCGAGTGGTATCCATTGCACAAAAGAGCTTTTGGATCACTTTGTGCTGCTCCTAATCTGTGATATGATTCAACTGACTATTATCACTTTCAGGAAAACATGGTTTCCTTGTCTCCGAAGGAGAGAACACTATTGTCCCTCACAAAGATGGGTTATCTTGCGGAAGAAGCTTCAATGGCCATGGAAAGATGTGGTATATTTCTTAACTTTCTGCACACTTTGCTTGTAATTAATTATGCTATGCAGATGGCTATATTGAACTTCTCTCTTCCATACTGAGATTTGACTTGCAGAAGAAGCCTTGTACATGTGTTTGTCTACCCAAATTTCTCTAGTTGAAACTGGCTGCAAACACATTTTTTTTTTTTTTTTTTAAATTTTTGTCATTGCATAGAAAATTCTGTTAGTTATACAGTTATACCCCTTGCCTCTCAAATATTTTTATCTGACAGCTTGGCTAATTTATTTATTTGTTTGGTTTCTTCTTCATGCTGGTTATAATGGTTAAGACTTAATTGTGTTATGTTAGTTTTTCTTGTTCTCATTAATGTCCTTGTCATTCTTTCTTGTGTTTTATGGCCCTGTTTGGTAACATAGTTAACTTATCATCCAATTTTGACTTGTTTGACCACTATTAGCTGTTTGACTTGGTTAAACAACTAATATGAGTGTTTGATTACTTAGCTTTTTGTAACAGCTTATTGCTCTAAAATGCTAAAATTAAAAAAACTGCTCAAATCTGCTTTTTCGATTAGCTTTTTGAGATTGTCATTTTAAATGTAATCAGTTATCAACTAACAGCTAATTTACCAAACATCTTTCTTCAATCAGCTAATGTTATCAACTAATCAAACCTACTATCCCAATCAGCTGACAGATATTTACCAAACACCCTCTATATTAATGTGGTCATTCACATTGCAGGACCAAAAGCCACAATTGAGGAATTGACAGATTTTATGTGTGCTGCTCAAATGGCAAGATCAGAAGCTACATATTGGGAAGAAGAAGATATCAAGGTATGCTTTCCTGTTTCAAAATGTTGAATCCAGAATTCAATAATCTTTTTCAGAGAATATATTTTAACTTCTTCCAATGATAAGAGTTTTGCTTCCACCTCTTTGTTATACTCATTGTCTCATTATTACTTGTCTCGTTAACTATTTGTTGGTCAAACCAATTCTTCTTTTTTGCTTATTTTATTTTTATTTTAAAAATTGATTTTTTTATTTTTTATTTTTGTTTGTGTGTGTTTAATAGTACTTCTAATGTACTCCGTAGTTTCTAAATATATAAACTTTAGATACTAATACTAAACTTAATATTATGAAAAAAATAAATTGTAAATAAGTTCAGCCAAGCCTTGTTAATTGAGCTAGACAGAAAATGGGACAAAGGGAGTAGTTGATTTTCAATTGTCCTAGAACTAACATTTTATCCTTTCCTTTAATGTTACAGCCTAAAATCAAGAATTTGTCTGGTGAAAATGGCAAACAGAAGAGGAAGATGTGTGCATATGATATGTATAGGAAGAAAAAACAGAAGGGTATCTTCAATGAAGATGTTGAGACAATTCGCCTACCAAAACCAATGGTGGGCTTTGGTGTGCCTACAGAGATATGCCCTGAATTTCAAGGAAGAACTCTTCCGGAGCAAGCAATTGGTCCCCCTTACTTTTATTATGAGAATGTTGCTCTAGCTCCAAAAGGAGTCTGGGATACTATCTCAAGATTTCTATATGATGTTGAACCAGAGTTTGTGGACTCAAAGTACTTTTGTGCTGCTGCAAGGAAAAGGGGTTATATTCATAATCTGCCTGTGGAAAATCGGTTTCCTCTCCTTCCCATTCCTCCACGGACCATTCATGAAGCACTGCCATTGACGAAAAAATGGTGGCCTTCATGGGATACTCGCACCAAGCTTAATTGCTTGCAAACAGCTATTGGCAGTGCAAGGCTTTCTGATAGGATCCGTAAGGCTGTAGAAGCCTATGATGGTGAGCCTCCTTTGAGGGTACAAAAATATGTTCTTGATGAATGCCGAAAGTGGAACCTCCTTTGGGTTGGAAGGAATAAAGTAGCTCCTTTGGAGCCTGATGAAGTTGAAATGCTGTTAGGGTTCCCTAAGAATCATACTAGAGGTGGCGGAATAAGTAGGACTGACAGATACAAGTCACTTGGTAACTCATTCCAAGTAAGTATTTCTTTCATCTACTTCACTCTTAAACTTAAACATACAATGCCGTTGCCTTATTACTTCATAGTAGCTCCTCAACTCTAGACATTTTCATGGTTTTGAACTGTTAACAATATGTGTCAATGTTTTTACCAGGTTGATACGGTTGCATATCATCTTTCTGTGTTGAAGGATTTGTTTCCTAATGGTATGAATGTGCTATCACTCTTCTCTGGGATAGGAGGTGCTGAAGTTGCACTTCATAGACTTGGCATTCGGTTGAAGACTGTAGTCTCTGTCGAGAAATCTGAGGTTAATAGGAATA
>CM008345.1:16902458-16921318 GCA_002525835.2 Ipomoea batatas
ATGCTGTTATTCCAGTTCCTTGTTAGGCGGCTACTTTGTAATTTCATCAGGGCTAGAGACATAATAACTTGCATTGACAGGAAATACAACTCATCTATGAACTAAAGACTCACATGGAGCAACTCCATCAAGAGATGTTTGAAATACGAAGATCATTAAAGAGTTGCGTGAACATGCAAATGAAACTACAACGTTCCATCAAGCACGAAGTCACAGCCGTGCTTGCTCAATCAGGTAATGAAGGGCGGGCATCAAATTCACCACTTTTTATCTTCCGTCTGCTGAAACTTATGATCTGCAGAGGTCTGAAATAATACATTGAAATTTGACGAGTGCAGGGCATAAGAGGGGGAAAAGTTCAGGCAATAAACGCTTACGCAAAGGGTATTGTTGCATTTGCCAGGACACGAAAGTGGACTCTCTTCTTTACAGGTAATCTTTCACAGAAGCTCATAAACTTTGATTCACGCGATTTCTTCAAGTTATAAACGAGGCAATGTTCTGCGTTGTTCAGATGCGGGCATATATGCACCTGCTTCAACTGCGCTCGCCAGTTGCAATCAGGCGACGGGAAGTGTCCAATATGTCAAGCTCCCATCCTAGACGTCGTGCGAACACACACTCATTAACACAAGCAAAAAAAGGGTTCATGCTTAAGATGAGATGTATAATTCTGGAATAGGTTTCTGCAGGTTATTAATCTGTTAATGTGCATATCACATCAGATTGACTGATGATGAATGCCCACTCTTCTTCACTGAACCTAACGGATAATGCATCTTCTTTTGGAATTTTATGAGTGATGCTGAAATTCTGCTCCTATGATTTAAGCTTTCTGCACAAGTGGCCATAGAATCCATGGACCTAGAATCATGTGACATTTTCTTATGCACTCAGTGGGCTTAACTTTGTCAATTGTCACAATCACAATCTCAATCTTCTAGCCTCTTAATCTTGTCAGCGTTACATGATGATACAAGCAATTATAATTTGAATCAAAATAAATAAATAAAATATGTAATACACATATAAAAAAAAATCTAACATGTTGATCAATAATAGCGCTGATTAAAATGCAGTAATACTTAATTCTAACATGTTGATCAAATTAAAATGCAGTAATACTTAATTGTATCTGGTACCATTAAAAATTATTTTCAATAATACCAGGTACAATTCATGATTGTACATGGTATTATTTAAAATTATTCTAGATTGTACTATATACAATTATGAATTTTACTTGGTAGTTATTAGAAATGGTTTCCAATGGTAATATGTATAATCAAGTAATATTAGAAATTACTCTAATATTATACAAATGATGTTGGAAATTTTTAACAAATGAAATTTTACGTAGCTACTTTGTGGTACAAATATATGTAGATCTACTTCCAATTTGCGTCATGTTAAAGTGGATTCAAGTTTTTCGAAGTATATTATTGTATGTTCGAAACGGATAATGAGTGAATGTGAAATTGATTATTAAAATAGACTCATTTGAGTTAAAAAATGAGGAAGTAACCTTTGTCCCACATTTAAATGAGAAGTGGGTTTGCACTAGAATATATGCAATTTCCTTTTAGAAAGAGTTTGAACTATATAGGAGTATAGGACAAAGACTCTCTCATCCACAAAGCCTTAATTTGAGACTAAGTTTAGATTTTTTTTTCCCTTTCCATGCTATGTTGAATTGTAAAGACTAAAATGTCGTTGTGCAATAATAATAATTAAGGGCAAAAGAGTCATTTTTTAAATTTTTGTTCCTTTCCATGCTATGCCGAATTGTAATTCATGAGGGTGGAGTCATGAATTGCAATTCCCTCCAATCAAACAATGTAATTTTCTTACATGCTGAATAACATTGAAAAAGAATTTCAATTACAACTAACCAAACACCCCATTATATTCTCAGAATTTATAACCCTTTATTATATTTATTTTTGAAGTAAAAAAAATAAAAATATAATAATTGAAATCAAATTTGATAGTGAAATATAAAAGGATTCAACAAAATGTCACCTTATCCTGGAAGTGAGGATTGAGACATGCCTTTAAAGACAAAAAGAGAACCACTTCCACAACTTCCGCTTAGTACTACAATACATTTTCCCCAGGATTTTGGATTCCGTACTCCCTATGTGCAAATGCAATAATTAAAATATTTTATTATTATTTTAATTTAAAGGATATTTTAGAAGCCAATCACTATGTAGTGTGATAGCATATCTGTTACCATCTCAAATGAGTGGTTACAGGATCAAACCCCGATGGTGGGGCCTATTATTCTTTGGCTAAAAAAGAATGAAAAAGTATAAAACATATACTACTTTGTAAAGAACTATAAGTGTTTAAAAAAGAGAGGACATTTTAGGAAAAAAATTTTGCTAGCAGAGTTAACATCTCTTACTTGAGCTAGGGATGTCAATATACTACTCCGTACATTGTAATAAAGAATCATGAGGTAGCGTTTAAAAAAAGAGGACATTTTAGGAAAGTAAATTTGCTAGCCGAGTTAACCTCTCTAACTTGAGTCTAGGGATGCCAATCTTAACTTGAAATCAATGGATTGTCTTGATAAGATTGAAACATTTTAGTTAGGGCTAAAAATTTTAGTCGAATAAAATATCAATCCGATAGTCCGAACCACTTAAAACTATTCTTTGTTTTACAAGTGATGTGAAAAAAAATGTACATGAAATTTATATATGTAACTTCGTCTTTAGTATTTTTTTTTATTAAATGTGTAAATAAAATTTTAATAAATATATTACAAAATAAAATATTTTTATGAAATAAATAATAAAAAACTTATTATAACAATTACTTTATATATTATAGTGTAAATATATTAATTAATTTTAGCTGAAATTTGGAAATGGAGGTTTAGATTAATTGAATGATATATAAGTTTATACTCTGTATTTATTTGTGTAAATGCGCTAGTTTATTAAAACTGAAAGCTTAAAATATTAATTTGAAAATATCAAAAGTCACTACACCAAAAAGGTTATTTAGTGGCGGTTAATTTGTTATTTAGAGGCGGTTTAAAACCGCCACTAAACTGTTTAGAGGCGGTTCCCCAACCGTGTCTAAATAGTGTGTCGCGAAGGATTTAGAGGCGGTTTTAGACAAGTGTGGGAATTAATGGAAAACTTATTTAGTGGCGGTTTTTAATGCATTTAGCGGCAGTTTTGTAACCGCTGCAAATAATCAATTATTTTTGTTTAGAGTTTAGCGACACTTACATAACCGCCACTAAATTATTTTATTTATTTTTACTTTAAATATTAGCGGCGATTATATAACCGCCTCTAAATTAAGCTTTAATTTTTAAATTATTTCTTATTTAATTGTAGTGACATTTTTGAATTGCCATTAAAAATTTTCATTGTATTTTACTTTTTTATTTTTATGATCCTCATTAAATTATGCTTTTTATCTTGTAAATATCTACATTCAAGTTTGCATTGCAACCACAAATAAACTCTATATATACATTCAACTGAAAAGAAAATCAATTGTAATTTGTCAAATAATATCAAGCAATATTCATGTATAACCGTCTACATATTAATTGAACTGCATACATAATTGAAAAGTATTTTTACATGAAAAATATAAGTAACATAGTAGTTTATTCAATATGAAGGTTTCATGAAATTGCACTTCTCAGCAGCCTTGATGATGCCTCCTCCTAAAATACAAGAAAGTCAAATTCCCGTCATTTTAACATTTTGCAGTAGTTGATAGTGCTATTCGTAAGCATGGGAAACCAAGCTAAAGAAACAAAAAGAATAACATGTTAATGACAAACCACTTCTCAACATACATATACTGCTAGATATAAGATATAAAAAAGATTGGCACAACGAACCTTGGCCACAAACAGGACAGCGAGGGTGCAAAACATGTCATAGAACATGAATGTGGTAGTGGAGCTCCATTCCATCATGAAGTTGAAGGTGTATGACACTGCCCATGCACCTACCCAGTTCACCAGAACAACCAAGCTTCCTGTAGCACCTTTTACATGAATCGGGAATATCTGAAACGACATATATTATTCAAACCTTTAGTGTGTGTAAGTTCATTAATTAATTCCAACCGAAAAACTCTAACAGGCCAACCAAAGCGACAGAGAAATGTAAGTATGAAATACCTCTGACGTTATAACCCAAGGTACTACTCCCATTCCAATTGAGAATGCTGCTATATGTATCTGTTAGTTCACATTGAAATGAAAGATTTTAGACTTACTCTCTAGACAATATAATGCATGTCTATTACTCTATTTGAATGGGGCTCTGGTTTAGATCAGATCAGAGGAAATACCAGTACTCCAGATGCAGCCAACACTGGATCTAGATTAAGCCACAGACTTTGACCCTGATTCAGAAAATTATCAAACAACATGGAGTTTTGAACCGAACCAAGACTAGATTTCATTATATTAGCCATGCATGGGTTTTATTTAATTAATTTGCATTGTGACAGACTGACAGTTCATCTAGGTTCTTTACCTTTAGATAGAAAGAAACTCCAGTTAGAAAGCAGCCACTGAATGTTCCTGTTGCTGACACCTTAAAAATACACACAAAATATGTTTTCAAAATAACCCAAAAATTAAAACTGTCATGAGCTAGGCATGACCAAGAGAAAGTATGTAGATTGAATTACCATAAGAAGTGGTCTTCTTCCTGATCTGTCCATCAACATTGCCCCACCCACAGTAATAGGGACATGTTGAAACAACATTAATTCAAGCATGAAAATCTTCCTTAATCACTGAGTTTTGTTGAGAACTTTGAATTTCTGACAAACCTGAACAATATCATACTACATACTACAAGGCTATTGGAAAGTCCTGCAGTTTTCATCCATAAAAGTTAGTAACACTACATACTACAAGGCTACACTAACAAAAAATGTTGCAAATCTGAACTAATCAATTACCTGCTGCTGAAAAGGTTTCGCTAGCGTAAAAACCAATACCATTTATCCCAATAAATTGCTGCTTGTCTCATCTTACTTTCTATCTGCTGCTTGTCTAGGAAAAGGAACCCAAAGCTTGGAAGTGCTCCCTTGATACCCAGCCTGAAAATAAACAAACACAAACACACACAACTTAAGCATCTATAAACTTCTAATTCTGAGGAAAGAAAATATAATAATTGATTCCTACAATTGAAGCATGTAAAATATGAAAAACCAATAGAATCTCAAAGTTCAAAAAGCTTGAAGTTAACAAAGTCAACATAATAGGAACAGAACAGATCACCAATGTATATACAAGAAGATGGTAAATCACAACACCTTAACATTAAATCCAAGACTGTCCAGTATGTAAGCAAACTCCACCTGGGCAACAAATTACAGAACATTTTCACTTTAGAACCAACTGGTCATGTGGGTAGTGATTCAACTAAAAAGAATACTATCAGATAAGGGGAATACTCAGGGAAAAGAAAAGGATGGAGACACATGCTATATTTGATCTCATACTGTGTGTCAATGTCTCCCTCTCTCTCACATATGAAAACACAAAATCTAAAGAATATAACAGTTGAACCCATTTTTTTTCAAGCAGAATGAACATCATCCATTTAATCCACTTCTTTCTTTATGCACATTCTGTTTGAACTACAAGCAAATAGTTGGTGAGCATGAAGTGGAAACACGTAGTGCCAAAGCAATTGAAATGTACAAAGCAGTGCACAAATTCATCAATTAACATTACTGAGTTCACACAGCATTACTGACCTCTGACTTCGTTCTCGAGTCGATTGAGATCCATTTTCATCGGATTTGAGCCGTGCAGCAGATTTATGAACTCGTCCGCGTCGAGACTCGGCCTCACTGACGCTCCCCTCCTGGCCATCTTACCTTCCTTGAACGACGCCGACACTGTCAGTGATCTACTCCCTAATCTTCTCTCTCGCATCAAATTCCTCCTCCTCACCTAACCGCAATACTCAAAAACACAAAACACCAGACATTGATTACAAAATACGGGAGACAAACAGACACACACAAAGAGATAGACAGAGAGAGATCAAAGTGTGTGAGTGCAAAGAAATTGCCGGCGAACTCTGCAAACAATCGCTGTCTCAGACATTTAGGAGAAGAGAAGGAGTGAGAGAGGGGAATAATGATGCTTAAATTAGGAATCACATAGAGGGAATAAGGAAACGGGTTAACAGACTAATTTTTAATGATTAACAGAGGAGAATGCATAAGACTGGAATTTATTTTTAGTGGCAGTTTATATAACCACCACTAAACACTTATTTAGTGGCGGTTATAACAAACCGCCGCTAATATTCTGTTGCTAAATGGCTGATTTTTTGTAGTGAGTTTTACTTGAGTCCGTCCGATAAGTCCTATACGCCGAAGTTTAGAGTTATGGCCAAGAATTTTACACTGACAAAAAAATCAATTAGTGGAAACTGATAAACCCAATATAATAGACTAAAATCGAAAAGATTCTTCTGATTGATATCCCTACTTGAGTTAATACTTTTCGGCGTGGACAATCAAATTTTCATCTAAACAGATATGTTGAAATCAACATGACTATGATCTTTTGAAAGTCATGTGAAACAAGTTTGGTGAAATATTTCATTCCATCTCCTTTATTATATTCGTCGTCGTGCTTCAACAAAGATATACATGCAATGTTTTCTTCATATAATGTTGTTACAATTCATTTTCTAGAGGGCAACCCATGTGAATTTGGATGTGATGCTTGCTTCATCTTATCTTAATAACCAATCTATTCTCAGTTTCTCACCTTGTTTTTACATGATTTTATGTAGCTAGCAACAACGGAGTGTAATTTGAAAATAAATATCCTATTTTATTCTGGTGTGACCTCTCGAGTGACTTTTCACCTCTTGAATCTGTTGGCAGAAATGATTCGTGGTATTACGGAATTAATATGATTAATTCCAATCATTATTTCAGAGTTTATTTCTTAATTAAATGGATTATTAGTGGGTGTAAATGGGTTGCTAGTGGGTAGAGGTTACATTCGTGTTATAAATGATATGATTAATGCTATTATCCCTTTCCTCTACTATTTATTCGTAGATGAGCAGCAGATTTAGAAGAACACACGAAAATACACTTATTTTCTCCCTCAAAACACTGCTTTTCAAGCCACCTGCATTTCATCCCACGTTCTCGTTCGCCAGGCTCCAAGTTTGTGTGCTCAAACGCCGGAGTTTGTGTGCCACCACGTCGTTTTTTTAAAATTGCACCTGATTCGTTGATCTGGACACGTGAATGGCTGTGAATCGTTCTTATTTTTCTCCTGGACTATAAGGGTCTTGTTAATTTCAATACTTGACTTTAAAAACTAACAATTTTGTTCCTTAACTATGCAATTTTTAACACATTTGATCTTACCGGCCAAATATCGCCGGAAAAACGTAACCCATTTTAAATTATATATAAGTGGGGGTAAAATGGTCAATTTATGTTCTATTACTCACTACCATCATTAGAAGAACAAGGGGAATGAAAATTAGCCATACTCATCAAGACGAGTAGATGGAGAATGGTGCGTGCGTCTTCTTTCTTCTCTTCCTTCTTCTTCGCGACGTGGGTACTGCTATTCCATCTTCCATACGCAAACTAGCTTTATAATATTGAGAAATATGAATTCCTAGCAAATTTTGACCTTTTTTAAAAACATAAATTAACCGTTTTGCCCTCATTTATAAATAATTTAAAATGGGTTACGTTTTTCCGGCGATATTTGGCTGGTGATTTGGTCGGGAGGACCAAATGTGTTAAAACTTGCATAATTAAGGGACTATATTATTAATTTTTACCCTTATAATCATAGGATCAAAAGTGTAATTATATATATAATCTATACTAAATATTAATCGCTACTGATACAATATTTTACTTGGTGCAATTATGTAAATGTAATTTATTGTACTAAGTACTATCAACACTAGTATCAATAGTATATTGTACAAACAGTTACATTTACATAGTTACACTAAGTGCAACATGACATCATAGAAGTGATAGAAGTACTCATCTATTTACTTATATATGTTGGGACTATACCTTATTAGTGATTATTTACATTTTTTATTATTAGTATATGCATTACATGCACTCAATTGTTTGCAAATAATATTTTCACTATTAGCAAGATACCTTTAGGACTTATTCTATTATATATTGAGGAGGTTTTAATTGTGTGAGATTATTTTACGTGAGAAATGAGATGTGCAATACTTTTCAATGGACTTATAAAAAATATTAAGGGATACATTTTAACTAATTATAGTAAAAAGCATTATAAGTCTCATCACTAGAGACCATTTTATTCAAGATTTATTAATTGCACCACGGGTTACATTATAGTCCATGCCTAATAGAATTTAGCAATGTATGTCCAATTAGCCTTATATGGTATAGGGTTGAATCATTAAAACAGAAATGAAATTTATCAACAAAAAATTCATAAATATTTAATTTACCAACAGATTTAACATTAAAATTTATAAGTATTTAAATTGTAATTATTTAATACTTACGTTGTTAAATCTCTAAGTCTTTTGTTGTTTTCTTGTAGTGCATAACCCATGACTTGTCACAATATAATGTAGGATGGTCCATCATGTCCAATCCAAATACCAAAAGATCTAATTTAGACGGAAAATATCTCTTCGATCTCGGGTACACTTAAGAACCGGTTCTCAAACGAAAACAACTTACAAACTTTAAACAATGCATCTTACCAAAAATAAAAATAGCAAAATATTTTTGGGGGAAGGAATTTCCAAAAAGTCTTCCCTTAACAGGTCAAGAATATCCTGCTCAGGATGAGACAGAAGCTGGCATGTCTCTGTTCTAATTGAGAGCTTTCTTAGTTAGCTAACACATTCGCTACTCTATTTTGTTCCTGGTAAAACATGTAAAATATTTTAGTCATATCAAGCGGCTAAAAAAAGTGAATAATTCTTTAAAAATTTATATATTTTTGAAACATTAAATTATCTCATTTTCGTTTTACATGACGACAACAAAATAAGAAGTAGCAAAGCCCTTCTCTAAATTTTATACACACACACACACATTTATTTGTTTGTTCGACGGTGAGCATGTGGTGACCTATAACCGAAAGTGGATATATACTTGTACGTATATACATAACAACTAAGATCGTACGTTGGTGTATAAATAAATAGACGCCACGTGGTGCGAGACAAAGAGTGTGTATATATATATAGTTACTTGTATAATAATAATATATACGTATGGAAAGGAATAAAAAGAGGAAAAACACAAAAAGAAGAAGCAGCAGAGAAAAGACCCAACATGTGTGCAATCAACATTTTGTCTTCCAATTTTGCTGCAGCCTCACTTCGACATTTTCCTAATCTTATCATCAACACGCGTCTAACATATATTTCACGTTTGGGTTTCGATTTCTTTAAGAATAAAAACTAAAAATCTGTCAAGCACCTTGTGTTCAAATGTCATGTCATGTAGTGACTCTCTCGTATGGGAGGTCATAAGATTGAGCCTCAGTGGAGATGTTGATGACTCTTTGTGCTTCAATAGGTTACATAACATGGAAGGATAGGTGGAGTGGGTGAAGCATAACTTAGGTATTTTTTATTGTTACGGGTTTGATTTTTATCAACACCTACTTAATCGAACATGTTGCATATACTCTCGGGTAATGTCTACGAATTCTCATCATCACTTAAAAAAAAAAAACTCAATACATTTAAAGAGAATTGGAGTATAACAGGTTGTGGGAGTCTTATGTGATTGGCTAGCGGGATTATTGGGCCGAGGTCGATGAAAGGTCAAATCTAATATCAGGTGGCTACGAGATTGTTCAATAGATGCCTGCTGAAAAGTCAAGTCTAACACCTTGCATTTAAAAAATGTGGCGATATAAAGAAAAGTAAAGTTGCATTTCAATACGAGCTATATATAGCTTTTGACGTAGTGACTAGTAAGCACTTGATAGGTCACTGGTTTAGGACTTTCCACAATGTTGTTGTGGATATTTTGTTGTAAAATATCTCTTGATATTATTGGGAAATTAAAGAAAAGGTATATAAAATTGGATTAACATTATATTGTGAAAGCTGGAAAGACAAGAATATAGGAGGAAGCTAGGAAGGAAGGTACGTTGTGATAAATAATTGTCAATTGATTGATTGTAGTATTAATGTAAATTATGATAGATAGATAAAGATGTGAAGGAGCGAATCATGTGTTTTGCCTCCTCATTATTTGTACATGCAATTATGTGCTCTATGCACATGCTTTGTTTCCCCCTACGTGTGGATAAATATGTGATTAATTACCCTCCATTCATCTCCAATTTATGCATTCTAAGTAGAATAAGTAGCTAAAGACCTTGTGGTCTAGTGGCACTCAATGTCTTAAAAAACACTTTTACATGGATGATGAGAGTGAGTTCGAGCCTCAGTGGAGGCAATTGTTGATTTTTTTGTGCTTCAGTAGGTTGAGAAAGTAGTAGCTATGAACAGGTAACATGGATATATATATATATATATATATATATAGGATATTTGTAGGGTAGCTTATAACACTTAATCTTATAATATCTTATTTATCCACAATATATTGGGAATATTTGGTAAATATAATTGAGAAAGACCCTTATAAGTAAACACTACATTCAAGTACTTAAAATCTAATTAATAAATCCACCCTATTTTGATACCTAAAGTGAGTATAAACAATTGGAAAATGCTAATAACATTAATTAATTACAACCAATTTTACAATCTTGGATGACCGGTTGTTGACTGGTCAACATAACCGATCGAATTTTAATTTTATTTTTAATAATTTGACGAATTTTGATTTACCAATCATGTATAACATACATATATACATTATTGAGATTTCAATTCCACTTGAAATAGCGATCTTCCTTTCCTTGAACTTATATATATATTTGCTTAAATCTTACTATTTTGACCATTCATAACTTGTTTAGAAAGTAATTCAAATTCAAGATTTCACACTTTTTGTTCATATCTATTGCTTGCAACTCAAGGGTTAGATTATGCGTTGAGGGAATTGAAGTGGATTTATATGAATCTACTGATGGCAACAAGGTACCAAAGAAAGGGCTGTGCTTCACTACTCCCATCCCATTTTAGAGCAATTGGTTAATTTATTGAAAAAGAAGTATTATAAATTCCTTCTATTTATACTCTTTTCTTCAATTCTTTTTATAACCTAGGTTTCTTGACTTCGTCAGACTATATCTTGGATCCTATAAATTTATTCTAAGACCCATGACAAGGTAAATCGAACTAATATAGTTTTGAGACTCAACATCAAACTGCATACTTTTGCACAGAAGGAGTCAAACCCATACCTAAACTTCCAATTCAATGTTCCTGGCGAGAAATCAAACCTCTACACTACTGTTAGAAGTAGGTCTTAAGTGGAATTTCTCATACATTAAACCAATGACGACATGCCGATAAGTAATTAATACACACTTTTTTTAAAAAAAAAACTTAAAGACAGTAAAATTAAACGAGATAGATAGATACTCTGTATATAATATCCTCCTTATTTATTTATAATAATAAGTAACATGCCTTTTAGGTATAGTATATAAATTTTCAAAGGGATATGAGGATTGGTATCCAATAAAATATTGATCCATCATATCATATGGGAGTGCACTTTAATATCTCATCATCTGCTTGATTGACATGTACGTTACCGGTGTAGAGATATACGCCAGAATGGTGTAACCTTGGAATCTGAATTCTGAAACTCCAATGAATATATGCATACTTTGCTGAATGTCACACCACTCGCAATCATTAAACTTCTCCATTCCCAATAAGAGGTGAATGAAAATGCAATGCCCCAAAATAACTCATAAAGATCATCCTCAATAGGGTACTAATATTGATTTGTATATCTGAGTGGTTGTGTGTACGCGCGCACATATACACACATGTATATATGATTTGGATCAAATAAGAACATGTTCGCATGAGAGAATTAGGAATCAATCAGGACCGTTTATCTGGAAAGACTTAAAGACTTTAAAGCACTGAAAAATGAAAAAATGTGGTGATATTTTTGTAAATAATTAACTGAAACTTGGTAAGTAATAACACTATGAAGTGCACTTAATAACATCATAGAGTGCAACAATATAAAGTATATATGTGCAACAAAATTAATTGTACCTAATGCTATCATTTATTGCACCGATTATGAAAGTATACTTGCACTCTGTATAGTGTAAAAGGTTGCACTTTATAGTGATGTTACTTGCACTTTAAAATTTGAATTATTTACAAAATATCATTGCATTTTTTTTATATAATAATATTTCTCCTGATCTGTTAGATTTTTCCAGATAGACGTCATGGAATAGTTCATAGTTCTCTCTTGGGAGCAATTCTCCTGAAATTTGTTTAACTCAATATCCACTCTATTGTAAAATTATTGTGTTGTACTGTACTCCTAATCATTTAAAATATCCATTCTATTAGCACTAATTTATATTACTAGCTAGCATTGTGGAAAAAGATGGGATACATACATAAAGATCAAAGAATTGAAAAGGATTGTGGGCAAGAATTGAAAAGGAAAGAAAGGGAAATTCGGGCCAGCTCTAAAGGAAATAGCAATGATTGGTCTTTTTCCACCCACCCTCACCTTGCTAGATTTGGCTTGGGTTTTGGGTTAACTCTCCGAAGCTGACCTCTAGCGGCGCAACCTGTGACTTAACATCTCCCAAACTTTTTCCCCTTCATTAACTACCTAAGCAAATCCTTCTTTTTGTGTTAAATAATCTATAGTACTAGTATGCAAGTACAAAAAGAAATTTGTGCTGCATTTGGATGGGTGAAAACTATGGATATCTAATGTGGACGCAACACCAATCTTTAAAAAAAAATTCTTTGGAATGTGGTGAGATCAAAATTAGGCCGAATTAGTCTCATCTAGTGGCCTGTTAATACAGGTACAATGCATTATGCAAAAAGTATAGAGAACAATTTTTTCTTTTTTAAAGTATACTTCAGAAGAAAATGATGGGTAGAGATTTAGAAGGTCTAAGTCCACCGTTCTGCAATAGAAACGCGGATCGCTATACAAAAACTTTTGATATAATGATAAGTGCTTAAACCTGACAATAACTTACCTAGTAATAGTGTTGTCAAAACGGGCTAGCCTGACCCATATGAGCTGGCTCATCTCGTGCTAGACCTGAGATTTTCACCACCCAACCCAACTGGAACACAAACTAAATGAACCAACCCGACGAGTTGGGCCCGTTTTTACAGAAGTTTCATCTAAGAAATGTTTTTACACAAACAAATGTGGTTACTAAAGCTTTAATATAATTAAACTCCCAAGTTGAAAATTTAGAATTCAATTAAGAATTCTTGACCTAACCATTAGGTCAAGATGGATGTGAAGTGTTGAATAAATTAAAAGGAAGTGCCCTTCACAAGAAGGTGTGTTATGTATGGCAGACCCCAACTTCCCCATGTTACTAACTTCCCCTTGACCTGTCCCCACCACCCACCCCCACCCCACAACTTTTTATAAATTCCCATCCCTCCTTCATTTTCATCATCTCTTCTCATCAATACTATTTGCAGTGCTCCTTCATTTGCTCTTTCCCCAAAGCTTTTAGTACCTAACCCCAATCCTCCCAATATTTACAAAGGACACACAATATAAAACATACATACAACAAACACAAAAAACACAAAACAAAACATCATGTGTTCATCCGAGACTAAACTCCAGGCAGCTCCGAATGTTCTTCAACCCAACCGAAACAGAGTCTCTCTGTTGGAGCGGCGCAGTTCCCTGAAAAAGCCCTCCGCCGCCGCGGTGCTGCCCCTTCCGCCGCAGTCTAGGGCGGCGCCAATCACCACTACTCCTCCGGCGTCTCCCAAGATAAAATCGCCCCGACAGCCCGCCGTGAAGCGGTCCGGGAACGATCCCAATGGCCTCAACTCTAGCGCCGAGAAGGTTTCCACCCCGAAGCCGTCGCCGGCCACCTTGTTGTCCAAGAAATCCAAGAAAGGCGGCGGCGTTGCGGCGGTTATGGTTGACGAGCCGGGAAGCATAGCGGCGGCGAGGAGGGAACAGGTGGCGATCATGCAGGTGCAGAGGAAAATGCGGATTGCTCACTACGGAAGAACCAAATCCGCTAAGTATGAAGGGAAGGTGGCTTCCGGCGAGTTCTCAGCCGCCCCCGCCGCCGTCGCCCGTGAGGAGAAGAGGTGCAGCTTCATCACACCCAATTCGGACCCCGTCTATGTCGCTTACCATGATGAAGAATGGGGAGTTCCTGTCCATAATGATAAGTAAGTATATAGATATTATATTGTAACAGAGTATTTAAAAAAAAAACTACTTAAAAAGTCATTAATAATTTTTCTTTGGGTGTAATTGCAGCATGTTGTTTGAACTATTGGTGTTAACTGGTGCACAAGTTGGATCAGATTGGACAATAGTCTTGAAGAAAAGGCAAGATTTCAGGTATATATATATATAACATTTGCATTATATATTGATATTCATTCTGAATTATATTTGTAACCACAAAGTTACAAGTTGACTCTTAATGGGAGCGATTTATTGGTTTTTTTTTTATTTGAACCAGTCAATTATGAAAACTTAGGCTGGTTTACCTTCTTGTGATCTTTTGGTCAGATCATAAAACGGGGTTTAGTTAAAAGTTTGATTTTTAGTGGAAGCGGCCTATTGACTTTCTTGGTTTATCTCTTTGTATTTTTTTTGATCATAAGGCAGTTTTTTCGTGCATATTCTCAGATAGTGGTTGCGAGTTTTCGTAGTAACTGAAAGAATTTTGGTGGTTGTTAATTGCATGATGTGTTTCTGTGCAGGGATGCATTTTCAGGGTTTGATGCAGAAGCAGTTTCAAAATACACAGAGAAGAAGATAACTTCTGTAAGTGCTGATTATGGCATAGAATTGAGCCAAGTCAGGGGAGCTGTTGACAACTCTATCAGAATTCTTGAGGTATTAATCATGCATTATTGTGATATGATTTACTAAATAATCTTTAAAAGTTTGCATACTTTAGGCTTCATTTCACATGTTATTATGATTTCTTGGTTGGCAATTGGAAAGTGAAATTAATTAATTAATTAATTAATTAATGTGGACTTAATTAACATTAACACACCTTAATGACATGAACACATCATCCCACATGCCCCACATGGACTGAGAATAACAAAGCAACTAGCCAACTATAAATCCAATTCAAGGCACACCTTGACTAATTACATGTCACATCTCACATGGTCTGCCTCCAATCCATTTAATTATTTTTATTTTTTTTCATTAAGCAAAATTAATTCTTGTCATTAACTTAACTCTTTGTACAGGTCAAGAAGCAATTTGGGTCATTTGATAAGTACCTATGGGCATTTGTGAACCACAAGCCAATTGCCACACAGTACAAGTGGTGCAACAAGATTCCGGTGAAGACCTCAAAATCAGAAGCCATAAGCAAGGACATGGTGAAGAGGGGTTTCCGGTACGTCGGTCCAACCGTCATTCACTCGTTCATGCAGGCCGCCGGCCTTACCAACGACCACCTCACCACCTGCCCGCGACACCACCCGTGCGCCGAGCTGGCCGCTCCCCAGCGTCCATCCACCGCCCCTTCAGTATAAATCAACTGCCTTCAGCAAATCATCGTCGTGACTTATCATGATTGACTAATTAACAATAGATAGCTGTACTTTTTTTTGGTTGGATTGATTGATATGATGCAAGTAGTTTAATTTGAAGTTGTAATATGATTTGGGAGGTGTGACATGCATGTTGTTAATTAAGATAAAAAGATGTAATTATAAGTAAAATAAGAGTTGAGGGAATGGGGGGACAGGTTGCATGTGCAATGGGGGCAGGGGAATGGTTAAAGGCATGTGTTTGGTGCATATGCCTTTCATTTATTCTCTTGACTCATCCCCACAAACCTCTATTATTAATTTCTTGCCCCCCCACTGTACTTTGAAGAGAAGAGAAGATAAACATTCTCATCATCAGAGCAGAGAAAAAGGAGGCTCTTTTGGGACCCACTCCTTCATTTCCTTTTAAATTATTTTAGGAAAAAATTTGAGGAAAATAATAATATAAAAAGACATATATAGAGATGGGGTGGTTGTGGTTGTGGTGTTGTTGCTCATCCATCCATCTTGCTGAACTCTTCTAACTTTTTACCAGCTTAGGGTCAGAGTTGGGCAAACACAAAAGTTTGTGTTGGTGGAATAATATAATGTATGTACCACATTATCTTTTGTTTTTGTTTTTGTGTTTTTTCTAGTGTGTATTATACTTTCATCTAGCTAGTGGGTGTGAATTTTGGTGTGTTTTTGGATCATAGTTCCCATCTTCTTTTTTGGTTGGGGATTGTAATGTTTTGGATGATGTTCTATATAAATAAGTGGATTGTTTTGTTATTTTGATTCTCTTTCTGCCATTGTTATTTATGAAAAATGATAAGTATTATTTATAAAGTAAAACTCCTACTATCACATGTTTCTCATTAGTCATTATCAAATGGAAGAAAAGCCAAACACATTGTGGTTTGATGACATAACTGGTGCTTTTCATAGGGAAGGGAAGGAATAGGTGAACTTAGAACCAGGTGAAAAAGTGGAACCATGAATCGAGGTCTAGGTGGGACGAGGTGGAACCATGTGGAGCCAGGAACATGGGTCTAGGTGGAACCAGGAGCCAAAAAACAACCAAAATATATGTCTTGTTGTTGGGGATAACTCCAACAAAGTTAGTTGGGCGCACTATTGGCTTGATAATCACAAGATTCTAAGTTATTAACTTTTTTTGGTTTGAGTCGGTCAACTCTGCTCAACTTAGAGTTGTTTACTTACTTGACTCTTGTGGACTTTTGCGGACTAATATCACAAAGAAAGTTAGATTTATCCCGTACATACCCTCAGCCAGTAACGGCAAGTTTTCTTCGTCACCCAAAAAAAGAGGATAAGGAGAAGAAAAAGAAAAGTGAGCTACATGCTAGGACCAATGATATGTCTCTCATGTTAGGGAGGAGTACAATTGTACTATGTGTATCATCATTTTACTCTTAGTTTTGACGTATTAATTGATTATTGATTGATTTTAAAGAATGAAATTTTATTTTTATTTCATTTTTATCTGTCTCTATGACAACAATAATATTTTTTTAAGAATACATTAGTTATCATATTTTCTAATTTGATGAAGAGTTTTTTTTTATTGGGGTGGGAATCTGGGTGTCCCAATGTTAGAAGCATTGTATAAGTTAAGGATGGTTTCCCATGTGCAAAGATCCCCCCCATCCCACCCCCAAGCTTTATAATTTTCTTTATCTTTTAGTTGCCTTTTGTGATGGGAGGGATAGCATATTTTGATACATGCACATGGCCAATAATACTTTAGGTGTACAATTGCTTTTCGACACAAAATGGGAGTGGGATTTGGTCAACTACTTAATTATGCTATACTAACTATTACTCCTTATTATTTCAAAAAAAAAAACTATTACTCCTTATAAATTATAATCACACACAACTCCAAACAATATCGTTTTGTACATTTTAGCTGAAAAATTGCTTATTTCTAACCATTCAAAAAATGATTGAAATTTCTCACTTTTCAAAATATTTTTGTTACGAGGAAAACTTGTAGTCACCATTCGAAGGTATGTCCAAAGATAAATTAAAATGTTCTCTGTCTTTCTCATTCTTAAGCTTTTCCACTTGTTATTGGTGGTGGTAATAATAAATTCATTACATTAGAAACTACTTTTTTTTTTTGAAAAAAGAAACTACTTATAATTTCTGACTACTAAAATGGTTGGACGGAAAAATTTTCACAGCTAATTCAAAATATTTTAAAAAATTTACTTCTTATGTATGGTGAACAATGTTCCAAAAATCGCCCGCATTTTAATTTTTTTTATTCAATTTAAAATATTTTAAGACTTAGTAATTATAAACTAATTAATACATTAATAGTTAGTACTAAAATATTAAATATTAACCTAAAAATATCCGAAATTATAAATTGTATAAAGATTTAAAGAATCAAAACACAAGACAAAGACATAATTCACAAAGTATTAATATTAGAGTACTTGATTTTAATTTTTAATGCATTTTTTGGATTGGCAACCAATTTGAATTTAGGGTTATTTCACTAAAAATGGTATCACTTTGAGCAAAATAACCAATTTAGAAAACATGAAAAATAGCTAACCAGCGGCCTATAGACACCCGCCTACACCTAGTCGACGCCAATTAATCGGTGCCTATGCACGATTTTTGCAACATTGATGGTGAATAAAGAAAGAGTAGAAGAGAAGAGAGAAAAATAAAAACTAAAAGGAAAGGAGGGGATGGAGCGGAAATATGAAGAAAAAGAATTATTTTTTTAAAAAAGAAATAAATTTAAATCTTTATATTTGCAGTGGGTTTCGATGTGCATCACTAGGTTTTTGTTTTTGAGTTTTTACCTTTAGATAGAAATATTTGCTTTTTGCCTCTAACAATGGCTATGGTTGCTGGAAAATGGTTTAAAATATTTTTTTCTTTTAATTTCCAATCTCCGTGTGGTAAAAAAGTTAGGTAACCATTAGGTAGTTAGAAATTTAATTTTGACAGCAATTGATCATCAACTTCGCTTTCAAAATTTTTCAATGACTTTTAGGTAGTCCGTATTATACTGTTACCAACACTGATTTGTTTAAAATATTAAAAGTGACTAATAAGGTGGTTTTCATCTACAAACTTTTTTAAAAAAAAAAAAAAAAA
>CM008345.1:16931849-16944789 GCA_002525835.2 Ipomoea batatas
AATTGTAGAATTCGTCCCTAAGTTATGGTAATACTCACTTTTCGTCCCTAAGTTCTCATTGGCGTTGCACTTTTCGTCCCTGAGTTATTCGAATTGCAAATTTCGTCCCTAAGTTATCATTGCGTTGCACTTTTTGTCCCTAGCATAAGTGTGCAAACTTCGGTAAATTTTCGTTTAAAAATTTTTTAATCAAACTTTTCTGGTTCAATGCCAATTTTTTTAATGAAGTTTACTGAAAAAGTTCGATTAAAAATTTTTTAAAACGAAAATTTACCGAAGTTTGCAAACTAGTTAGGGACGAAAACTACTTCGGTACATTTTCGTTTAAAAAATTTTTAATCGAACTTTTCCGGTTCAATGCCAAATTTTTTTAACGAAGTTTACTGAAAAGTTCGATTAAAACTTTTTTAAAACGAAAGTTTACCGAAGTTTGCAAACTTAAGTTATGGACGAAAACTATTTCGGTAAATTTTCGTTTAAAAAAATTTTTAATCGAACTTTTCAAGTTCAATGCCAATTTTTTTAACGAAGTTTACTAAAAAGGTTCGATTAAAATTTTTTAAAAACGAAAGTTTACCGAAGTTTGCAAACTTAAGTTAGGGACGAAAAGTGCAACTCAATGATAACTTAGGGACGAAATTTGCAATTTGAATAACTCAGGGACGAAAATTGCAACGTCAATGAGAACTTAGGGACGAAAAGGGAGTATTACCATAACTTAAGGACGAATTCGACAATTACCCTATAACTTAGGGACGAAAAATGCAATTTTTCCAAAAAAAAATCATATATTGATGTTTGAAAATATATTAGTGGATAAGTCCTAGCTGATTAGGGTTTTGATAAGTTGATAATATTAGTATACTGTAAAAAAAAAATTGTAAATTAATTGTTTATTGTTAGCAAGTAAAATTTAAAATGATTTATAAAGATGAGTCTATTGTTTAATTTGTTGAATTATTTTTAAATTATTTTTAATTTTAGATATAAAATATTTAAAAAGTTCACTTTTAAAAAATTAATATTGTTGTTGCTGTTATTTACTGTTGTCGTCACCATTATCTAAGATTTATCTAATCAAAATTTTAATTTGACATTTTTTTTATTTTACTAAAATAGGTATTTTTTGTTGATCTCATTTTTAAAATAAATAACGAAACACTGAAAAGTATAAAAAATAACTTTTGAAAATGATTTATGCAAATTATTTAAAAGGGGTGAAGGGTGTGCAACATCAATCATTATACCGTGGACCAATATTTACACTATGAAGTGAATTACTGACATGAAATTTATTTTTAATATATTGAATTTGTATTTTTAATGTACTAAAACTTATTTTTAAATATACAATATAATTGTTCATCATTGACGTGGACTAGGGTATAACTTGCTTAGACAGCACGGCATGGGTATGTGGACCCAATGCCCCATGCTAGTCCATCTAACCCTAGTAAAACAAACAACTCCTCTGGCGTTGCTTTACCAAAACAAAAAAATTGGACTCCTAAATTGGAACATTGTGTTACGCACAATACACCAACTCTTTCGTCACCGACAAAATTTTACACTCTGGAATGCTCTTCGATCTGCTCACATGATCAAATCATTTGTATAATGTCCCCTATATTTACAAACCGTAAATAACTGACATAATTAATTTCGATTTTTAATGTTTGACAGGCAATAATAGAAATAAAATTGTTTAAAGTTACAAGGACAATGCAATTACACATTTACACATGTCATGCAACCGACACCGGTATCATGCTTTTTACTATTTCAATAGGCCAAAGAATTAGGTAAATCACAGCCAGCTTCATAATTATTCAACCAATGTGATTATTAAAATGGGTTGATTAATTAATGAGATAAGATACTATTATTATTTTATATATTTTTTGCTGTCACGATTAAATATTCTTGAAAGACATTTAATCCAAACCCATCATAAAAGTTATATTGTAAATGATCGTTATACTTTAGACATTTAATGAAAATCAATGTTCACTTCCTTTGCATGAATATTATGACTAATAAAACATGACCAATTGTGTTAAATCAGACTCTTGATAGCCTATAGTAAATGATGTTAAGGACTAAACCCTTTCTCCCAATAACAATATAATATTACGTTACTCATGTAGACTGTCTAGAGCTCAATCTTAACGCCCAATGTAATACCAATTTTATAGGTAAAACTACCAATCCAAAATTTTAGTTAATTCTATATAACGCCTCCAATTAGTTGTAAATATAAAGTTATAACTTGTAGTAAATAATCAGTTGTTATACTGTGGACCATGGGTCATGGTTGATACTGCAGTTGTGTTGAACTGATACTGCAGTTGTGTTGAAAGGATACTGCAGTTGAGCGGAACAGAGGTCGTGTCATCCATCTGGAACTGTAGTTGTGTTGAACGGATACTGCAGTTGTGTTGAACGGATGAATGGCCTCTGTTCTGTGCAACTGCAATTTCCTTTCAACACAACTGCAGTATCTTTTCAACACAACTGTAGTATCTGTTCAACACAACTACAGTATCAGCTATGATCATGGTCCACAATATAATTTGCAGTAAATAATCACATTGTAATAGAGTAGTTTACATAATTGATGACTATTTTTGGTAAATCAATAGTTGATAATCAATTTGAGAATTTTTTGACTTTGACTAATTGATGGAAATTATATCTTGTTGGAGTGTCTCCACATTAGCTAAGACAAGTGACTAAAATTTTAGCCATTATTAGTAAGCTAGAAATACACCCTTAATTAAACCGCGTATCATTTGCAACGTTGGACTGGGATTGGCCTTGCACAATGGTGATGAAAATAATGGGTCCTATAGGACTTGGGATCAGTGTGTCTCATCAACGTAACAATCATGCATATATACCTGATTACCTGGTAATGTTCCAACCACAAATTGTAATACGTGGGCTCAGGATTTGTATATTAAATTTTTAAACTAAGCACTACTAATGAGTAATGACAATGGAATTGAAGCTTGATAATGCAATCAAACACGTACTGTTTCAGAAATGACTCTTACTTTGTATTGATGTGATAAACCGGGCACAAGTATCTTTGTGGAACCTGATCCACAAATAATCTTTAGATTCTGTACATGAAGTTTATTATTTTTGTACCGATAAATAAATTGAAAACATATCTCATGTAATTACACACATAACATGATAACTACAAATACATAAGCTGTTAACTGCAAGTACAAAATATGTTAATTACAGACATATAACATGCTAACCAACATATATTATGTACATGCAATTAACAATTTCTATGAATGTAGTTATTATGATTTGTGTTTGTAATTATCATGTTATGTGGGTTCAATTTGTTTACATGTACATAAATTATTAACTGTAGGTGTTGAATGTGTTAATTGTAGACACATAATTTTGGTACCGGGTTCATAATGCAATATGAACCCTGATCCATGGTATATAAATTACAAGTCTCTAAGTATTGTTGTTCGGAGCAATTTGATAGCATAACAATAACTACTAGAGAACGATAGTTGTTTAGCGGAAGTAATAACAATAACTAGGTTGCACCCTGATACAAAATGATATTTAGATTATGTATATGTGGATAATTAACATACTATGTGTTTGTAGTTAAGTTTTCAAAAAAAAATGTGTTTGTAGTTAATAAATTATATGCAAATAAATAATTTGAGAGAATATAATATGTTAACTACAGACACATGTGCAGTTAACATATTATGTGTCTATAGTTAGCATGTTATATATCTGTAGTTAACATGTTATGTATTTTCAATTTTTTTTACAGTCATATGATTTATTAATTGAAAGCACATAATATATTAATTACAAGCACATACTTTTTTGATTAGGATCTACTATACAAGGTGAAACCTAGTTGTTTAGGGTGTGAAGACCATTAATGCATCTACTTCTTAATTAATTACAGGTATAAAGAATTTTATGGTGTACACAATTTGTGTTAGGTCTGAATCAATTAATTAAAATTTAAAAACCATTAATGCATCTACTTCTTAATTAATATGTTTTCACTCTCTTTATGGTGTCATTGTATTGGAACTATTTTTTAACTGATTTATGTCGCATCAGATAGTTAAATGAAAAATGCTAATTACAGTTAATTTTATAGGTGACAATCAAAGCAGTCATATCATGATAGTAAAATCATAGGTTTAGTTTTCCTTTCAAAAAAAAAAAAAAAACTAATAATGATATAAAATTATAAGCCCAAAAATCGCGCACCTTAAGAAAAAAAATCACGTCCTTAAAATTTTAGACCGAAGCACTTAAGTGTCAACAACTGATACACCTTAAGCACAAAAATCACGCACCTTAAGAAGAAAAATCATGCACCTTAAGTTTGACCCATATAAAAAATGACCAAATTACCACCGTGTTTTTTTAAACGTTGTTAATCCTGAACGTTGATTTTGACAATATCAATGGCTTTCCTCTCACCACACCTGAGCACCCCAACTGCATTTCCTGAACTTTGATTTTGGCAATATCAATGGCTTTCCTCTCACTACACCTGAGCACCCCAATTGCATTTGAACTGTATTTTATATATATATATATATATATATATATATATATATATATATATATAAATATATATATATATATATAAATATATATATATATATAAATATATATATATATATAAACTAGGTTTCTTGTGATAGTGTGGACTAAGGGCCCGTTTGGTTCGCGGAAAATATTTGAATGGAAGTGGAAGTGAAATTCCGTGGAAAAGTAGTTACTAGGAAGATAAATTATGTTGTTTGGTTGGTGGAAAAAAAGTTGTTGGGAAGATAAATTCTGTTGTTTGGTTGGTGGAAAAGAGTATGGAAATAATGAGTATAAAGACCTATATGCCCTTGTGTATTATTATTAATAATAATAAAATTAATATTTCTTAATACTATTGTTTTAATTTGGGGCCAATTTCTGAGGCATTTTTGGGCCTTTTTTTTTGTTGCAAAATTTTGGGCCAATCTTGTTTTATTTCTTAAAACAATTTTTGAGGCAAATTTTATTAGGTTTTCATTCTCATCTCAAACCTCAATCCTCATTCTCGTAAATGGGAGGCTGCGTCGAATTGAAGAATCAGCAGAGCCAGGGCGTGTGGGGGTTGTGGCTGCGTCGAAGAATCAGCAGAGCAGAGAGGCCGAGGCAGCCGCGGCGAGGCTGAGGCAGGGGTGGTGAGGCGGAGAAGGAGGCGCAGAGTGAGGCGGCGACCGGCGAGGGCAAAGGCGGCGACCGGCAAGGGCGGAGGCGACCGACGAGGGCAGAGGCGGAGGCGGCGACCGGCAAGGGCGGAGGCGACGAGGCGACCACCGACTGTCTTTCCAGTTTCCATTTTGGCAAGGAAGAAGAAGAAACGGGAAAAGGAGGAAGAAAATGGAAGGGTAGAATGGTCTTGCCATCTCAATTTTTGTTCCCAACAACTATGGAAAATAAAATCCGAGGCTCTACCTCAGATTTTGTTTTCCTGTAAATGGAGGAATCCACTTCCCATGGGAATATAAGTTCCTGCCAACCAAACATGAGAAGTGAGCTATTTCTTTGATTTCAGAGAACCCACTTCCCATGGAAAACAACTTCCAACCAACCAAACATGCCCTAATTTGTCATCTATTTAAGATGATCAATAGATAAAAAATGACGGGGTCAATTTTATAAATATTAGTATATATATAATGGAATCAACTTAAGGATTCCATACATATATTTCTTTAGTGTAAGTTCTTTAGTGTAAGTGTGTACAAATATATCTAAAAGCCAATTAGCATAACTAACTTAGAGTAATTCCAATCAAAAGTAATATCTACTATCTAATACCATACCAACTATAATAAGTATTTAGATAATTTTTAAAAAAAAGTTCAAATTAAATATTAATGTTTTTGCCAATTATAAATCTATAATGAATTTCTCCTATATAATATTATATTGATGATATACTTTGAATTACTATATGTTTAAAGTATAAATTTAAAGCCTTTCACCATTTTTGAGACAAGTGGAAAGGGTAAATAATGAGGTTACTCTCAATTGGTCTGTTCGTAAATACTCTTTCATTTTTTACTTTTCAATGTGACAAATAAGAATAAACTACTTTCAATCATATAAGTAGCTAAAAAAATATTCACAAGAATTTAAAAGTAAAAGTAGAAGTTAAGAGTAAAAAATAAAAATTTACGCCAGTATTTCCCTTAGCTACAAGTACAACTATCCCCATCCTTAAAAAAAAATTTTAAAAAAAAAAACTTGTAAAATAGTAGTGACCTTGTATATATAATATTATATATAGAGAAAAATAATGCAGCGATTATACATACACATTGTTTGTTTGTGTGTGTCAGCTTCAACTTTTGTGTTAAGCGGAGGAGGATTAGTTGCAGAAGAATGACGGTGAAAGATCAGAAAGGCGGCGACCGGAAGATGTTTGTGGGTGTTGTGTGGAACTGCGCGGCTGAGTTGAAGCTTTTACTCACAGCTCTCCTCTTCCTCTTCTGCATCATCACCCTTCTTCAGTTCATTCCTTCTCCCCTCACTCTCTCCACCGCCGATCTCCGCAACTGCCTCTCCAACCCCGTCGCCCATCCCGCCGACCTACCGCTCTTCAATGCCGCCTCGCTTCCGCCGCCTCTGCAGCGAGACAGAGCCCTGGAGAACGGCGCCGTCAAACGGGGTTTCACCGCCATTGGCTCCGCCGCCTACAACTTCATTCTTATGTCGGCATACCGGGGCGGATATAATACTTTTGCGGTTATGGGTTTAGCTTCCAAGCCTCTCCATGTTTTCGGCAAGCCGAGCTACCGGTGTGAGTGGGTCCCCGCGGGGGAATCTAAAGATTCCGTTTTTATCCCCGGCCAGAGAATCCTCCCGGACTGGGGATACGGCCGTGTGTACACGGTCGTGGTGGTGAATTGCACATTCCCTGTTCCCGTCGGCGACGGCGACAAAGGCGGCAAACTCTTAATCCACGCCGCCGCCAACGGCGGCGGCGACACCAACTTCAACATCACCGATACATTCGAGGCCTTAATCGAATCTCCCGGAGATTTCGCTAATTTTAGGTCTGTTCTCAAATCTCCGCCCAAATACGATTATTTGTACTGTGGATCGCCCATCTACGGGAATTTGAGTCCACAGAGGATCCGAGAATGGGTGGCCTACCACGTCAGATTATTCGGCGAGAAGTCGCATTTCGTGATCTACGACGCCGGCGGTGCACACCCGGCGGTAATGGAGGTTCTCCGGCCGTGGATCGAGAAAGGCTATATCACATTACAAGACGTTAAAGAGGAAGAGCGGTTCGACGGATATTACCACAACCAATTCCTAATCGTAAACGATTGTCTTCACAGATACAAATTCCAGGCGAAATGGATGTTCTTCTTCGACGTGGATGAATTCATCTTCATCCCCAAGAAAAACACGCTCAAATCCGTCCTGGATTCCCTCTCCCCCTTCACCCAATTCACCATCGAGCAAATGCCGATGTCCAACAAGCTCTGCCTCAAAGAAGACGCCGGGAAAACCGCCCGGAAATGGGGGTTCGAGAAGCTGGTGTTTAAGGACTCCAAGACCGGGATCCGGCGAGACCGGAAGTACGCCGTGCAGCCGAGGAATGTGTTCGCCACTGGGGTCCACATGTCGGAGAACGCCGCCGGGAACACCACCCACAAGACGGAGGGGCGCATCATGTATTACCATTACCACGGCACCATCTCCCAGCGCCGGGAGCCGTGCCGGCAGCTGGTCAACGACACGCGTCTCGCCGTTGACGGAATCTCCTACGTTGTGGACCCCACGATGCGTGACGTTGCCGGAGCCGTGAAAAGATTCGAACTCAAGACCATCGGATCCGTGCTACAAAGAACTCGTCAATAATAATAATAATAATCAGAATTAAATTAAATATTGTTAATAATTAGTGCAGTAATTATAATTATTATCTCTGTTTTTTTCCCCTTCTTTTTCTTTTTAAACATCTTTGTTTCAGTTTCATGCACTCCAATTCCATTTACATCTTTCATTACTCGTATTTATTAGTGTATCATCACTTTTTTTTTTCGATTACTTTTAAAATAAATATAATATAATAGAGTTAATTCCATTTTTTGTCTTAGATTTATAAGTGACAATTCACTTTTAGTCATTTTTTATTAGAATATCCTCATTTGGTCCTAGTATTATTGTGGCATGACCAATTTTAGTCCCCCAGCAACAAAGTTGTAGAAATATCGTTAAATAATAAGACATTTCAATCTTTTTAAACAAAGTATATTGATTCACTATATTTTTTATGTTTATTTTTCTGAAAACATTCATAATTGAAGACCAAAATGTCCTTGTATTTAACGATATTTACACTGATTTGTTGATAAAGAACCAAAATTGGTCCTGTTACAATAATACTATGACCAAAAGTGGATGTTCTAATAAAAAAGGACTAAAAGTGGATTGTCATCTATAAATTAGAGACCAAAAATTGAATTAACTCTAATATAATATAAGTGGGTATAGATTAATAGATAAGCAGTAGTCATGGGCAAATTACAATGCTGTGTGAACCATAAGAAAAATATATTTTTAATTTAATATATTAAAAGTGAATGTACATCGTACAAAAATAATGTATTCCCTTAATACAATGTACATTTTTAATATAATAAAAATACATTGTGTACTAAATATACATTATTTGATAATATGGTCAACGCAATTATGTGGACCATGATCAGATCAAAACAATAGTGATAGGCAGTCATGAGCTCACAACCTTGTCTTTTAATTATTATTATTATTATAATAAAAATAATCTAGGATATTTTATGTATTCTTTGTCTAATTTAATAATTGTGCATCTTATATTTCCTGTTTTTTTTTTAAAAAAAATATAATTTTCATCATTTATTTATTTGGTTGCTAGCTGGATTGATTTATGTTGTCGGTGACAATGGCTACCAACCCTCATCATTTCTTACCATTCCCCACAATAAAGACTAAAGTTTATTGGTTAAAGAGGGCCACTTCATATTCTTTAATTTCTAGAAAATTTACTGTGGTTTATGAGTTATGACCATCATGTCCACGCTGTATTAAATATATAATAAATTATATAAATTATTAAATGGTATCATATATGCTATTCACAATAATACAATATTTTGGGTCTGAATAGATTGCCTACACAGGCTTAGCTCACTAATTTAGTAAGTATTATTTAGGAGAAGAGACTAATGTCTGAACCTTGCCAACGGCAGTGTGAGGATTATTCCCAAATTAAAGTGGGCATATCTCTTGTGCACACTAGTATTTGGTCCTGTCTGCTGAACTTGTGAGTCATCGTGATTTACATCCTCTCAAGTGCTCTCTCAAGTTGGAGTGTGGGGGTTCTTGGAATTGAATATTCAACCTTTTGGGAGAAAAATATGTTGGGTCAGGGTGAAAATAAATTGTATTAATGTGAAAATCAAAGTTGAATTCCATTTGAGTCATGGATTGTTTAATCTTTGTTCTTATGTATATCTTGAGTTTAATTATGTGTTTTGTAAATTCAAAAGGGATTTTTTTTAAAATTTATAAATATATTTATTATTAAGTGTGAATATTATGAGGTAAATTTTTTTAAAAAAATATTATTTTCCTAAAATCAATGTTAATGTTTGCAATAACCTCAGAAGAAAAAAGAAGGAAAAAAGTGGATATTTATATGGCAATTATATAAGTAAATATATAACATGTATATGTGTCTGTGTTGTATTTTTTTGTGTCTTATGTTATGAAATTTTATACCTTACAAATATAAATTATGTACCTTATTGCTTCAATTCAAGGTCTATAATGCTACGTGGATCCAATCGCCCATTACTAGTCACTAGTACTAAAGAAATTCTGAATAATCTATTAGAGATTTGGACTATCCAAAATTGGAAAATAATAAATAAATTCCAAGTGTTGACCTCTCTGCACGCATAGGTACTCATAATTAGTTGGAACTTTAGACCCTCCAAAAATCTACAAATACTCTATAAATAAAACAAAGAATAATATTTGTCTTTATTATTCTTTTTTACTTTTCAGTTTTACAAGTGTTCTTTTTATATGTGTAATTTTCTTTAATCGCTTTTTCTTTTTGGAAAATTGTTGAATAGTTGAATGATTGAATATTCTTTGTGTAAGGTAGCCTGGTAGGTATATAGCTCATATACAACCGACAATATGGCTTTGATGCAATGGCATCCATATTTTTAAAAGTTGTTTTTTTTAATGTTTACAGTCAATTTTACCTACAAAATGAAAAATGCAACAAAATTAAATATTCATAACTATTAGTATAGATCAATACAATAACAACAACAACAAAAAAAAAAAAAAAAAAAAAAATTGTTTCACAATACCCTCAAAATATATTATATAACACCGACCAACTAAAGAGATCATATTATTTGAGACGTTATATTATATTTTGTTATATATGTTATGACTTATATGTATGATAAAGTTTGATAGTTCAAGAAGTTAATATCATTATACTATCATCTAAACAAATTATAATTCTCTATTTATAGATCAATTTGGGAAAGAGGTCGAAATTACAATTGAAAAATCGACTATATATTCTTAACAACTTTTTCTGACCACTCAAAAAATTGGAGTGCAGAAACATTTGATAGCAATGATGGACATGGTTGTTGAAAATTTTCAACAACTATGTTTTTTTTTTTATTTACTTTCAACTATTAGTGGTAAGAACTGTAAGATATTTAAGAACATCTTAGGTACATATCCATTTAAAATTTTTGACAACCTTTATTGGTACAAATGTTACAAATCACTTTCGATCGGTGATCTCAAATAACAATGATTTTTTAATCTTCAATGTGATTAAAAATATGATTTCCAATTACAAATCTTAAACTTTAAAGTTTCAACCATTATTAATGTTTAAAAATATAAACTTTTCTTATACTTATATTTTGGATTACATATTATTGTGACACTACACTATCATTATCATCATCATCATAATATTATTGTTATTATTATAATATTATGCATGCGTATTAAACCAACGGGTGGCAAGATTTGTCGGTATGAAGACGAAAGCGACTATGGATATAATGATATGGCTGCAAGTCGGAAATTAAGATGATGCGTGTCGACGGCAAATTATGCTATGGACCAGGTCACCGGCGAATCTACTTTCATGTTCACAATTTAAAAATTCTATATTCACAATAAAAATTCTATATTCACAATTTTAGAACTTTATGTTTATAATTTTAAAACTATATATTCACAATTTTAAATCACAATATACAAAATTACATTACTCAATACTCAAGACCGAAATACCTTTGTTTAACGACATTTCAACAATTTTGTTGACGGAGGACCAAAAATGGTCATGCCACAATAATACTAGGACCAAATGTAGATGTTTTTTGTTTTGGTAAGGCAAATGTGGATGTTTTGATAATAGAGGACTAATAGTGGAATGCCACCTATAAATCTAGGACAAAAAATGGAATTAACTCTTACTATAATTTGATTTTTAAGTTTGATTTAGTTTTTAAATTTTTGTTTTGATTTTTTATTCATACTGGTGTTTTGAATGTTATTATATTAAGATTAATTGCCTTGATTTTTTATTTTTAAAACTTTTATTCCAATTATTATAGAGTCATACATAACCAATAAACCAAACATCAATATTGATAATCATTACAATTTCATTCTACTACCAAACATACAAAATATTTTCACCAAAACTTGTTACCATTACTAAATATTTGATTCTCATTTGCGGACACCCTAAATCTTTCCTTTCGGTGTTTACAGTAAAAAAAATTCAACTGGGACGGACAAACACAATCCAAATCGAGCCCTAAAACCCGTTGGATCCAACAAATCTAATACTCCTTATAATGCAATCATAATTTGCAAAGAGGTGAGACAGAACTGATTCCCAGGCACAAAGCCCGGCAGTAATCGTGGGAGGCTTCAATGCTTCATATATAGATTCTTAAACCTCCCCCAGGTTTCACCAACTCTACCTCTGCTTCTCAATTCTAAATTGTCGCTTACATTGTTTATTTGTATAAAATATATAGAAATATTATAAGGTGTCATGTTGTACCCGATACAAACACCCTAACGTAACAAATTGTATATTTGTATTGGATATACTGTCAATATTAATACTCACCACACCTGCGTAATTGTATCAAGTACAACACAACATACATGTTGAGCATATAATATATGAACATAAATGTGCAATTAACTATCATATTGAACTTTTAGTTGAGATAAAACACATATTTTAATTTGGTATCATAGTCAACCTCATGCACACGTGAAGAGATGTGTTGAGCATATAATATATAAACATAAATGTAAAATTCAACTATCAACTTAGACTTTTAAGACTTTTAGTTGGGATGGAGCAGATGTTTTAATTCAGCATATCATAAAAGTTTTCATATATATGTATGTTGGAACAAATCCCTTCATAATTTGAAATGTGAGTAATAATGTATGTAAAATATAAGTAGAGGCACATGAAAGCATGTGGCAAAGAATGATGTACATACAACCACAAATTATGTCTGTGGGGTAGACCATTCAGCAGGACACAAGGAATACAGCATGTCATTAATAATGCAGTTCAACAATTACAGTGAGTTTACTGTAAAATGGGTAAGTTTACTTTGAAACCAGATTCCTACTCAACAAGTATGGTACAAATTCAGTCTATGCTCATCACCTTGGGATTTTTTTATTAATTGTAGAAAAGCAGTTCATCACAGTCAAGCCACTGGCATACTGTAAATCTATGAAGAAGCTCGGTTGCCCAAAAAACAGCTCAAACAAAAGACAAGTTTCA
>CM008345.1:17006019-17020828 GCA_002525835.2 Ipomoea batatas
TGAAGGACTTATGGAACGCAAAACCGTCTCAAAGTTCCAGCACAAAGGCCGCATTCAGGTTAATCTTTCTAAATTGAAGGATATATAATTTATCCTCGACTAAGAGTTTAAACTAATAGTTCAGTTTTATATATTATATGCTTAACACTCCGAATATGCTTCCTGAACAGGCTATGTTTCGGCTTAAACTCATAAGGGGTCCGGTCGATGCCAATGACAGTCGGCCATTACATTTCAAGGCGTCTGAATCGAACAGATCAAAACAATCTTCAATAATGAATCTGAGGTAATATGTTTCTACATTGTGATCCCAGGAAGTGTAATGTCTTCTTTACATGTCTTACATGTTTCATTTGATCCCAATCATATAAATATCTTACCTTTTCTGAGAAAAGAGAAGGGGAAGTAATATGAAAGTTTTGATTTATCGTTTATGATGTATCTGCAATTCAAGGAAGGAGGGACCATTGTGCCATCTCTACTTAGCTTCCCTTTTGGCTTAAGGAATATTCATTGTCTTCTAGGAAATGGCGGGTGTAGCGAGGCGCGAGGGCGAGGGGTAACCTTAAACCTTGGCTCTTTGTCGTATGAATTATCTGTATGATGAAAGGCGGGACGTTATCTGTTAATGATGCCTTATTTTGTTGTCAGTCACAGGAATGGAGATGTAAATGTACTTGCTGTTGCATATTTAGTCTAAACGTTTTGATTAAATGAAACGGTTGCTTGATTCACATTTGAGTGAATAGATTTCTTGACCATATGAGAAGTAGATGAAGGAATAGATTTCTGATTCTAAAGGATATTAAGTCCATCTGGACCTATTTGATGATATATTGCTATTAACCATCACTGTTTATCTGTTTTCAGGGACAGATTCAATGCTGTTCAGCAAGGTGTTGCAGATTCCAAAACAACTTCCAAAGAGGAGACTATTGGCTCAATAAGCCCTAATAGAGACGTTGTCGATCGTACCTTAGTAATTGGAAATGTTTCCACTTCTTGTCAGGTGAAAGAAGAGAAACATCCTCAACAAGGGGTGGAAACCTCGTTAAGTCCACAGAAAAAGTCTGCTGAACCAAGTACCCGACATTCGGGGAGCAGTTCTGTTGCAGGCATTCAACTTGACGGGTGTTCTAATAGCAAAGAAATTAACTCTGCTGTCTACGAAGTAACAGGGCAAAACGTGAGCTCTGGAGTTGGGCATAATGAGTCAATAAAATCTTTGGAGATTGCAAGGCCTCTAGAAACTGGGGATACCGAAGAAAGGAAAGAAAACAGTCAGCAGGTTGCGGGAACCAGTGAATGGGGCTGGGTAAACGAGTATTCTCACGTGCGAAATGGATCAGATGAATCGCAGTACGATTTCAGGGAACAAGAAGATGCCAGTCAAGATTGGATAATTGATGTTTCTCGCCCACAGAGTGTGTGGGAAGATCTTAGGCAAGCTAGATACCAAGAAATGCTCGATCCTTTCTTAGATAATCATGACATTCAAGAACTCCTCGAAAGGTATTTCACTCGGATAAATTCTGTCACCTAATATGGAGCAAATCCCTATGGTTTTCTAACTTTAGATTGATTATTACTTGTGTGTAGACCAAAGGAATCCAAGAATGTAGGATAAATTTGATCTGTTCTTGTCCTCACTTCCACTTCACTTTCTTATTACTGCACACAGGAGAAGCGTTTCAAATTTCCTTTATGGAGGCATGAGGGAGATCATAGATCGGCTAATGATATCCCGCTCACAAGGACACCAAAGAACAATTGATACTGCTGTGCAAGAAGTAAAAGAACAAGCAGCAGCAGCAGATGGCGGTGACAGGGTGGAAGAGCGACGATGCATTGCAAGTGGGGAAGGTGAATATCAAGAAGAGGAAAACGAAGAAGAAGTTGATAACCGTGAAGAAGATAATGGTGATAATGATGAATATGGTTGTCAAATCCAACAACAAAATGAACCTGCAGGTTCAGTTGATCAGACGTGGAGCTACAATCAAGGCCGTGATTTGAGTGACGAATCTGATCAGACCACATCTGCATACTCCCAAAACAATGAACCATTCCGGTCCCCCTCCCAAAGGCATCCTTCAATTGTGAGTTGTTGATTGATGCTGTTATTCCAGTTCCTTGTTAGGCGGCTACTTTGTAATTTCATCGGGGCTAGAGACATAATAACTTGCATTGACAGGAAATACAACTCATATATGAACTAAAGACTCACATGGAGCAACTCCATCAAGAGATGTTTGAAATACGAAGATCATTAAAGAGTTGCGTGAACATGCAAATGAAACTACAACGTTCCATCAAGCACGAAGTCACAGCCGTGCTTGCTCAATCAGGTAATGAAGGGCGGGCATCAAATTCACCACTTTTTATCTTCCGTCTGCTGAAACTTATGATCTGCAGAGGTCTGAAATAATAATACATTGAAATCTGACGAGTGCAGGGCATAAGAGGGGGAAAGGTTCAGGCAATAAACGCTTACGCAAAGGGTATTGTTGCATTTGCCAGGACACGAAAGTGGACTCTCTTCTTTACAGGTAATCTTCACAGAAGCTCATAAACTTTGATTGACGCGATTTCTTCAAGTTATAAACAAGGCAATGTTCTGCGTTGTTCAGATGCGGGCATATCTGCACCTGCTTCAACTGCGCTCGCCAGTTGCAATCAGGCGACGGGAAGTGTCCAATATGTCAAGCTCCCATCCTAGACGTCGTGCGAACACACACTCATTAACACAAGCAAAAAAGGGTTCATGCTTAAGATGAGATGTATAATTCTGGAATAGGTTTCTGCAGGTTATTAATCTGTTAATGTGCATATCACATCAGAATGACTGATGATGAATGCCCACTCTTCTTCACTGAACCTAACGGATAATGCATCTTCTTTTGGAATTTTATGAGTGAGTGATGGTGAAATTCTGCTCCTATGAATTAAGCTTTCTCCACAAGTGGCCATGGACCCAGAATCATGTGACATTTTCTTATGCACTCAGTGGGCTTAACTTTGTCACAATCACAATCTCAATCTTCTAGCCTCTTAATCTTGTCAGCGTTACATGATGATACAATCAATTATAATTTGAATCAAAATAAATAAATAAAATATATAATACACACATAAAAAAAATCTAACATGTTGATCAATAATAGCGCTGATTAAAATGCAGTAATACTTAATTTTAACATGTTGATCAATAATAGTGCTGATTAAAATGCAGTAATACTTAATTGTATCTGGTACCACTAAAATTATTTTCAATAATAAGGCCTTCTCCAATAGATAAAATGTTGGTGTGGATTTTGAGGAGTTTTTGGAGGTGTGATTAAAAAAAATTATTTACGCGCCCAGGCGGGCGCGTGTAGTCGCAAGAGTTGCGGCACCCGCACGGGAGGAGCACCGCTATTCCCAAATGGTGGGTCCCACCATTTCTGAAAAACCTTCATACTTGCAGGGAGCACTATTACCTTCTCTCTCCTTACTATCTCTCATCCAACATGACAATTTTGGCCTAAGAAAACGTGAAAGAGCTTCTATTGGGAAAGACCTAATACCATGTACAATTCATGACTGTACATGGTATTATTTAAAGTTATTCTAGATTGTACTATATACAATTATGAATTTTACTTGGAGTTATTAGAAATGGTTTCCAATGGTAATATGTATAATCAAGTATTATTAGAAATTACTCTAATATTATACAAATGATGTTGGAAATTTTTAACAAATATGAAATTTTAAGTAGCTATTTTGTGGTATAAATATACGTAGTATATTATTATTGTATGTTCAAAACGGATAATGAGTGAATGATAAATTGATTATTAAGATAAGACTCATTTGAGTTAGAAAATGGGAAAGTAACATTTGTCCCACATTTAAATGAGAAGTGAGTTTGCACTAGAATATATACAATTTCTTTTTAGAAAGAGTTTGAATTATATAGGACAAAGACTCTCATCCACATAAGCCTTAATTTGGGACTAAGTTTGGGAATGGAGAGAAATGAGTGATATAAAGATTAAGGGGTTGTTTGGTTGGGTGTAATTTAGGGGGAGTTGTAATTCATTGAATTGGAATTCAATGAATTTGACAATTACAGTGTTTGGTTGGAGGGAATTGCAATTCCCTCCTCGGTGGAGAGGAGGGGCAATTATATGGGTGTAAAAACCATTTTGCCCCTCCTCTCAATCCTTTTTTTTTTCTTTTTTTTTTTGAAATTATTATTATTATTATTATTGAAAGAATTATTATTATTATTATTCTTTAAAAAAAACTTATTCTTATTATACTTATTATTATTATTATTATTATTTTGAAAGAATTATTATTATTATTATTATTATTGAATGAATTATTATTATTATTATTATTATTACTACAACAACATAAGGGCATTTTAGTCATTCTGTCGCTTCTTACATGTCAATTCCCTGTACTCCGATTCCTGCATACCAAACACTGTAATTTCAATTCCTACATTATTCATTGAATTGCAATTCCACCGAATTACAATTCTTTTCCCCCCTAATTTCCTATTCCCAACCAAACGGCCTGTAAAATGTTGTTGTGCAATAATAATAATTAAGGGCAAAATAGTCATTTAAAAATTTTTTTTTTCCTTTCTAACCAAACAATGTAAATTTCTTACATGTTGAATAACATTGGAAAAAAAATTCAAATTACAACTAACCAAACACCCCATTATATTCTCAGAATTCATAACCCTTTATTATATTTATTTTTGAAGTAGAAAAATAAAAATATAATTTTTTTTTGAATACTACTAACTCTATTACAATGCAATATCTGTTCATAACTACTTTCTCAACTTAGAAAAATAAAAATATAATAATTGAAATCAAATTTGATAGTGAAATATAAAAGGATTCAACAAAATGTCACCTTATCCTGGAAATGAGGATTGAGACATGCCTTTAAAGACAAAAAGAGAATCACTTCCACAACTCCCGCTTAGTACAACAATACATTTTCCCCAGGATTTTGGATTCCGTACTCCCTATGTGCAAATGCAATAATTAAAATAATTTTATTATTATTTTAGTTTAAAGGACATTTTAGAAGTGAATCACTATGTAGTGTGATAGCATATCTGTTATCGTCTTAGATGAGTGGTTACAGGATCAAACTCCGATGTGGGCCTATTAATTCTTTGGTTGAAAAAGAATGAAAAAGTATAGATCATAACATATACTACTTTGTAAAGAACCATGAGTGTTTAAAAAAAGAGAGGACATTTTAGGAAAAAAATTTTACTAGCAGAGTTAACATCTCTTACTTGAACTAGGGATGCCAATATACTACATTGTAATAAAGAATCATGAGGTAATGTTTAAAAAAAATGACATTTTAGGAAAAAAAATTTTGCTAGCAGAGTTAACCTCTCTAACTTGAGTATAGGGATGTCAATCTTAACTTGAAATCAATGGATTGTTTTGATAAGATTGAAGCATTTTAGTTAGGGCTAAAAATTTTAGTCGAATAAAATATCAATCCGATAGTCCGAACCACTTAAAACTATTCTTTGTTTTACAAGTGATGTGAAAAAAATGTACATGAAATTTATATATGTAACTTCGTCTTTAGTATTTTTTTTAATTAAATGTGTAAATAAAATTTTAATAAATATATTACAAAATAAAATATTTTTATGAAATAAATAATAAAAAACTTATTATAACAATTACTTTGTATATTTTAATGTAAATATATTAATTAATTTTAGATGAAATTTGGAAATAGAGGTTTAGATTAATTGAATGATATAAAGTTTATATTTTGTATTTATTCGTGTAAATGCGCTAATTTATTAGAACTGAAAGTTTAAAATATTAATTTGAAAATGTTAAAAGTTTTAGTTGAGTCCGTCCGATAAGTCCTATAGTCCTAGGTTTTAAGGTTATGACCAAAAATTTTAAACTGACAAAAAAAATCAATTAGTCGAAACTAATAAACCCAATAGACTAAAACCGGAAAGATTCTTCTGATTGAATTGATATCCTACTTGAGTCAATACTTTTCGGCGTGGACAATCAAATTTTCATCTAAACAGATATGTTGAAATCAACATGACTATGATCTTTTGAAAGTCATGTGAAAGAAGTTTGGTGAAATATTTCATTCCATCTCCTTTATTATATTCGTCGTCGTCCTTCAACTAAGATATACATGCAATGTTTTCTTCATATAATGTTGTTACAATTCATTTTCTAGAGGGCAACCCATGTGATTTTGGATGTGATGCTTGCTTCATCTTATCTTAATAACCAATCTTATTCTCAGTTTCTCACCTTGTTTTTACATGATTTGATGTAGTGTGAGCTTTCGAGCGACTTTTTACCTCCTGAATCTGTTGGCAGAAATGATCCTTGGCATTACGGAATTAATATGATTAATTCCAATCATCATTTCAGAGTTTATTTCTTAATTAAATAGATTATTAGTGGGTGTAAACGGGTTGCTAGTGGGTAGATGTTACATTCGTGTTATAAATGATATGATTAATGTGATTATCCATTTCCTCTACTATATATATTCGTAGATGAGCAGCAGATTTAGAAGAACACACGAAAATACACTTATTTTCTCCCTCTAAACACTGCTCATCATTCCTTCAAGCCACCTGCGTTTCATCCCATGTTCTCGTTCACCAGGCTCCAAGTTTGTTTGCTCCCATGAGTTGTCACAAGATAGTGTAGGATGGTCCATCATGTCCAATCCAAATACCAAAAGATCTAATTTGGACGGAAAATATCTCTTCGATCTCGGATACGCTTAAGAACCGGTGCTCAATCGAAAACAACTCACAAACTTTAAACAATGCATCCTACTAAAAATAAAAATAGCAAAATATTTTTTTTTTATTCTGATTGGAGGGGGGAAACCCCAAGGCTAGCTACAAAGAGGTCAGCATAATACGAGGGGAAGGAATCTCCAAAGAGTCTTCCCTTAGCAGGTCAAGAATATCCCGCTTAGGATAAGACAGAAGCTGGCATGTCTTTGTTCCAATTGAGAGCTTTCTTAGCTAGCTAACACATCCGCTACTCTATTTTGTTCCCGATAAAACATGTAAAATATTTTTAGTCATATCAAGCGGCTAAATAAGAAGGTGAATAATTTTTTAAAATTTATATATTTTTTGAAACATTAAATTATCTCATTTTAGTTTTACATGACGACAACAAAATAAGTAACAAAGCCCTTCTTTAAATTTGATACACACACACATACACACATTTATTTGTTTGTTCGACGGTGAGCATGTGGTGACCTATAACCGAAAGTAGTGGATATATACTTGTACGTATATTAGGTATATACATAACAACTAAGATCGTACGTTGGTGTATAAATAAATAAACGCCACGTGGTGCGAGACAAAGAGTGTATATATATATATATATATATATATATAGTTATTACTTGTATAATAATACGTATGGAAAGGAATAAAAAGAGGAAAAACACAAAAAGAAGAAGCAGCAGAGAAAAGACCCAACATGTGTGCAATCAACATTTTGTCTTCCAATTTTGCTGCCTCACTTCGACATTTTCCTAATCTTATCATCAACACGCGTCTAACATATATTTCACGTTTGGGGATTATTCGATTTCTTTAAGAATAAAAAATAAAAATCTTGATACATGACGTGGAAGGATTGGTCTAGTGGGTGGAGCATAATTCTGATATTTTTTATTGTTATGGGTTTGATTTTTATCAACACCTACTCAATCGAACATGTTGCATACACTCTCGGGTAGTGTCTATGAATTTTCATCATCACTTAAAAAACTTAATACATTTAATGATTTAAAGAGAATTGGAGTATGACAGGTTGTGGGAGTCTTATGTGCTTGGCTAGCGAGATTATTGGGCAGATCAGAGATCGATGAAAAGTCAAATCTAATATCAGGTGGTTACGAGATTGTTGGACAAAGGGTTGCTAAAAGGCCAGGTCAAGTCTAACACCTTGCATCTTGAAAATGTGGCGATATAAAGAAGTAAAGTTGCGTCTTCACTGTAAGATGGATTCAAGAGAAAGCAGACCTTCGGGGTACTGATGATCGTGACCTTGTGAATGAGGCAATCGGCTGGTATAAAAAGAATTGGAACATTTCCATTCGGGCTATCTATCGCGAGCAGAACAGGAGTGCGGATGCCTTAGCTAAGGTAGGCAATGTCCAACGGATGGAATGGAAAGAGTTCTCTTCATGCCCATCCGAGTGTGATGAGGAGTACAACAATGACCTCATACGTGCCATGCAGTGTCATAGAGTGAGGGAGACTGCCTAGTTTTAGTCTCGCCCTCAGGGTACCCCCTCCCTTGTTGATCTAAAAAAAGTTGCGTCTTCACTACGAGTTATATATAGCTTTTGACGTAGTGACTGATAAGCGCTTGATAAGTTGCAGGTTCAGGACTTTCCATAATCTTGTTATGGATATTTTGTTGTAAATAATCTTTTGATATTATTGGGAAATTAAAGAAAAGGTATATAAAATTGGATTAACATTATATTGTGAAAGCTGGAAAGACAAGAATATAGGAGGAAGCTAGGAAGGAAGGTACGTTGTGATAAATAATTGTCAATTGATTGATGATAGTATTAATGTAAATTATGATAGATAGATTGATAAGATGTGAAGGAGCGAATCATGTGTTTTGCCTCCTCATTATTTGTACATGCAATTATGTGCTCTATGCACATGCTTTGTTTCCCCCTCCGTGTGGATAAATATGTGATTAATTACCCTCCATTCATCTCCAATTTCAGAATTGCTGCATTATAAGTAGGATTTTTTTTTGTTGTTTATAATTAATTAATTTTTTATTAAAGTAACATGGAAAAGTGGGAAGATATATATTTAGGATATTTGTAGGCCGGGTAGCTTATAACACTTACTCTTATAATATCTTTGACAGGGTAATTGGGTACCCGACCCGGAACTGTCATTGGTGACCAAGACAGTTGCCGTTCAAACTACCCAAGAGACCTCACTCCTCAGCATCAATGCACAACAGTCCAACTCCTCAGCATTGATGACCAACGTTCAGCTCCTCAGCATTGATGACAGACGTTCAGCTCTTCAGCATTCAACACCTCAGGTATTGATGTCCAACGGTCACTGAACTGAAAGGAATAAAAAGGCTCACAACCACATAGTGAGGGAGGACACTTCTTACTAGACAATACATACTGAATTCACTTGTACATTGAGCACTACGCTCAATATTGTATTCAAACATTCAAATACTCAAATAATATACCGGTAAACACATTATTACCGTCAATCTTATTTATCCACAATATATTAGGAGTGTTTGATAAATATATAACTGTTAGCTGATTGAGTTAATATGCTTGACTAATGAATTGAATAACATTAGCTGATTGTAGAAATATGTTTGGTAAATTAGTTATTAACTGATAGCTGATTACATGCAAAACACAAAAGACTATATTCAAGTACTTAAAACCTAATTAATAAATCCACCCTATTTTGATACCTAAAGTGAGTATAAACAATTGGAAAATGTTAATAACATTAATTAATTACAACCTATTTTAGAACCTTGGACAACCGGTTATTGACTGACAAACATAATCGGCTGAATTTTATTTTTATTTTTAATAATTTGACGAATTGTGATTTACCAATAATGTATAACATACCTATACACATTATTGAGGTTTCAATTCCACTTGAAATAGCAATTTTCCTTTCCTTGAACTATGTATTTGCTTAAATCTTACTATTTTGACCATTCATCACTTCTTTAGAAAGTAATTCAAATTCAAGATTTCACACTTTTTGTTCATATCTATTGCTTGCAACTCAAGGATTAGATTATGCGTTGAGGGAATTGAAGTGGATTTATATGGATCTACTGATGGCAACAAGCTACCAAAGAAAGGGCTGTGCTTCACTACTCCCATCCCATTTTAGAGCAACTGATTAATTTATTGAAAAAGAAGTATTATAAATTCCTTCTATTTATACTCTTTTCTTCAATTCTTTTTATAACATCGGTTTCTTGACTTTGCTGGATGGTATCTTGGATCCTATAAACTTACTCCAAGACTCATGATAAGGTAAATCGAACTAATCTAGTTTTGAGACTCAACATCAAACTGTACACTTTTGCGCAGAATGAGCCAAACCCATACCAAACCCCCAATGTTCCTGGCGAGAAATCGAACCTCTACACTACCATTAGAAGTAGGTCTTAAGTGAGATTTCTCATACATTAAACCAATGACGAGATGCCAATAAGTAATTAATACACACTTTAAAAAAAAAGTTTAAAGACAGTAAAAATAAACAAGATAGATAGATACTCTGTATGTAATATCCTCCTTATTATTTATTTATAATAATAAGTAACATACCTTTTTGGTATATTATATAAATTTTCAAAGGGATATGAGGATTGGTATCCAATAAAATATTGATCCATCATAGCATATGAGAGAGCACTTTAATATCTCATCATCTGCTTGATTGACATGTACGTTACCGGTCTAGAGATATACGCCAGATCAGAATGGTGTAACCTTGGAATCTGAATTCTGAAACTCCAATGAATATATGCATACTTTGCTGAATGTCATGCCCCATCACACCACTCGCAATCATTAAACTTCTCCATTCCCAATAAGAGGTTAAAATGCAATGCCCCAAAATAACTCATAAATATCATCCTCAATATGGTATTAATATTGATTTGTATATCTGAGTGGTTGTGGGTATGGGCGCACACATATATCATTCGGATCAAATAAGAACATGTCTGCATGAGAGAATTAAGAATCAATCAGAATTGTTTATCAGGAAAGATCTAATTAACTAAAAAAGGAAAGAACGTGGTGATATTTTTATAAATAATTAATTGAAACTTTAAGGGTAAGTAATAACACTATGGAGTGCAATTAATAACAGCATAAAGTACAACAATATAAAGTATACATGTGCAATAAAATTAATTGCACCCAATGTTATCATTTATTACACCGATTGTGAAAGTATACTTGCACTCTGTATAGTGTAAAAGATTGCACTTTATAGTGATGTTACTTGCACTTCAAAGTTTGAGTTATTTACAAAATGTTTTTGCATTTTATTTTTTTTTGTTAAATTTCTCTTGATCTGTTAGGTTTTTCCACATAGACGTCACCAAATAGTTCATAGTTTTCTCTTGGAAGCAATTCTCACAAGAGCGCATATATATAGAATTTGGTTCGTATGAGAACCCCTCTTTAGGTGATGACCTGTGGATAAATCCAAACCATCAATCTACAAGATCAAATTGATAGAAAATCAAGTAAAAAGAAAGCGGGGGCATTTTCATAAATATATATTACAAACTTTATATGTATAATTGAGATCAAACCCTATCTCCAAGTTTTGAATGCTTATTTTTTTCTTCTGAAATTTAATTAACTCAATATCCACTCTATTGTAAAATTATTGTGTCAGAATGTACTCCTAATCATGTAAAATATTCATTCTATTAGCACAAATTTATATTACTAACTAGCATTGTGGAAAAAGTTGGATATACATACATAAAGATGAAAGAATTGAAAAGGATTGTGGGCAAGAATTGAAAAGGAAAGAAAGTGAAATTCAGGCCAGCTCTAAAGGAAATAGCAATGATTGGTCTTTTCCCACCCCCCTTCACCTCACCTTGCTAGATTTGGCTTGGGTTTTGGGTTAACTCTCCGAAGCTGACCTCTAGCGGCGCGGCGCCACCTGTGACTTTAACATCTCCCAAACCTTTTCCCCTTCATTAACTACCTAAGCAAATCCTTCTTTTTGTGTGCAATAATCTATAGTACTAGTATGCAAGTACAAAATGAAATTTGTACTATAGTAACTAATCTGGATGCAACACCAATCTTTAAAAAAAAAGTTCTTCAGAAATCAGAATGGGGTGGGATAAAAATTAAGCCGAATTAGTGGCCTGCTGAATACACATACGAATGTTGTAAGAAGCACAAAGAGCCAGCTAATGCCTCCAATGAAACCTGTGACGTCTCACTTGAGAGGGCCACAATGATGCCGCTTGATCACAATATCTTTGGTTGGTTACTAAACTTTAATTAAACACCAAGTTGAAAATTTAGAATTCAATCAAGAATTCTTGACCTAACCATTAGGTCAAGATGGATGTGAAGTGTTGAATAAATTAAAAGGAAGTGCCCTTCACAAGAAGGTGTGTTATGTATGGCAGACCCCAACTTCCCCATGTTACTAACTTCCCCTTGACCTGTCCCCACCACCCAACTTTTTATAAATTCCCATCCCTCCTTCATTTTCATCTCATCAATACACTATTTGCAGTGCTCCTTCAGTAGTCCTTCATTTCCTCTTTCCCCAAAGCTCTTAGTACCTAACCCCAATCCTCCCAATATTTACAAAGGACACACAATATAAAATATACATACAAAAAACACAAAACAAAACATCATGTGTTCATCCGAGACTAAACTCCAGGCAGCTCCGAATGTTCTTCAACCCAACCGAAACAGAGTCTCTCTGTTGGAGCGGCGCAGTTCCCCGAAAAAGCCCTCCGCCGCCGCGGTGCTGCCCCTTCCGCCGCCGTCTAGGGCGGCGCCGCCAATCACCACCACTCCTCCGGCGTCTCCCAAGATAAAATCGCCCAGACAGCCCGCCGTGAAGCGGTCCGGGAACGATCCCAATGGCCTCAACTCTAGCGCCGAGAAGGTTTCGACCCCGAAGCCGTCGCCGGCCACCTTGTTGGCCAAGAAGTCCAAGAAAGGCGGCGCGGCGGTGATGATTGACGAGCCGGGAAGCATAGCGGCGGCGAGGAGGGAACAGGTGGCGATCATGCAGGTGCAGAGGAAAATGCGGATTGCTCACTACGGAAGAACCAAATCCGCTAAGTATGAAGGGAAGGTGGCTTCCGGCGACTTCTCCGCCGCCGTAACGGTGGTCGTCCGTGAGGAGAAGAGGTGCAGCTTCATCACACCCAATTCGGACCCCGTCTATGTCGCTTACCATGATGAAGAATGGGGAGTTCCTGTCCATAATGATAAGTAAGTATATAGATACTATATTGTAACAAAGTCAGTAGTATTAAAAAAAAAACTCCTTAAAAAGACATTAATAAATTTTCTTTGGGTGTAATTGCAGCATGTTGTTTGAACTATTGGTGTTAACTGGTGCACAAGTTGGATCAGATTGGACAATAGTCTTGAAGAAAAGGCAAGATTTCAGGTATATATATAACATTTGCATTATATATTGATAATTCCTGAATTTGTAACCACAAAGTTATAAGTTGACTCTTAATGGGAGCTGTTTGTTGGTTTTCTTGGTTTGAACTAGTCAATTATGGAAATCTAGGCTGGTTTACCTTTTTGTGATCTTTTGGTCAGATCATAAAACGGGGTTTAGTTACAAGTTTGATTTTTAGTGGAAGCTGTATATTTGCTTTCTTGGTTTACGTCCTTGTATTTCTTTATTATAAGGCAGGATTTTTTCGTGCACATTTTCAGATAGTGATTGCGAGTTTTATAGTAACTTAAAGAATTTTGGTGGTTGTTAATTGCATGGTGTGTTTTTGTGCAGGGATGCATTTTCAGGGTTTGATGCAGAGGCAGTTTCAAAATACACAGAGAAGAAGATAACTTCTGTAAGTGCTGATTATGGCATAGAATTGAGCCAAGTCAGAGGAGCTGTTGACAACTCTATCAGAATTCTTGAGGTATTAATCATGCATTATTATGATATGATTTACTAATAAATCTTTAAAAGTTTGCATACTTTAGGCTTCCTTTCACACGTTATTATTATGATTTCTTGGTTGGCACTTGGGAAGTGAAATTAATTAATTAATGTGGGCTTAATTAACATTAACACACCTTAATGACATCAACACATCATCCCACATGCCCCACATGGACTAAGAATATAACAAAGCAACTAGCCAACTATAAATCCAATTTATTCCAAAAAAAAAAAAACTATAAATCCAATTCAAGGCACACCTTGACTAACTATATGTCACATCTCACATGGTCTGCCTCCAATCAATTTATTTATTTTTTCACTAAGCAAAATTAATTCTTGTCATTAACTTCACTCTTTTGTACAGGTCAAGAAGCAATTTGGGTCATTTGATAAGTACCTATGGGCATTTGTGAACCACAAGCCAATTGCCACACAATACAAGTGGTGCAACAAGATTCCGGTGAAGACCTCAAAATCAGAAGCCATAAGCAAAGACATGGTGAAGAGGGGTTTCCGGTACGTCGGTCCAACCGTCATTCACTCGTTCATGCAGGCCGCCGGCCTTACCAACGACCACCTCACCACCTGCCCGCGACAGCACCCGTGCGCCGAGCTGGCCGCTCCACAGCGTCCATCCATCGCCCCTTCAGTATAAATCAACTGCCTTCAACAAATCATCGTCGCCTTCAGTATAAATCAACTGCCTTCAACAAATCATCGTCGTGACTTATCATGATTGACTAATTAACAGTAGATAGCTGTACTTTTTTTGGTTGGATTGATTGATATGATGCAAGTAGTTTAATTTGAAGTTGTAATATGATTTGGGAGGTGTGACATGCATGTTGTTAATTAAGATAAATATGTAATTATAAGTAAAATAAGAGTTGAGGGAATGGGGGGACAGGTTGCATGTGCAAGGGGGGCAGGGGAATGGTTAAAGGCATGTGTTTGGTGCATATGCCTTTCATTTATTCTCTTGACTCACCCCCACAAACCTCTATTATTAATTTCTTG
>CM008345.1:17021150-17032039 GCA_002525835.2 Ipomoea batatas
ATCTTCTTTTTTGGTTGGGGATTGTAATGTTTTGGATGATGTTCTATATAAATAAGTGGATTGTTTTGTTATTTTGATTCTCTTTCTGCCATAGTTATTTATGAAAAATAATAAGTATTATTTAAGAAGTAAAATTCCTATTATCGCATGTTCCTTATTATCAAATGGAAGATCAGAAAAGCTAAGTACCGTGTAGTTTGATGACATAACTGTTGCTTTCCAAATGGAAGGTCTCAGGATTGAAGGAATAGGTGAACTTAGAACCAGATGGAAAAGTGGAGCCATGAATCGAGGTCTAGGTGGGACGAGGTTGAACCATGTGGAGCCAGGAACATGGGTCTAGGTGGAACCAGGAGCCAAAAAACAACCAAAATATATGTCTTGTTGTTGGGGACAACTCCAACAAAGTTAGTTGGGCGCGTTATTGGCTTGACAATCACAAGATTCTAAGTTATTAACTTTTTTTTTTGTTTGAACCGGTCAACTATGAGCAACTTAGGGTCGTTTACTTACTCGAATCTTGTGGACTTTTGCCGACTAATATCACAAAGAAAGCGGTGTTTATCTTGTGCATACCCTCAGCTAGTGACGACAGGTTTCCATCATCACCCAAAAAAAAGTGCATATCCTCAGCTAGCTAGTAACAATAAGTTTTCATCGGCACCAACAAAGAAGAGGAGAAGGAGAAGAAAAAGAAAAGTGAGCTACATGCTAGCACCAAAAATGAACTGAGTTTCCTTGGTCAACAGAAAACATTTTCCGTTGACCGCATTTTCCAGACATTGCCAAACACCGAAAACTCGGAAAATATTTTCCGAAAGTCATTTTACAGGTTACCAAACACACCCTTAGTTTTGACGTATTAATTGATTATTGATTGATTTTAAAGAATGAAATTTTATTTTTATTTCCTTTTTATCTGTCTCTATGACAACTACATTAGTTATCATATTTTGTAATTTGATGAAGAGTTGTTTTGATTGGGGTGGGAATCTGGGTGTCCCAATGTTAGAAGCATTGTATAAGTTAAGGATGGTTTCCCATGTGCAAAGATCCCCCCATCCCACCCCCAAGCTTTATAATTTTCTTTATCTTTTAGTTGCCTTTTGTGATGGGAGGGATAGCATATTTTGATACATGCACATGGCCAATAATACTTTAGGTGTACAATTGCTTTTCGACACAAAATGGGAGTGGGATTTGGTCAACTACTTAATTATGCTATACTAACTATTACTCCTTATAATCACACACAACCCAAAACAATATCCTTTTGTACATTTTAGCTGAAAAATTGCTTATTTCTAACCATTCAAAAAATGATGAAAATTTCTCATTATTCAATATTTTTTTTTTGTTACGAGAAAAACCTGTAGCCACTTTTGAAGGTATGTCCAAAGATAAAATGTTCTCTTTGTCTTTCTCGTTCTTCAACTTTTTCACTTGTTATTGGTGGTTGTAATAATAAATTCATTACATTAGAAATCACTTGTAATTTCTGACTACTAAAGTGGTTGGACGGAAAAATTTTCACAGCTAATTCAAAATATTTATAAAATTTTACTTCTTATGTATGGTGAATAAGAAAGAGGAGAAGAGAAGAGAAGAGAGAGAGAAAAGAAAGAAAAAGAAAAGGAAAGGAGGAGATGGAGAGGAAATATGAAGAAAATAATTATTTTTTAAAAAAGAAAAATAAATTAAATCTTTCTATTTGCAGTGGGTTTCGGTGTGCATCACTAGGTTTTTGTTTTTTGAGTTTTTACCTTTAGATAGAAATATTTGCTTTTTGCCTCTATGGTTGCAAGGAAAATGGTTTAAAATATTTTTCTTTTAATTTCCAATCACTGGGTGGTCAAAAATTTAGGTAACCATTAGGTAGTTAGAAATTTAATTTTGATAGTAACCGATCATCAACCTTGCTTTCAAAAAATTTCAATGACCTTTTAGGTAGTCCGTACTATACTATTACCAATAGTCATTTGTTAAAAATATTAAAAGTGACTGATAAGGTTGTTTTCATCTACAAACTCTTGTTTTCTAATCTTGGGTATATCCTAATTGAGATTTGAATTTAAAACTTTTATATTATAGAGATTCACTAACTTTAATCCACCACAAAAAAGTGTTAACTAATAATCTTTGTTAAGACATTGATACGATATGACTATCTTGAGTAATGTTTTAACAAATAGAAAACAAAGAGAAAGAAGAATAAATTTTACTTTTGATCACCTGACTATTATACATAAATCACATTTGGTTATTGATTATTAAAATTTTTTAATTAAGTGTATGGCTATATAATTTGTATCACATTTGATCCTAACGCCGAAAGAAGCAAATTAAATAAAATGCTTCTTCAGGAAGAAGTAAATGGAGTGCTCGTAGAAGTGTTCCTTTTGAAAAAAACAAATGAGTGCTCCTTCTTGTTCATTATTGATGTGAAAGAATGAAAAGAATTTCTTGTATTCTATGAAAAGAACTCTACAGTGATCTACTATTTATATATTTATTATCCTAATAGGCTCATTTTTAAGAGGAAGGCCTAGGGTTTCACTTTCGGGCGGATCACTTCTAACAATAGTTGGAAAATTGGATGATAAGACTAAAATGTGATACAAATTAAATAATCATACACCTAAATAAAAAAAAATTTAATAGTCAAGGATCAAATGCCATGTATAATAATCAGGGGATAAAAATTAAAATTTTCTCGAGAAAAAAAATAAGGTGTGCATTTAAGTTGAAATATTCTCCAAACTGAAAAATGAATAAAAATACTTTACTTTTTCAAATTTGTACAGAAATAAAGTTGTTTTCCTAAAAAAACACGAGTAAAAAAAAAAATTTATTGTTTACTCGTATTTATGAACATTATATAATTCTACACTTTGTTTTCCTACTCAAACTAATCAAAATAACTTCTAGAACTGATAGACCAATACTATGGCATCATTTTCAATTTTAACCTTTTTAAACTTATTTATTGACCAATCTCTAACATTAGACTATAATACGAATATTTTCAGAGGTTCAAAACAAGAAGCACCAGTGGTCTAGTGGTAGAATAGTACCCTGCCACGGTACAGACCCGGGTTCGATTCCCGGCTGGTGCAAGCAATGACGATAGCTGCGTTCTTGTGGTGATTTGGGTCTCCACGGCTTGTCTGAACTTACCCGACGACAAACAGCGCCTCTGAGCTCTTCATACTTTGTGATTTTTTCCCCAAAGAATTAGTAAAATTTCCCTACTATGTTTAACATTTTTATTTCAAATTATTTTATAGTAAAATCACTTTTTGATTTTTTCCCCAAAGAATTAGTAAAATCTCCCTACTATATTTAACATTTTTATTTCAAATTATTTTATAGTAAAATCAATATTTCATGTATTATGGATTTATAAATATGATATAATCAATCATATTTTGTTACGTCATATTTTAGTTTCCGTGACGCATGCTCTCGCCGTCCGTTTGCTGAACCGCAGTAGGGACCATTTGGCCTCCAACGGCACGTGTCATTGGCTAAGCCGCCGTGGCAGAAGGGTCGTGGCGGTCGCCTTGCCCTGTTTTTGTGGATCGCTCGAGAGGCGTTGGCGTCTTAATTACTTAACAAAATATGACTCTCGGTAGCGGATAGCTTGGCTCTCGCATCGAAGAAGAACACACCTACTGTTAGCTAAGCATCGGGCGATTAGGGCCTGAGGACCTGAGCGAGGACTTTTGCCAAATGGTGTGATGGATTGACAATTGATGTGGGCGAGCTCCGCCGCACTGTATCTTGAATCAACCAATTATACCATGTCAATGGTTTTTCTTGCATTATGGACCTTGGTTTAAAACAACATTCATATTATGTACATGCAGTTAACATATTATGTATTTTCAATTAATAGATTATAGGAAAAATGACACTTTTCACCATGAGTTATATGTATATAGCATTCCTCCCCTCTGAGTTAATTGATGGGGCAAATATGAATACATGAATAACTGAGGGAAAAAAAACTGTTATAAGCACATAGCTTAGGGGAAAAATGTCATTTTCCCTGGATTATATACCTATAAATAAATTGAAGATAAATAATATATTAAGTGTGATATGTAGATAATTTATTAACTGAAACTATATAATATGTTAACTGTAAGTACATAATATATTAATTGTAATAGTTACATAATTGATTAACTGCATGTGCATAACATGTTAACTTCGGTTACACAATAAGTTAATTGTAGCGGATACACAATTCATTAACTGAATCTACATAATATGTTAATGACATATACATAATCTAAATGTCATTTTGATGATAATCAACAATGCAAGATAGACTCTATCTACTCTATAATATAACAATTGATCATGGACCCCATGAACCCGCCTCTCAATTAACTCAGAATCAGGTTGCTTGGTATTTTGCCACCATTTGGCCCGTTTAGCTAATATGTTAGCCACACAATTGTGTTCTCGGTAGCAATGAGTAAGTATGATAGTCCAATCCACTAGCTGCATCTTCTAATGATATAATTTAATGTGACACTACTTTCTTTTCTCTTGTGATATGTCTTTTGATGAGTTTGCAAATGGCGTCTCGGCAAGACCAATGGATATAACATATTGTTAAGGTGATTTAGCAGAGAGACGAGATGTTTGGTTCAATTTATAAATGACGACAAGTAGTATTGTTTGTGAATAAGCCCACATACCTACAGGCCAGTCTAGTACTAATCCAAGTTAATTTGTGTAGACCCAATAATAGTAGACATATTTTGGCATCTAATCAACTTGCTTTTCCTGTAAGTCTGTAAGCCAAAACCCATTTGATCAAAGCCCAATTTGCACAAAATATTTAAACTCAAATTTTATAAAATATGTTTCCTTCACTGACCTCAAAGACTTTGTTTTACTCTCTTTTTAGCAAGTTATACTCACTAAGTGGTCATTTTATGGTATAATTTTCAGTGGGATCTATTTCCAATTTTAGCTGAGTTAAAGTGTATTCGGAATTTTCATAGTGAGATGTTTAATTTGATGATATATTATACAAACAAAATGGATAATGAGTAAATAATTAAGAAATTGATTTTCAAAGTATACCCATTAGAGTTAGGAAAATGGAGTTTGGAAAGCTTTGAAGGAGTTTTTGTCTTACATTGAAAAACAAATGCGGATTTGCACTAATATATATACAATTTCATTTTTAGAAGAGTTTGAATTGTATATCTTAGAGATTCCCTCGCGTGTAGAGTGGTGCAAATCAAAAAAATTCAAAATGAGTCTTGAAAAGGTTTGACTCTTGCTCCCCTGCTATAAGGTTAGATTTCTCATAATTAAGTTTTTTATCCATTTTATGCTACATTATATTTATATCTAACAAAAGCTTCATATCAATTTGAGGAAGAAAAAAACAAAAGAAAATGTTCATAGAGATGAAAATGGTGAGGTGGTTTAGTATGTTGTGAGGTTGTGTAAAGAGAATTTAATTAATTTGAAATATATCCTCAAAATTTTCAATTACGGTTATTCAAAATGAATTCAAAGTGGGTGTCTTATACGATATTGTCCGTCATTGTAACTTGTAACTTTTTTAGAACGAGAGTTATACTTTATCCACTCGCCCACTCGGTCACCCCGTCCAAGAATTGAAAATGTTTATTATTGAACATATGATCGATTGTACATACAAATGTATACCACAAACTTCAAAGAGATTTGGCATGGTAGGGTTTGATTAAACTTGGTACCATAACCTTGTCTTGGTGCCCAGTTGCATGCATTCCTTGTTTCCATTGATGAGACATCAACCATGCCTATGGCATATGATTGATGTCAACGAACGAATCAATTTATCTTTCATATTGTATATAAGTTGGCTACTCCACTTGAATTCAATTCTGAACATCATATTTAAATGATTTAAGCCCCAGCTATTTGAGCCAATACTTCCATTTTCTTTTTCCTAATCACACCTGCAAAATCTCCTCAAAACCCCTACACTGTTGAGGAAGGCCTAATAGAAATCTTGGTATGTACATCCCACAACCCAAATAGTTGCCCAAAAAAATATTTCTTCAATTTCTTTAGTTAAGAATTACTCCGTATTTCATTTATCAATCTCTTATTAAATACTACCTCCGCCCCAAAATGGTTGTCTGGTTCGTTTAACGAGGCTTGACTGAAGTAATTTTTAATCCAATTTTTCATAATATTAAGTTTAACATTAATACATAAAATTTATATATTTAGAAACTACATTAAAAGTACTATTAAACAGAAAAAGTTAAATTTAAAAATAATAAAAAATTACTAAAGAAAATAAGCAAAGAAGAAAGAGTTGGTTTGACCAATGAATAGTAAATAGGACAGGTAAAATGAGACAGATAAAGTATGAGTTAGGCCTAGTTGGGCCTAACTAAACAATAAAAATCTTGGCATAGTCCGGCACTCCGGAGTACATCTATTAAAAAAATGTTTTTTTCTTCAATTTCTTTAGCTCATATTATTTACATCTTATTATTATAATAATTATTAATCTGTATAACTGTTTTAAATTTTAATTTAGAATTTTATTTTAATATAAAAAATAATTAGTATTTTTATAATAAATAACTTTGTAATAGATTTATATTTATGTTTAAAAATTGAATCAAATAGAAAAGATATATAATTTTTTGACTTTCAACCAAACAAAAAAAAAAGACTATTCTTTTTTGTTTTCCTCTAATATAAACACTAAAAAATGAAAATATTTTCTAAAAAATTAATCATTTTTCAAAAAATATTTTCTCTATTCCAAACAGACCCTTAGTCTTTACTTATCTTTTTACTAATGTGGGAAAAAAAAAAAAAAAAAAACACCATTTAGTATATGTGGAATGTTTTTTATTTTTATTTTTATAGATAATTTAGTATGAAATTAAACTTTTAGTTGTATGAAACAAACATTTTGATACATTATACTAAAATATAAAGAAAATTAGTTAATACTTATTATTCAAATAAGAGAATAAAAAGATCAATAATTTTTGAATTTATCACATGTAAAATAATTTAAGATATAATTTCAATGTGTTAAATTTGGAATTTTAATTTTCTTTTTTATTATTATACATTTTCATTATGTGGTGTAGTTTTTAGCTATCGACACAATCTATAGTCAATTTATTGTTTTGTGAATAGTTTAGATCACAATGGGAAAGCCATATAATGAGTCTAAAAGATTGATTCGGATGGACCCAAAGCGATAAAGTGACCATAATTTCTAAGCAAATACTGGAGAGCTCAAGTAATGATTGTGGGAGTGAAAAAGATGATTACCTTGCAGAATCCTATAAATTAAAAGCATATTCTAAACGCATAAAATATAAATGAATCCTACGCCATGTTTATTATGATAGAAAAATTTATGTGACAGATTTGATCGAAAAAGTGTTAATAAGAATTGATTATATGATATAAATTAGATTTCACCTATTTCATTACGTGTTTTAAGGTGAAAAAAGGTAATTTTGGTAAATAAAAAAAAAGTTGGTATAAGGGGTGCAGTGCAATTAAATTTATGATGAGGGCAAACTACTATGAAATTTACAGATCATCTATCCACTAATGAACATTATTGGCAATTAAATTATAGCTTAAATTATTGTGAAGAATGGAATGTTATTTACCAACTCAACTAACTCCGTTACAAAACAAAACAAAAAAAAAAACAAAAAAAAAAACAAAAAACAAAAAGAAACAAAAAAAAAATCATATATTGATGTTTGAAAATATATTAGTGGATAAGTCCTAGCTGATTAGGGTTTTGATAGGTTGATAATATTAGTGGATTGTAATTTTTTTTTTTTTGTAAATTAGTTGTTTATTGTTAGCAAGTAAAATTTAAAATGATTTATAAAGATGAGTCTATTGTTTAATTTGTTGAATTATTTTTAAATTATTTTTAATTTTAGATATAAAATATTTAAAAAGTTCACTTTTAAAAAATTAATATTGTTGTTGCTGTTATTACTGTTGTCGTCACCATTATCTAAGATTTATCTAATCAAAATTTTAATTTGACATTTTTTTTATTTTACTAAAATAGGTATTTTTTGTTGATCTCATTTTTTAAATAAATAACGAAACACTGAAAAGTCTAAAAAATAACTTTTGAAAATTATTTGTCCGAAATTTTAGAGAGAACCCAAGCTTATGAAGAGGGGTGAAGGGTGCAACATGAATGCATGCAACATCAATCATTATACCGCAGACTAATATTTACATTATAAAGTGAATTACTGACATGAAATACATTTTTAATATATTGAATTTTCATTTATATACAATTGTTCATCATTTGACGTGGACTACGGTATAACTTGCTTAGACAGCACGGCATGGGTATGTGGCCCCAATGCCCCATGCTAGTCCATCTAACCCTAGTAAAACAAACAACTCCTCTGGCGTTGCTTTACCAAAACAAAAAAATTGGACTCCTAAATTGGAACACAACGCACCAACTCTTTCGTCACCGACAAAATTTTACACTCTGGAATGCTCTTCGATCTGCTCACATGATCAAATCATTTGTATAATGTTCCCTATATTTACAAACCGTAAATAACTGACATAATTAATTTCGAATTTTAATGTTTGACAGGCAATAATAGAAATAAAATTGTTTAAAGTTACAAGGACAATGCAATTACACATTTACACATGTCATGCAACCGACACCGATTTCATGCGTTTTACTATTTCAATAGGCCAAAGAATTAGGTAAATCACAGCCAGCTTCATAATTATTCATTACTATTAAAATGGGTTGATTAATTCATGAGATAAGATACTATTATTATTTTATATATTTTTTGCTGTCACCATTGAATATTCTTGAAAGACATTTAAAACCCATCATAAAAATTATATTGTAAATGATCCTTATACTTAGACATCTAATAAACATCAACGTTCACTTCCTTTAATATTATGACTAATAAAACATGACCAATTGTGTTAAATGAGACTCTTGATAGCCTATAGTAAATGATGTTAAGGACTAAACCCTTTCTCCCAATGACAATATAATATTACGTTACTCATGATAGACTATCTAGAGCTCAATCTTAACGCCCTGTGTAATACCAATTTTATATGTAAAACTACCCATCCAAAATTTTAATTAATTCTATATAACACCTCCAATTAGTTGTAATCACATTGTAATTGCCAAAGACCTTGTGGTCAAGTGGCATCCGGTGTCCCGATTAACACTCCCACATGGATGATGGGAGTGAGTTTGAGCCTCAGTGGAGTCAATTGTTGACTCGTTGTGCTTCAGTAGGTTGAGAAAGTAGCTATGAACAGGACTTGTTGTGCTTCAGTAGGTTGAGAAAGTAGCTATGAACATGACTCGTTGTGCTTCAGTAGGTTGAGAAAGTAGCTATGAACAGATACTACCTTGTAACAGAGTCAGTCGCACTCAAAAAAAAAATCACATGGTAATAGAGTAGTTGATAATCAATTTGAGAATTTTTTGACTTGACTAATTGATGGACATTATATCTTGTTGGAGTGTCTCCACATTAGCTAAGACAAGTGACTAAAATTTTAGTCATTATTAGTAAGCTAGAAATACACCCTTAATTAAACCGCGTATCATTTGCAACGTTGGACTGGGATTGGCCTTGCACAATGGTGATGAAAATAATGGGTCCTAGGATCGGACTTGGGATCAATGTGTCTCATCAACGTAACAATCATGCATATATACCTGATTACCTGGTAATGTTCCAACCACAAATTGTAATACGTGGGCTCAGGATTTGTATATTAAATTTTAAAACTAAGCACTACTAATGAGTAATGACAATGGAATTGAAGCTTGATAATGAAATCAAACACGTACTATGTCAGAAATGACTCTTACTTTGTATTGATGTGATAAACCGGGCACAAGTATCTTTGTGGAACCCGATCCACAAATAATCTTTAGATTCTGTACATGTAGTTTATCATTTTTGTACCGGTAAATAAATTGAAGACATATCTCATGTAATTACACACATAAGCTGTTAACTGCAAGTACAAAATATATTAACTGCAGACATATAACATGTTAACCAACATATATTCTGTACATGCAATTAACAATTTATGTGAATGTAGTTATTATGTTTTGTGTTTGTAATTATCATGTTGTGTGCGTTCAATTTATTTACATGTACAGAAATTATTAACAGTAGGTGCAAAATGTGTTAATTGTAGACACATAATTTTTGTACCGTGTTTATAATGCAATATGAACCCTGATCCATATGGTATATAAATTACAAGTCTCTAAGGATTGTTGTTCGGAGCAATTTGATAGCATAACAATAACTAGTAGAGAACGGTAGTTGTTTAGCGGCAGTAATAACAATAACTAGGGTGGACCCTGATTGAAAATGATATTAGATTATGTATATGTGGATAATTAACATATTATGTGTTTGTATTCAAAAAAAAAACATATTATATGTTTGTAGTTAATAAATTATATGCAAATAAATAATTTGAGGGATCATAATATGTTAACTACATACACATGTGCAGTTAACATATTATGTGTCTATAGTTAGCATGTTATATATCTGTAGTTAACATATTATGTATTTTTAAATTTTTTTACAGTCACATGATTTATTAATTTTTCTTTGAAAACACATGATTTATTAATTGAAAGCACATAATATATTAATTGCAAGCACATACTTTTTTTATTAGGATCTACAATATAACGTGAACCCTAGTTCATGGCATAACAATTGTGTTTAGGGTGTCAAGACCCTTTATTTACAGGTATAAAGAATTTTATGGTTTACTGAATTTGTGTTAGGTCTGAATCAATTAATTAAAATTTA
>CM008345.1:17143045-17155660 GCA_002525835.2 Ipomoea batatas
GTTTGCATATAATCCAGTGTGCTAATGCAATTATAAAGTCATAAATTCAAATCTTATAAATTATATATTATGTTAAAGAGTTTTGAGTTAAATTTTCTCTTGAATAAGAGTCAAATTTTACGTAGATGATTCAAACCGAGGTTAAATTAGTCATATAGTATGAAGATATATAATGAAATATCTCAAAAAAAAATAAAAAATTCACATGTACTCTACTTCAATTCTTAGAGTTGTTCACACAATATTATCAACATTTTTTTTCTTTTTCTTTTGTTAAACGTGTAGTGTAATATATATATATATATATATATATATATATATATACACACACACACACAATACAGTCATTGTCTTATATTACGTCGTGAATTCCTTTGTGATCACGTTGAGCAGCTCGCAATAGTGACCATCACGATTCACGACCATCAGCACGAATCCTTGTCTTCTGCAAGCTACTGGGCAGTGTCACGGCATGAGCCCAGTAGTGAATTGAATCCAATGTGGCTATTTTGGCATGAACTTCGAGTATAAATTACTTGGAGTGATTGTTTTGACTTAACTTTTGATCCCTTAGTTTCTCTCTCTAGGTCTTCTTCCATAGAAACTCTCCCAAACACTTCTACATTGTAATCCATAAACATTATTGAAGATCTAGAGGAAGAATCCAACTTGTAATTGCTTTTAATTTCAATCTTCAATTTCATATTTGATCTTCTTATTTCCATAATCAAAGCTAAGTGTTCATTTCAATTGCAATTTACTTTCCTTTCTAATAATAATTCCCTTGATTCTTCATCTTAGCTATTCAAGTATGACAATGTCTAGCTAATTCTTAGGGAATTAGGATTTGGTTTTTCTTGTTAGGATTCTAGCTAGAATGTTTTGAATTGCAATTAGGAAGTGACTTGATGTATTAACTTCATTCTTGTTAGAAGTGGACTTTGTATGGGCTATTGTATGGTGATTGCCACATCATGCAATAGGTCTGGGAGGTGTGTGGTTGCTAAGAGATTGGGACTACTATATAGCCTATTCCATACTTGCAATTCCCAGCTTGCACCGAGATGAATTGTAACAGTTTTTTTTTCTTTCATTTTTTTTAACCTCATACCCAACACACAAATTGGATTATTGTCATTGTTGAGTAAGGATTTAAAGGGAACGACATAAGGGATTTTTACATGAAACCACATTGATAAAAATTACTTTTTTTTTTTTTACTAAACCAAGTGAAACTCCTCTTTCTTATTTATATGTGTCACTTCAAATGCATGAGTTGTGAATGCTCCACCACAATGGAGTTGTATATGTATTGTTGTAAAAGGTAATGAATTGTACAATGAACAAAGTTATTGATAGCTCACATTCAAAGCATTTGTTTGTACTTATAAGTAGCGTGTGTAATAACTCCTGTTATATGTCTTCACTTAAAAAGTATGACTCTCCTCTATTCACATATATCTTGCTCATCTAACAACTTATATGCATAATTGTTTCCATCCCAACCAATCGTCACATGACTAGCACCGAATTGACCGCTTCGTTGAATTATTCTCATTACTTTTAAAAAAAATATTCATACACTTTCAATTCATTTATAAAATTGATCTTACTTCCACATCACCTTAACAAATTATTCAACCGTTTACCAAATTTACAAAATTTGCAAAAAATACAATCCACGTAAGCCTAAAAAATGGATAACGTAAAACATATCCATGTCAAATTGAAAGAGTAATTTCTTTCAAAGATACAGTTAATCTAACCAATTTTATCTGTCATGTTACCATTGAATACAAATTTAATTGCAAAAATAAATACACGTGACATGATTTGACTATTTGACATCAAATCTTGTCATCTCAATTAAATGCTACTTAAAATGCAATTGAATTATAGTAATAATTAAAATAATCCATCACAAACGCTTAGAAAAGTAACAAAATAAAGACTTTAAAAACAAAATTATCCATCATGAATTTATAAATTGTATGCCCAATTTCGATAAAAATAATTAGAATGATAATACATAATGTGACATTAAGATAAAATTACATATTTTTGTACTTATATTGCACTCATTTTTAATGTGACATTACGATAAAATTGATAACCTCAACTTTTAAAAAGCTAATACTACTGGTCCCATGATCCCATCTCATCACTTTAAAAAAGTTTTTAAAAACATGTGTTAATGTAACACAATCTTTGACCTATTATTTGACCAAATAATTTAAGTTTGAAAAGACAATTTCAACCTTCAATTTGAGCTGTTTTTTTTAGAACTTATTAGTATTTTTTTTTTAAATATACCCCATATGATATTAGTTGGATTATGTTTGTAATCATTGAGATTATAATTCATTAACTTATAATTGAAGATTAATTAATTAATTTATTGTCAAAATTCAAGTGACTTAATAGTAACCATGTATACTTTAAATTTTATTAGAATATAATTACCTTAAAATTCATGATAAAATACAATTAATCTTGTTTGAATCGTGATCTTATTTAACTGATTGAGGTGGACAGATCAAAAGATAAACTTTAGATATATAAGGTAAAAATTAATCACTCTAATTTCACACATAAAAATAAGATTAATTTGTACAAGATTATAGCTCAACTAATTAACTAAATTCAAATAGGATAAATCAATTACAGGTGTTTAATTGGCAATAATTGGATTTTTTCCCAATGTTATTCGGCATCCACGAAAATTACATTGTTTGAATTGTAATTCTTACTTTATTTATATTTTTTTCACGAAATTACAATTTAATTATTACCTTTCTAATTCTCTCATTCAAACGAAATACTTTTTTTTTTAAATTGGGTGTAGTAACATAATGATTAATTTCCTAACTAAATTGTTCTGGGACAGTGAAAAAATTGATCTGAATATTTAAAGTTGCTCTGCACCACAAACCAAGAATCAAATCTTAACTAAATCTTTAATGAAATATGGATAAGTCCATTCCATTCAACCATATCCCATATTATTCTAACCAAACAATCTGTTAAAACATATCTCATAATTTATCTCACCCAAGAATTCCATTTATTCAATTCTCCTCACAGAAAATACGCAACCGCACGGGAGAATTACAAACTGCCACGTTTCGTTTGGGGATTACGTGAGCAGAGGGCAGAGGCTACTGAGTGGAGAGTGTTGCAGTTGCTGTCTCTGTCACCGTCGTAGAATGTTGCGTAGAACCTCCTAATCACTTCGATAATTATGTTTATCATTCCAATTACTTAAAGTAAAAGTAGCACAGAAAAAAAAAAAAAAAACAGTCTTCAAATACTCTAAGAACAGGAAGAAGATGACCCTCGGATTCTCTTCTTTGCCTTTGGATAATTATGTTCAAGGTTCGATCTCTTCTCAATTTTTCGCTTGCTATTGTCTGTACTGTGAGTGGATTGGAGTTTATGCTTACGCGCTTTTCCTTTCCGCTTTTTTCTTGAACTAAATTACTGTTACTTATCTTGTTTGGGTTCCGATTAGTTTTCATCGGAAATTAGCGTGATTAGAGGAATTGATCGGTGTGGTGGGCCCTATAAGAAGCAGGCGGCGGTGGGGTTTTTTGATTTTTTTTTTTTGGGTGCTGAGAAATGAGGGGAGGTGGTGATGCGGTGGGAGACGGTGGCGCCGCCGCGGTGACTGAGTGCGGTGACCGGATATCTGGTGCTGAGAAGCCGTGTTTGGAGGCCGGCGATCAATCTTTGCTTGCCATAGTGGTTTCTGCCGGAGATTCGGTTGATTGTGAGGAGAAAGGTTGTGTTGAGTCTCCCCAGAAGGGTCACTTATCTAGGAATTCAAGTTCTCAAGAACAATGCAGGTATAAAAATCTAATCTTTGGCCCTTCAATCTTCACTTATTGCCATTAGAACTGCTCAAAAGTCAAAACATTTTTTACCTAGATTGTTAGTTGTCTTGTTGAGTTGGTTAGATTGCTAACTACTTAGGTTTGCATTTTGTCTTGATTCATGATTCATCTATGCTGAAGTATATTAGAATGTTTGATGTACTGTCTGTGAATTTAATTTGGGAGCAAGTTGATGGATCCCTATTCATATATCTGAGAAATGAAGAATACAAATCAATGAGGATCAGTGTGAGTTGAGTTTGAGAATCACATCGTACTGCATTTTTAGCTGTTATTCATTAAATGGCTTATGATGATTCAATGGGAGAATGAGCTATATTGATGTGGAGGTATTGTTATTAATGTTGCAACATACTGTTCTTTGCCTGCTTTCTGATACTTCTTGGTATATCGCAAGAAGTATCAAACTGTGATTCCGTTTTAATTGAAAATTCCATACTTTTTATTTAGTTACAGCCAGAAGTTTGTTAATTGTCCTCCTAAAATTCTCTAGTTCATGTTATCTCCTTTTCCTCGTCTACTTCTTGTGCTCGGGGAGAAACATCCAAACCATTGATGCATCCCATGTTGGCTAGTTACGAGAATCTAGACTAATATATGAGGCTTAGGTTTGACACTTTGGCCTAGCTTTTGTGGTGCAGTTAGGGCATGAGTTTGCATCAACCATCCTTGTTGAACTCCATGAAAAATGAAATTTATTATATCATGTGCTATTTTCCAGGGTATGCCAGCAGGAGAAGGAAGAGGATTTGATAGAACTTGGATGCCACTGTCGTGGTGGGCTTGCAAAAGCACATCGTACATGCATAGACACATGGTTTAACACAAGAGGTTCAAATAAATGCGAGATATGCCAGTAAGTCATTAGCTAAGGGGCCTTTTATTTATTTGCTTCTCTGGCTAACATGTTTCTAGGCGTGCCTTGTTTGTTTTTTTTTGGGTAATGATCATTGGTTAAGAATTGTTTAGTTATTCTTGTTCCAGAATAGGATTTTTTCCCCCTTTTATGATAGTGCAGCTTGCAATTTTAATGCAGGCAAGTTGCAGCTAATGTGGCAATGCCCGAGTCCAATGCCCCTGTAAGTGCCTTCATTGAAAAAATCCCTAATTCACGGCTAGAATCCTCTATCTTCTTCAATTGCAATCTGCACCTCCGCAGCAACACCTCTGCAACCTGAGCCTCCGCAACAGTGGAATGACACATATAAATCTAGGACCAAAAAAAAGAATTAACTCCATTAGTATATTACAGTAAAGTGAACATTTGAATACAAGTATCAAGTAGTTTAACCAAAAACCTCAAGCCTCTACTCTATTCAGGATGGAATATTAAAAGAAAAATCAATGATTTTCCGAGACTATGGTGGAATGTGGACATGTGTGATTTCAAATTCCTTTCTGATTACCTTAATTTTATTTTTAATTTTGCGAATAATATTACTCAAGTTTCCCCCTCCCTCACCCCATCAACCGGGAAAAGAAAAATAAAATCTTAATGATGCTGACATAGATTATGTTTAACATTATATTTCTTCTGGTTGACAGGCGAGTTACTGGGTATGGAGGGTTGACCCGTCTTTTAGAGGAGCAACTATTGCACCAGAACGGAATAGGGTAAGGCAGATCTGTTAACTGGGTATGCCTTTCACCAGTACTTTTATCTAATTCACTCGTCTCTGAAGCAGTAATGTTGTAACAGGGGTGTTTCAGCCCACTTTGGGTTGCATTCTCTATCCTCATTGGCGGTCTCTTATTGGATCTACTTATATCCCTTACTCTCGGTGTCTCTGCACTACCCGTGAACATTATAATAGGTACACGCTTTTTGATTTTATTCTTGTTGCGAATTCTTTTGCCTCTAAATCTTTTAGAGAGTGCACTTGCTCAAGTTTCAGTGGCAAATGTTGTCTAGGTGTAATAGTCGTGCTTGGCCTTGGAACGGCTTTTCGGCTTGCGCTTGAGTTTTGCCATGATTGGAGTGTTAGAAGAGTCGTGCATAGGGTGGAAGCAAATGTCAGCCTCGGTTTTCATCCCGCCTTACAGGCGGGATTGAACATAGAAGACGAATTAAGAATCTTAAACTGCCATTACTTCGTGGGTAAGTTAGTTCTGCTTCTATGCTGCACTTTGCCCCCTTTGAAGCATTTTGACCTAACTCCTGGAAGAAAGTCTCGGAGATGCTGCTGTCATCCGAGTTATGAAGGGCTTGTTTTTGCGTTTCTAGATGGTTGCTATGAGTAAGCGGATTTAATTGCCCCCGTTTGGGTCTAGGAATGACATTGCTTTTGTAACCAAGTCTCTGTATTTAATGTACATTTGTCCCCCCCTCCCCCTAAAGCATTGGTTTAACCATAAATATTGCTTATCTGAGTTTTGACTTTATACATGCTTGGACAAAAACGCAACTTGTTACCTTCGAGGTGCTAATTTAAATATATTGTGCCGAAAATTTGCTTCAGTTAGTGTGATAAGCTTCTGTATGCTCGGTTATTGGCATGAGATGTATTCAGGATGTCACAGCTTCTGGAACTCATCAAGAACCGTGACAACCTGCAGTACTCGGGGGCTCGGGGCTCGATGACAGAAGCAATGGCGATCCGTCTTGGAACTGGTATGGTTTACGACTCCTTGTACCATAAGGTAGAACCCTTTTGTTCCTTTTCGTCACATTAGTATTAAACTGAGATGCATTTTTGATAGAAGATTGTGAAATATCCCTTGTTTTTCCTACTTCTGTTTCCCCAATGGTGACTTTTGTTTGCTGCAATCTGATATAAATAAGCTTTGGAATGGTTCTATTGTAGAAATCCAATTGCCTGGAACATCCTTAAACTGTACTTCTGTTGTTTGTCCTCTTGTTTAAAGTTTCTACTTTTGCCCTACTTTTCTAATGAAATGCACCACATAGTGTTCAAAAATGCAGCACAATGAAATGCACAACAAAATACACTACACACTAAAAAATGTATCACACCGTATCTCACTTAATGGTACATTTCCAAACACGGGTGTATTTATGCCTACCTAATAGCGAGTGACTGCATATGAAGCACGGTCTGCGCGGAATCTGTTTCTCTCTATATATATAAAAGTATTACATATTTGAAATTCATTTCACACAAAATTTTGTGAAATAATAATAATAATAATAATAATAATAATAATAATAATAATAATAATAATTTTTATCATAATTAGTGGTGGGTCCATGTAGCTTTAGAAACAGAAACATTTTACACTGAACCCACTTTGTGATTTATTCGATTAGGTCAGTAATCCAACACACAGGTTTCAATTTCTTTGTTCTATATGCTGTCTGAGCCAGCATATTCCAATACCTGTGTTTAGATGGATAATGATGAGAAAGACAATGGACTTATACAATATCAATTATTGCCAACATTTTATTGATCGAGCTTACCACACTGACATCTTTTAGTATAATTTATTTATTTTATATGATTTGTGAATTATTACATGTGAGCGAGATTTATTCAATGCACACATTTAAATAGTGACTATAAATTTCTTCCTTTCATTTAATAATACACCTAAACCAAAGTAATACTACCTGAGACAGAGTTGGCTAGTTAAGCGCCCACAGACCACAGTTTATCTATATTCCTTCCCCACGGATAAGGATGACCTGTTTGGTGTTACAGTGAAATGAATAAGAATAATACAACTAAACAAAATTAATACTATATTTCAAAAAAAAAAAATAATACTACATGGGTTAACCTATGCAATAATGTGACATATTATGATTGATTGATTTATAAGATATTATACTCTTGAAAATATTTTTATTTTATTTTTCATGTGTTATGGTGTATTATGGCACACTAATTCTTTGAGAGATCTTGTGATTTTTTATCGATAAATCACGTGTTACACTAGAAGAAATTTATACCATCATGAATAACTATTATAAAATATTTTCCAAAATTAAATTTGACTCTTGCTGGTTATTCGATTATTAGGCCTAGGGTATTCGTACCACTTTCAAATGTGGGTTCCAGTGTTGTATCATTCAATTCTTATACTATGCTCTATGGTCAATCTTGCATTGTAAAGTGTGGTTTAAAAATTATGTGTCGATTATGTGCTTTTAAATAAATTGAAAGCATATAATATGTTAACTACAAATACATTATATGTAAATTGAATTTCATTTTGAATCAGAGTCTATAATACAATGTGGACTCCGGTCCATGTTATAATAGACTTGTGTGAGACTGTTTCACGAATCTTTATATATGAGACATGTCGGATCATGTCAATATGTAGATGTAATATTTATACTAGCAAATGTAATACTAAATAGTGTCAAATTTTTTATTTGTAATATTATTTTAAAATTATGAAAGATAATGTAAAAAAAATGGTGACACATTTTTTAGATTATATATTTGGGTGCAGTGCAATTATTTTAGGCTTGGACTTAGCCCCATGTCATGCAGGATAAAAATAATCAATCCAAGTCAATCTCATTATTGTTTTGATTTTTTCTCTGTTACAATGTCATGCAAGATTGGGCCTCACTTATTTATCAGCACAGAATCACGCAAATAAAAAAATCGGCCCTGAAATTCAGTATAAAAATTTTATATTTTGATTTGGATCCACTTTGCACGATGGACCTGTGTCTATGACATAACTGTTGGAGTTAATCTACTCATTAAAAAATAGTAATAATAATCCAGAGAATCTAGGACGAATGGAGGCCATAACCGCTGAGCCGCAAATCGCCCCTAGTCTGCGAATACCTACTGCCGCTGTGCTCATTTCTTGTTTCCGGCTTTCCGCTAAACAATTATATAAGGGATTGTGATTGAGCTGACCTCCTCGCTAATTAACGAAGAGAGAGAGAGAGAGAAAGAGACGCATATTATATATTGCTTGATTTATCTGTTGTGGCGGATCGGATCGGAGGAATTGAAGATCGAAGAAATGTTTTTGGTGGCGATATTGACGGAGGTGTTGCAGGAGTACACGGCGGTGCTGGCGGGCGTGGTTGAGCACATGTTGAATGAGGCTCCTCATCTGCCTTTTTCCCGGCGGACGCGGTTCCTCATCGTCCACAATCTTCCCTTTGCATCCTCCCGTGTTCCCCACCGCCTCCATCCCTTCTTCCACTCGCCGCCTGCCCATTCATCATCTGCCTAATTATTTATGCTTTTCTGTGTGTAATTATGAAGAGGATGATTTGATTTGATGGTCTTTGACTCTGTCTGATTTAATTTGGGTGCTTTTGTTGCTCAACAAAATATACATATAAATTTGTTCAACATGATGTGGGCTTTAATTGCTTAAGAGCACCCATATCAATTCAACATTTTTTTAAAGGTTTTTTTATGTGCCAACAAAGAGGGAGAAAATGAAGAGGAGAAGGAAAAAATAAAAATAAAAATGTCGGTGAATAGGTTGAAAGTAAGAAAAAAAGGCCGACAGCAGACGCGCCCTTTGCAATGCATGCAGCCGCTTGAGCGCAGTGAGCAAGTTAAAATTCAAGATAAACTATGCTCCACATAACAAAAAATCACCATTGATTTTTTAATATGACAAAATCCAAGAAAAAACTATTAATGAACATCATTATCAGTTGAAGTTTTTTCTCCAGTTTTTTGTGGGCCCCAGCTTCCACCCCATCTTCCACTATCTCATTCAATCACGAAAACTCTTCTCCACACTAGTTTAAGTTTTTTCCTAATTTTTTGTGGACCCACCATTTTACCCATTATATTTTAATTATTTTTTTATCTATTTTGTTTATAAATTTATAATTATATTAAAAATAATCAAACATAATCGTAAAGTTGAAATTAATCAATAAAAAAAAATAATTAATATGTTCAACACCTAATTATAGACAAATTTTTTTTTTAATAAAATAGCCATTCCAGGAAATATGGTCGTTGCCGGGCAACGGCGCAAATTCGTTGCTAGCAACCGCCGTTGCTCTCAATCACTCACTGCATTGTATTTTTTTTTTTTATTTCGGACATGATTCAAGCTCTTGCAGGAATACATTTTGCCTATTATCTCACTCCCACATCAGTTGAAGACCATTTCCTTGCTTTGTTACTATTTCAAAAATCAAGTACGATGCATTGATGTAGATGCTCTAAGGTGGTCTTGATTTTTATCTATTTCTTTTTCTTTGTGTTTTTTTTTTTTTTTGAATACTTATATATAGGAATACAAGTTGAGAGTAAATTTTTCAGTCAAAGAAGTATTTTTGTAAAAGTTACTTGAAAACATCTCCAAATTAAACATTACTCAACCTAACCAGTACACTTTCAAAATGAATTTTTTTATTCATAGATTATTTATTTTAAGCTTATACTATATCAAATTTATCCCTTCAACTAAAAACATTTGAATCCACTAAAAAAAGAAAACTTAAGGTGAGGGTGGATCTCATTCAAAATTATACATCAAAATAGCCACATAAAATATGTTAATTTTTCCAATGCTTCCTTCTGCTAACCGGGTGGCCAAAATTGTCAGAAATTTATATAATGGATCATGGTCCACATAACATTATGCACCTTGGATTGAAACAACTAAGTACAAAATTCATGCTTGTAAGGTACAAAATTTCATATAATAAAAAACACAAAAAATCACAACACAAGACACATAGCATTGTGGACCCTGGAGATATATAATTTATATTTGTAAGGTACAGAATTTCATAATATAAGATACAAAAAAATCATAACACAAGACATCATTGTATATACATAATTTGTGTTCATAGGCACATAATTTTATAACAGAAGACATAAAAAATTTAGTTTTTTCCACTTTTGGTCCTATGATATTTCAACGATTTTGTTGCTGGAGTACCAAAATTGGTCATGCCACAATAATACCAGGACCAAAAGTGGATGTTCTAATAAAGAAATGACTAAAAGTGGATATGATTGTCACCTATAAATTTAGAACAAAAAATGGAATTAACTTATTAAAAAAAATACTATAATTGATCTCTCTTTCACTGCCGCCTTTTGTCTATACTTTCTCTATCAACTATGTCAACATTTCCTCAAATTCTAAAAGTGCTCACCTTTGTTCGCAAATTATAGAAGTGTTCACCTTTGTTCTAGTTCGCTGAAAGCAATATATTTGAGTATTCGAATATATTGATGTAATCTATTGTATCATGGGAAACTAACAATTCAACATTTCTAACACATTGGGAGAAAACAATTTTTTTTAAAGTGTGAATCACATACTTTGAATTAACCCTTTCTGAAATTATCACACTGTTTTTAATGAATTTTATATTTAATTTATTTTGAATTTTTAGAAAAAATTCTAACAAAGTGTCCATGCGATTGCATGCTCTTATTTCTAAGTGAAGGTCAGATCTTCCGGCTCCATGTTAAAATTGTCACAAGTTGTGTTTAATAATGGATGCTCAAATTTGATTTGAACTATTACATGTAATTGGGTCATTGTGTTCACATATAAAGCTGTGGGGATGAAGCCATAATTGTGACGATAAACCACCAATGAATTATGTATATATAGTTTCTTATCTTTTATGAATACTTAGGTACTGATACTCTTATCTAATAAATGAATCATTGAATCACGGGACTTCACCTATGTATGAAATTTTCTTTACATATCTTCCTTCTTCTATACCAAAAAATACTTAGCAGTACAGTTCTCATAGATTTATGATATCTATAATCTTTAAAGATAAAGCTAAGTGTGGAAAAAATTTCAATACCAGGCCAGAATGTGATGTATGTTTCGAATTAATGATGGGCATGGGAATTATTGAATGCCAAAAACGAGGTTGAAGGTTGTGGATCGGACAAACTTAGTGGTGGCCCCTATTATTTCTTACATTTGGAATTTCAATTCAAAGGTGATATTTATCAAAATCCAATGCATGTATATATACACACTTGCGTGGCAAACAAAGAGCGGTCAAATAATCTCTAACTCTAATGGCGAACTTCATGCATCAATCTTCTCGCCGTGCAACTCTTGGGAATTGCGAATTAATGGAAGATTATTGAGGCCACTCATCAGCAGTCTATTTTTCAAAAATCAATTGCATGCATATAAATGTTAAATGTAGGTAATATTATAGATGTCATCAATTTTATACTAAACATTTTAACTATTGATGAATCATGATGTGCTATTGTGATTCATCCTTACTTTTACAATTCCTTCATATAAAAAAGTGAGAATTGATTATAGTCATTCATCATTATATATATATATATATATATATATATATATATATATATAAAGGCAAGCGGTTGCAAAACTCCTTGTTTGCTATAAGATGAAGTATCCTATCAAAATTGTAAAAGGTCAGGGTATATATTTTATATATAGAAAAAACATTTAATAGAAAATATTTTAATTGAGTTTTGATCTTAGAAAAAAAGTGGTCTAAATCTTGGGTGTGTAAATTCTAACAGTAATCAAAAGATTCGAATTGGGACTATTATTTTCAATTAATTGATCCAATTGATAAAGAAGAGGAAGAGATCATCAATCCCAGCAGTAATCAATAGACTCCAATTGGGACTAATATATATATATATATATATATATATATATATATTATGAGATGAAAATCATGCCCCAAATAAGAACTGTGGACTAATAATATGATTTGTCTATGTAAAATAATTAATAATGGCTAGAATCACCAGGCTTTTCGAATTGTAATTGCAGTTTGCCT
>CM008345.1:17240208-17254108 GCA_002525835.2 Ipomoea batatas
TCAGTAAAGAAGTTGTTTTTCTTGGTTTAGGACCAGAAGGCGCATGAGGCCATTTTGAGAGCCCTGAACCTCAAAGGGTTTGTCTAATAAGCTCCTTCATTCTTGCATTGCATTGTTCTTCAATAATTTATTGTTTGGATTTTGGAACTTTTTTTTTTTTTTTTTCCTGAATATTGAGCATAGTTATTACATTGTAATCTATTTCTTCTATAGTTATGATATTGTTCTTTATCACCCTCAGAGTTGCAAAGGAACCTGAATTGAGAGAATGGACATCTCGTGCTGAACTTTGTGACTTGCTACATGAACCAGTAGGTTCCCTAAATTTCGAAAGGATTCCGTTTTATTTGCTTTCCTCTTTCTCAATTCAATGCTATTTGATTAACAGGTAAGAGTTGCCATGGTTGGAAAGTACACGGGGCTGTCAGATTCTTACCTCTCTGTACTAAAGGTGAACTTAATCATCTTTGTCATCATTCTCGTCTCCTTTCTTTTATAGCTGTTCACTGGATTCTAGTATCTCTCCGTTCTGCACATTAGTTTGGCCAATGTTGATTCCTTGTATTCAAATATGACATATATGGATACATCCATCTGATTTCAATAATGTTTCTCTTTAGTTCATCTCTTTTATAATTCTTACTTTTCCTTGGATCAGAACTATCTTCATGTGCTTTATGTTTACTTCATTATTTGCAGGCTCTTCTGCATGCTTCTGTAGCTTGCCACAGGAAACTTTGCATAGATTGGGTCCCAGCTGGCGATCTCGAGGATATTACTGCAAAAGAGGTATTTTTCATTCCACCATCTTATCTTCATGTTTTCTTTCAGATTTTGAAAATTTTGACAAGCGTACCATTCTTTTTGTGATCGCGTCTAAGTTGACAATCGTGACCTTATTTGCAGAATCCTGATAATTATAAGAGTGCCTGGAATCTCTTGAAGGTTTGTCTCGTGTCCTCTGCTATGATATATGCCACTTTTCAAATGGTTCTTTTGACGTTATGTGACTGACAAATACCTTATCTTTTAGGGTGCAGATGCGGTACTTGTTCCTGGAGGGTTTGGTGACAGGGGTGTGGAAGGTAAAATACTTGCAGCCAAGTATGCTCGTGAAAACAGGATTCCGTACCTTGGAATATGTCTCGGAATGCAAATCGCTGTAATTGAGTTTGCTCGATCAATTCTTGGTTTAAAAGATGCAAACAGCACTGAGTTTGATCCAAATACTCAGAATCCGTGCGTAATTTTTATGCCAGAGGTTAGGATTTTGTATGATTCCGTTATGGACGGTGATATAATCTGGGTTTCTAGGGTTCAAAGGTCTCATCTATACATCTTAGCAGGGCTCAAAAACCCATATGGGAGGGACTATGCGGCTCGGATCCAGGAGGACATATTTTCAGGTCGCAGACTGTATTTCCGCTAAATTGTAAGCATTCTTTCTTCCTTTCAGATGTGCTGCAGTTACGACCCATCGCCCTCAATTTTAGAACGCATTTTTGCGTACTTCTTAGGGAGTAATTGATCTTGTATAGCAGTTTTCTACTGCACTGTCAAACTGATAGATACAGATTTACCAGTTTTCTACTGGTTTCTTCGAAATATATTCTTTATTGAACATTTTTCTTTTCCTCGAGTCTTTGGGGGTTGAAAACATTTATGCCCTCATATTTGACCCGAATCTTAAAACCTTACTATTTTGTTTCAGATATGGCAATAAGGACTTCGTTGATGAAAGACATCGCCATAGATATGAGGTGCAATACACATTTTGTTTAGAATAGTTCAAGTATTGCACATGTATGAACTGTATACCCTTCGTTTAATACCCTATGGTTTAGTTTTTTGGCTAAGAAATCAATCATGTTGGATAGGTAAATCCTGAAATGGTTGAACAGCTCGAAGCGGCCGGTCTTTGTTTCACGGGCAAAGATGAAAGTGGTCGTCGCATGGAGGTATATTATGACTTTTTAAAATTGTGAAAAGTGGTAATTTGCAATGGCAGTTAAATTTTAAACTTTCTTTATTACCGTTTTGAGTTGGTACGGTTTACCTTTGCAGATTTTTGAACTGTCTAATCACTCTTATTTTGTCGGGGTTCAATTTCATCCCGAGTTCAAATCAAGACCCGGAAAACCTTCCTCGTTGTTCGTAGGTAGTTATCAATTTCTTGAACTCTTGAAAGTTGGCAACATATATATCCAAGATCCCCTCGTTCTTACGTTTTGCTGCTTTTCTCGGAAACAGGCCTTATAGCAGCTGCGTCTGGGCAACTCAACGGCTTTCTTAAGAAGAGCGTGAGTGGGTTGATGAGCAACGGCCACTCGCCAATAAAGCCACAGCAACATGAATGTGGAACCAAACTCGCCAATGGCATTCATTGCAATGGGAATGGAGTTCATATCTGAACGAGGAACTAAACTAAAAAAAATTTAAGCTTTCTCAGGCTTTGATATTTACCTTTCTTCTAGCTTCTTTCCGACAGATATGTATAGGCATATTAGAGTGAATAGGTTTACAGTGGCTCCTATAATAACTTGAATCACAAATTAGCGCTCGATTCTGGTGTTCGTATACAGCACAGGCCTGCCGTTTCTTCATCCAAAAATGAAATGCTGTGGGATGATGGTTTTTGAAGGCCTGCTTAGAACAATTGGGATGATTTTACATCTGATTTTATATAGTTAGCAAGTTTTAATCACTAGGTATCCAATGATGTCTGTGATCCTAATTGGCTGTTAGAATGGAATATATGTTATTGGCACAATGGTTTTAGCACTAATTAACCTGCATCAGAATTTTTTTTCTCCTCTATACTTCTTTGCCATGCAAGTTGGCTACTTTTTGGTTCAATTGCAGAATGCAGGATACAATGAACAGTTGATGGAAATTTACTTTTTATGAACTATCTAGTCAATTTAATCTTTAAATTTCAATTAAATTATTCTAGAAATACTTTTTTTTTTTTGAAAGGTAAAACAGAACTGCATTAATAACCAACCAAATGAGCAATACAGGCCGGTGGAACAGACATCCACGACCCTAGGACAGACATAGAACTTGTTGCCCGTGCTAAGACATGAGCTACATGACCTTCTGACATGGTGAATGCTTATGATTCGCTGACCTTCTGACATGGTGAATAGACACATTCCCTATGTCATTGGCAATACTACGACATTGCTTAATTAATAAACCTAAGTACGACAAATCCAAATTACATGAATTAAAACTTGAGCACTATCATGGTTGAAGCGCAATGGCTACACCAACTTTATTCTAGAAATACTTAAAATACTGTTAAAAGAAAAGAAAAAAAAAACCCGAAGAAAGAGGAGTTGAATTGATAGATGAATATTAAACTAAAATGGTAAAGAGGAAGTATTATGTATCAAACACCACTCTTCTACAGTTCGACAATATTAAGGTAATAAAACTAAGCAATAGCTATTAGCCAATAGATCTATCAAGACTAGGTTAATAAACCTTCACAAAATATTCCAAACTCAACTAATACCAGAAACAACAAAATTTTAAAAAAATCAATTGCCAGCAAAACAATTACAAATCACTAACAAAGTAGATTGATTAACTCAGATCCAATCCTTCGGGTTGATACAAGCATCCAATAGCCGCCATTCTTCACTCCCCTCTTCTGGTTGCTGCAACGAGAATAGTATTGTCGAATTCAGTTTTGATTCTCTTTCATTTTCATTAATTTCATGATCTTGCCTATTATTCAAGAGAATTGCAACAAGCTATATGGGGTTGAGCAGACTTACGTGGGTGTACTCCCATCGTGCAGTTAATGGAAGAGAAACAAGAATACTCTCTATCCGGCCTCCGGTCTTTAGTCCAAATGTTGTTCCACGGTCATAAACCTTCGAGTGAAGAAAAATAAACAAGTTAGAGAGAGCATGTACTTTGTGTAGCCTCTTCAGGCACCATGGAATCAAGTTTTATACCAGGTTGAATTCTACGTAGCGGCCCCTACGTAGTTGTTGCCATTCCTTGTGACTGTCTGTGAAGGGCGTATCCTTCCGCTTCTCTACGATTGGTATATATGCAGGGATGACAGAATTCGCGCACTCTGCAATCCTGACAACTCAATTAAATAATGCTGGTTTTGATCTATTGAAATAAATGAAAGGCACTCTGCGCTCTTTCTCCTCTTCCCCCGAAAGGCTCATGCAGCACTATGATTTTACATGTCTCTTTTCTCGGCTGTGTTTAAATGGGATTTACTACCATTTTTGTTGTTGTAAAGTGTAAACAGAATAATAACCATGCGAATCAAGGCCACAGGTACTTTTTAGCATCTATCTAGTACCTAGCAAGCACACAAGATTTAAACTTTCTATGTCTTTGTACTATAACAATTTATTTACTCTCCAGAATTAAGACACTTGAAAATGATGACAATTGGATTCTAATTTGTCATGGCAGCAAGATTCTCTTGAATCTCATATCTTTTATCCTCTTTTTTAAAAGGCCTTGTTAGTATTGTCCAAAATGTAAGAAGTCTTTAAGAACAACTTACCTGTAGCAAAGGAAAGAAGCATCTCTTGATCATAGTTATTTAGATCATCAAAGAAAATTCCTCCAAGGCCTCTTCTCTCTCCACGGTGCTGCATAAGACATCAAATCCTGCTAGGCATTAGCTCATAACAACAGAGAATTATTACATCTTGAAGTGAAATTGGGATCAGGCAGAGTCGCAGAGAGCTAAATAAAGTGAATGGAAAGGGTGCTGAATAAAATAGGCAATTCAGGTATTTCCTTCTTTATCCTAGCAAGATCCTAAAAAGAATGTTTTTATATTAAAAGCCTAAACAAAAGCTACAACCTTCACCAAAGACTGAAATCGGTTAAAGGGGCCTATGTGTTGGAGATTCCAACTGTTATGTGGCATCATTAAAACAGAGATTATAGATGCACTTAAAAACTCAGTTATTTGTAGAGTTTTGAGATTCAGTTTCAATTCATATTGTTATTTATTTATTTTGGTATGAAATAGATGGCTTTGCTCCAGAGGTACCAAAATTCATACTGTGATACCCCAATTTAAGGATGAACTTTCAAAAAGTCAGATACATGATGGAAAAATATAAGTAGCACATGCTCTTCCACCATATGATCAATCAGTTTTTTGGGGGGTACATCTAAAGGGATTGAATCAGAGACCCCTTACATAGAGTATGCCACCAGACCAATCAAGAGTAAACTAAAGTTAAGGACCAAAATCTTACTTCCCCTTTTGCTGGCTTTAGATTCTTGAGTGCAAATCATAGGCAGGTATGATGCTGAACAAAAGGAGAAAAAATATTTGTTTCCTACCTTTCTTATTCTGTTGCACTTGAGTTCATTTGAAATTTCAAAATATTATGTTGAAACTAGATTCCCCAATTCAAGAAAATGTTAGTTTAATGCTAATATATAACTGATTACTTGGACGTCTTTAGTGATGCTGTCCAACTGTGGCACCATTTCTTTTGCTGCATACTGAATTACTGAATTTCACGAGTTTGAATGAAAAACTACCCCCTATAAAACAGTAAATACTCCATGGTTTTCTACACATTTACATCCCTGATAGAAAGGTTTGGCTTTATTTAACTCCAATATATTTTTTAAAGAACGGGGAAGGAATCAATGATTAACATACAGAGACTAAATAAAATTACTTCATATGAGCAGAAGATTTTCAAAAGTGTACCTTAATATAAAAATAATCATCACACCATTTCTTGAATCGAGGATAGAAGCTGGGATCAAACTTGTCACAAGCACTTTTTTGAACCTAAAAAATCAAGCCACAGTACATTTACTAAGTATATTTGCTGATAGAAATATGATAAATCTCAATTTCACATATATGGGAACAATTATATCAAGACAGTTCTACTTTTCTTTTTAGTTGATAAACTGATTTTCTACCCTTCTTTTTAGTTGACATGGGCATAGCCACATAGGAGAATCAGAAAAGACAAGCATTATTCACAGGGGGAGGATCATTCTTTATATACACTTTACCGAATGGAAGTGTTTTACGTCCTCATCAAAGATGTAAGAAGGTGTCAAATCCGTACCACCACCAAACCACCACTGCCTTGGTGCTCCAGGAGCATCTGCATGCAATTTGAACACAGATGAAAGGTGATTCACACAGCTCGCCTATTTCTTTTACTTGCAAGAGGATGAAATGTGCGTAGACTGAAGATACAAATAATTTCCTCAAAATGCTAGTTCTATTAATTTTTTATGAACTAGACATTAGAGGAACTTCAATTTTTCGATTTAGTACCATTAATGCCTCATTTCCTTACACTTTCTAACACCAAAAGAAAGATTATTGTATGATTATTTTTGCCATTACTAACAAAAAGTGAACTTCTTGAGTTAACCATTCAGGCCGGCCTCAAAATCATGAAATGATACCTTTTGGAGCATCGGTTTCAAAATACCGATAGTTGAAATGGAGAGTTGGAGCAAAAGGGTTCTTCGGATGCAGAACCTAAGGCAGGTACAAAGAATTCACCGCATCAGAGATAAGGTTACAATTTACAAAGCTGGTAAAAAATATTAAAGAAATTGTAAACTTACCGAGCTAATCCCAGCAGCGAAAAAGGGAACATGGCCGGCCTTTACATTGCCATTATCGGCGGCAGAGCCGGAGGGCTTGGCAGCTCGATAGGCCTCGGGAGGCATGTTTCCGTAAACGACGGAGACATTGACGCCGGCCTTTTCAAAAACGGCGCCGTCCTGCAAAACCCTACTGATCCCTCCGCCCCCGCCGGGGCGGGACCACACGTCTTCCTTAAACTTCCCCTCTCCATCCGCGGCCTCCAATGCCGAGCAGACGCTGTCCTGAACCTCCCTAATCATCTTCTCAAAGCGAGCCCTCACGGAATTGGACTCATTCCCCGCGCCGGAGAAGCTCCCGTTATCAGAATCTCGCAGGAACGTATCGGGCCGGTGAGACTCCGCAGTTTCCTTCTCGATCATCCGGGGCGACGACGAGGAGACCTGAGCACGCAGACGGAGCCTGCTCTCACCGGAGTTTTTGCTTATAGTAGGAAGACTGAGTATAGAAGGAGCGCCATAAGAGGAAGAAGAATGGAGTTTGGCCGGCGGGAAGGCGGAGGCGGAAGAAGAGTGCGTAGAGGAGAGAATCGCGGTGGTCATCATTTCATCAAAATGAAAAATTGAAACGTCCGGTCGCCGGAGATATAGGTGGAGCCCGGTTACCGGTGGGTGGGTGTTTATCGATCTTGAGTTCTCCGGAATCTTATAAATGATGAATTGATGATAAGGCAAAAGAAATGATCCAACGGCCAGCGTTGTGCATTGACTTTTTTGCCCACAGATTCTTTTCTAGTTTTCCCCCGGTCTCAATTTGTCTACTAAAAATTAAAATCCTAAATGGTGAATTTTTATTTTTATTTTTTAATGCAAGTTTCTAATGCAACGCGTAGTCCGTATCAATGTTGTAAAAGTCGGTCTAAGTTGTCGACTAAGTGCTAAGCGCTCATAGGTCGAGGTAATTTTAGTTTTAGGCGGCTTTTAGTTGTCCGACCGGTTAGGCACCAAGTTGAGCGCCTAATTCGAGTTGGCGCTCAACTTTGTCGAGTGGTTTTTTTGCCTGCCCGACTACTCTTCTTCTATATTTCTCCAACCATGTACTCAATTAACTATTTAAAATATATAGTTGACTAGTTTGAGAGATTATAATAATCTAACAACTCATAGTCCTGAGTGAGAAAATTGGAGATGATATACTTGGATTACTCGGCCACCTAAGCACCCCGAGCACCTTCTGCAACATTGCTTTGTTTTATTTTTCTCCCCTAAATTTTGGAATATTGATATAATCACTATTTGATGACTTGTCTTAAATAAATCTTACTTTAGTACTATATAATAGTTTACAAATTATACAAAAAAACACAAACTGCATTAGAAAAATCTTATGTGACACGCTCATCGAGAAAATAGTGACAAGAGAATACCCAATAAAACATTGTATAGTTTTCAAAAAAATAAAACATTGTATACCGATGTCTCGAGAAACACCATATTGTTTAAAAAAAAAAAAAAAAACTACTCCATATAAGTTTAAATGTGTTATATATCACATTATCACTAACCAAAACAATATTATGTTGACTTTTAAATTTTGAAATTGGAGTTTTTTTTTCCTTGGGGTTGATATAGAAATAGTACTCTTAGTATATTCTTAGTTTCATACCCACAGTTTGCACCACTGTTTTGAGAACTGCGGTTTTATTTAAACAAAAAAATTACTTTTTTTAAATTTTTTTTTAAAGGTGGAGTCATAATCCATCAATTGAAATAATTTTGGCATATTTTAGTAGCAGACGAGTAATCAAAATTATGCAATTAATAATATGCAAAAACTTTAAAATTCTAGGGACATCATGGTAAAATTATCAGACAAAATTGGGCTTTGATTCGATATTAAAATTAGTTGCAAGCCACAACTATTATCTAGTGTATAATGATACATTTGTTACTATTCTAGATGGTTGATCATAGAACAGTTGTTATGTCATAACCCAAGTCTATGTTCATAATTTTTGAATTCTATATGTTCATAGTTTTTGCACTTTATGTTTACAATTTCATAACTTTATATTCAATAGTTCTCTAGTTTTCGATGCGGTTTCTAGCTGGCTTCTACATCGTTTCTGGCTGTGGGTTTTGGTCCCCACAGTCGAAACCATTTCCGGTGACAGTGGATGGCAAAAAAGATGAAGAAGAAAGTCTCCGCAATAAGATGAAGAATGAATTGGTTTTTCCCTTGGCAGCAAGAATATGAAGACTCCCACGGTTGGAAAATGACTTCCCTTAAAAAAGAAAAAGTTATGTTTCAAAAAACATAAAAAAAAAATTCATTGATCGGAACTCAATATTCGCTGACAATCATTTTCTCCATTTACCAAACACTGGAAACTCGAAAAATAAAATCATTTTTCGAGTTTTCAAACACACCCTAAGTGATTATTTTTGAAGTATTATAGTGAAGGCCGGGCTAACAACTCTTTTAAAATTCGCTTAATTACCACGAGTCAAGATTTCAAGACAATTATATACAACTTTTTTATCATAATTATATATTTTACTTTTATCATTTTTACAATGTAATTTTAATAATTCTAATATTCTATAGTGCACTTTCAAACATTATTTGATTTTAGGTTAATGTTTGCCCTTAAAATTAACAACATTTGTTTTTTTCTTTCTTTCTTTCTTTCTTCTGTTAGATGTTTAAACTTTTGCCTAATTATAATTATGCCACTATATTTTTCAATCCCACTAATCTTGTTTGATTTTGACTTTTGGATGTGGAACGTAATTATAATTACTTTTGTAATATAGAAACTAAATAAATACGGAGTAAATGTTATTTATTACACACCTACCGTAATTAATAAAGAATGTCATTTAAATTAAATATGTGTAATTTTTATTAGATTCCATATACATCTAATATTGCCCGGCCCCTACTGAAAATTAATTCTTGAAATAAGTTTGTATACTAATTAATACACTTTCCATCTTAGTTGATGTAAAGTGTGTGTATTGTGGGTCCACGTTGCAAGGTCGATCCAGGTCCAGCATACACAATTTACATACTGAATGTTGACAATTCATATATTGAATGTTCATAACTAAATATTCACAATTTATATACTGATCACAAATTTGAATTGTGAATACGATGAGTCCATTTTGTAAGGTGGATCTAGGTCCACGGTATAACTATTGATTGTGTGCGGGTGTGGAATATAATATAACTTATATCCAAACTTTTTTTTTTTGAATGCTACTGACTCTATTACAGTGTAGTATCTGTTCATAAACTACTGAAGAACAAAGAGACAGCAACGCCTCCACTGAGGCTCGAACCCACCACCTCCCGTATACAGGGAAGAGTTTGATACCACTGGACCACAAGGCCCTTGGTAACTTATATCCAAACTTAAAAATTCATTATCGACTCTTTGTGACAAAAGGTGGAATCATCAGCTTTAAGCGCCTCCACACCCATGCTTTAAAGACGGGTGGGTTGGATACCAGTTGACACCCTTGATTCTTATACATGATAATAATAAAACCCCAAAGTGAATTGTAAACTTTTTTATTTGCATAGAGCACAAAGTCAACATTACAATCGAAAACCTAGCATAGGTTTAATTAAATTAAAATAGTTAAATGTAATTCAAGGACATTTAGGTCCTCCTTCTTCGGTCTTCCAATCGTTATAACAGGAACAACATTCCTTGTTTCCATAAGTACCAGGTGGGACACAATGGCACCAGTCACAACACATGTTGCAGAACTCCAAACAGCTCTCCTGGTGAGATGTTGCTGAACATCTCCTATTGCATTCACTTCCACATTCTTCCAAAAACAAAACAAAACCTCAAAAAAACATTAATAAAATTGTAGTAGTACTCCAATTTATAACTACATGGTAACTTGAGATTAAAATTCACTAATAAACTGTTATTTTTAAAAGGGCGAGTCCCATGAAACCGTCTCACAGATCTTTATTCGTGAGAATGATTAAGTCAAGATAGAAATGTAATACTTATGCTGGAAAATTATAATACTAATTAGGAATAAATTATTTGTTATTTTGAAAAAAAAACTGTAATATTTTTAAATAATCAAAATGTAATATATATTTAGAGTTTGACGTCTTCAAGAAATTGTTATTACTAAGAAATTGTAATACTTTTTGACATAAAAATGTAATACTTTTAAATCAAAATGTAATATTAGGGGTTAAAGAGTTGTTGATGAGGAAAAATATAATATTTATAAGAGATAATGTAATGTTTATGAAAAATTCTACCCGTCTCATAGAGATGAGGAGCCGTGAGACCGTCTTATAAGAGATTTTGCTATTTTAAAATATTTATGATAATGGATGGACCCAAAAAAAATTGAATATGCTTCCATAAAAGTTATGAGTCCAAAAAATAATTATTAAATGTACAAAGTGACATATATTACTTCATAGACGAACTACTTACGATCTGCGGACACAGGGCAAGTGGTCGGACCAACAGGGGGTTTTGAGACGAGTATTGCATCAAAATCTGGTCCTGCCTGTTTGTTTTCACAAGTTTACATTGAAAATTAATTCAAACTAAAAGATAATGACAAATGATTATATTTTTTTTCAACTTATTTTGTGGGTAGATTTGATTAGTAAGGGTTTATTCAAATGATATGCAATTCAATTTTAAATATTAAATAATTAAATAAAAACTTACCATTGAAATGTCAAAAACTGCCAATGATGCAACGAAGAAGAGGGTGAAAGTATATTGAATTCTTGAAGAAACGGCCATAGTTTTTGAGTGTTCTCACTTCACTCTTTGTTTCTTTTCCTTTTGGTATAGGGGAAAGAATTATGTGAATAACCCAACAACAATATGTATTTATAGAAAAAAAAAAATTGGTCTGATTCGGTATGCAGTATTTGAGGGAAAAAGAAAAAGAATAGTTGAAAATCTCCACAAAAAATTAAATAAAAATTACTTTTTAAATTCACATTAAATATAATTGTATAATTAACAACTTAGAAATTATAACATAGTCAACAAACCCTTAATTTAAGTAACAAAGGATTATTTTGGTTAGTAACTTTTTCAGTAATTTTTAAAGATTACACCCGAATTCAACAATCCTTGCAATCTGGTATTATGTTATCAACTATGCAAAATTTACACAATTTAATACTATGTCATTGCCATTGTTAAAACCCCATTTAATTCAAGGTCAAAACATAATCTAACATGTTAATATGCAAAAAGGTCTGTAATTTCGCCATAATTTCTGCAATGGTCATTAATTACAAATTCTACCAAATTACGTCATTGATTATGCAAACCTTAGCCATAAAAGTTTGTAATTAATTATTACAAATATTACAAACTGTTATCTCTTGTTTGGTTTGAGGGAATTTGAATTTCTCTCCACCAATTTCGAAGGTAAGCAAATTTCTTGAAAGAAATTGTAATTTCCTGATTTTCGCGTAATTAGAATCTCATTCCTTTCCCTAGTATTTTTGCCGCATATTTGGTTCACGGAATGAATTTAGAGGGAATAAGAATGCTATTCCACAAAGAATGAAATATGTAAGGAATAGAATATGAATTGTATTCTATTATTTTGTTCGCTGATGACAAGGCGTTTGGTTAGATGGAATGAATTAAGTGGGAAAAGAATTGCAACTCCATGAGAAAAGAATAATGCGGGAATAAAGTGGAACTTTAAATTCCAGTGTTTGGTTTGCAAGAATAAAATTATTGGGAATTTCAATTCCAATTTTTTGTATACATGGGAATTGAGGGGGAATAAGCAGTGTGGTCCAAAATGCCCATTGTTGTTGTTGTTGTTGTTATTATTATTATTATTATTATTATTATTATTATTATTATTATTATTATTATTATTTATCATTGACAAATTAATTCATAAATTGTTAGAGTTGTTGCATATAAAGAATGCAAATTTTGAAAAGTTCTATATATAAAGAATTCAAAGAGACATACACGAAAGTTGTTGTATATAAGTAACACATATAAAGAATGCAAATTTTGAATAGTTGTTGTATATAAAGATTTAAATTAAATGAACATACACAAATGAAAGTCGAAAAATAATACAAGCTATAATTTAGAAGGGAATGTCATGTATCAATTTTAGGTTAAAAAAGTGAGGGGTAATTTTGTCTCAGGACTATCTTTTTTTCTTCCTAAAATCCATGGAATTAAAATCATAGGGGGGGCATGGGATTCTAATCCCATGAAAATGAGGGAATTGCAATTCCGTGGAATTGTAATTCCCTCCAACCAAATGAAAGAATTTTGTTGCATTCGGAATTAGGTGGGAATTATGTGGAATGAAATTGTAATTCAATGGGAAAGAATAATGCGGGAATAAAGTGGCACCCGGTGTACACTCTCATGTGGAAGGGAGTGGGTTCGAGCCTCAGTGGAGGCATTTGTTGACTCTTTGTACTTCAGTAGGTTGAGAAGTAACTATGAACAGATACTACATTGTAACCGGGTCAGTAGAAGTCAAAAAAAAAAAATTATGCAAATCATACCCATAATTGAGGTAGGGCATAATATCGAATGCAAATCTTACCCATAAATGTTTGTAATCTATATCTATATCTATACTATATATAAAAGTAAAATCATCATATTTCATTTTCCTGCCCAAACTTTTGCAGTCAATTAATTAAATATTTTATTGGTCAAATAATTAATAAAGCTTATTTGGTAAGAAAATATAAAATGAAAATTAACTAATATTTATTAATTGGTAATATCATTTTCTATATTCGCGAAGCAATACTATTAATAAAAGTAAAATCCTCTCCTTCACCTTTCCGACACAAACAAATATTATTAATTAATTGGTAAAAATATTAATAAAATTTAATTGGTAACAAAATTTTATTTACCAAATTCTGAGAATAATTAAACCATTATAAATAATGGTAACAAAATTATTATTATTATTATTTATCATTTACAAATTAATTCATAAATTGTTAGAGATGTTGCATATAAAGAATGCAAATTTTGAAAAGTTCTACATATAAAGAATTCAAATGAACATACACGAAAGTTGTTGTATATAAATAACACATATAAAGAATGCAAATTTTGAATAGTTGTATATAAAGATTTAAATTAAATGAACATACACAAATGAAAGTCGAAGAATAATACACGCTATAATTTAGAAGGGAATGTCATGTATCAATTTTAGGTTAAAAAAGTGAGGGGTAATTTTGTCTCAGAACTATCTTTTTTTCTTCCTAAAATCCATGGAATTAATTAAAATC
>CM008345.1:17257123-17283984 GCA_002525835.2 Ipomoea batatas
TAAATTAAAATGTAATATTAGGGGTTAAAGAGTTGTTGTCGCTGATGAGGAAAAATATAATATTTATGAGCGATAATGTAATATTTATGAAAAATTCTACCCGTCTCATAGATGAGATCCGTGAGACGGTCTTATAGGAGATTTTGCTATTTTAAAATATTTATGATAATGGATGGACCCAAAAAAATTGAATATGCTTCCATAAAAGTTATGAGTTTAAAAATAATTATAAATGTACAAAGTGACATATATTACTTCATAGACGAACTACTTACGATCTGCGGACACAGGGCAAGTGGTCGGACCAACAGGGGGTTTTGAGACGAGTATTGCATCAAAATCTGGTCCTGCCTGTTTGTTTTCACAAGTTTACATTGAAAATTAATTCAAACTAAAAGATAATGACAAATGATTATATTTTTTTCAACTTATTTTGTGGGTAGATTTGATTAGTAAGTGTTTATTCAAATGATATGCAATTCAATTTTAAATATTAAATAATTAAATACAAGCTTACCATTGAAATGTCAAAAACTGCCAATGATGCAACGAAGAAGAGGGTGAAAGTATATTGAATTCTTGAAGAAACGGCCATAGTTTTTGAGTGTTCTCACTTCACTCTTTGTTTCTTTTCCTTTTGGTATAGGGAAAAGAATTATGTGAATAACCCAACAACAATATGTATTTATAGAAAAAAAAAATTGGTCTGTCGGTATGCAGTATTTGAGGGAAAAAGAAAAAAGAATAGTTGAAAATTACTTTTTAAATTCACATTAAATATAATTGTATAATTAACAACTTAGAAATTATAACATAGTCAACAAAGCCTTAATTTAAGTAACAAAGGATTATTTTGGTTAGTAACTTTTTCAGTAATTTTTAAAGATTACACCCGAATTCAACAATCCTTGCAATCTGGTATTATGTTATCAACTATGCAAAATTTACACAATTTAATACTATGTCATTGCCATTGTTAAAACCCCATTTAATTCAAGGTCAAAACATAATCTAACATGTTAATATGCAAAAAGGTCTGTAATTTCGCCATAATTTCTGCAATGGTCATTAATTACAAATTCTACCAAATTACGTCATTGATTATGCAAACCTTAGCCATAAAAGTTTGTAATTAATTATTACAAATATTACAAACTGTTATATCTTGTTTGGTTTGAGGGAATTTGAATATCTCTCCACCAATTTCGAAGGCAAGCAAATTTCTTAATTTGAAAGAAATTGCAATTCCCCCATTTTCACATAATTAGAGTCTCATTTCTTTCCCTAGTATTTTTACTGCATGTTTGGTTCACGCAATGAATTTGGAGGGAATAAGAATGCTATTCTACAGAGAATGGAATAGGTAAGGAATAGAATATGAATTGTATTCTATTATTTTGTTCGTTGACGACAAGGCGTTTGGTTAGATGGAATGAATTCAGTGGGAAAAGAATTGCAATTCCATGAGAAAAGAATAATGCGAGAATAAATTGGAGTTTAAATTCCAGTTTTTGGTTTACACAAATAAAATTACTAAAAATTTCAATTCCAATGTTTGGTATACATGGGAATTGAGAGGGAATAAGTAGTATAAAGTTCAAAATGCCCATTGTTGTTGTTGTTGTAATTATTATTATTATTATTATTATTATTATTATTATTGATCATTTACAAATTAATTCATAAATTGTTAGAGTTGTTGCATATAAAGAATGCAAATTTTGAAAAGTTCTACATATAAAGAATTCAAAGGAATATACACGAAAGTTGTTGTATATAAATAACACATATAAAGAATGCAAATTTTGAATAGTTGTTGTATATAAAGATTTAAATTAAATGAACATACACAAATGAAAGTCGAAGAATAATACACGCTATAATTTAGAAGGGAATGTCATGTATCAATTTTAGGTTAAAAAAGTGAGGGGTAATTTTGTCTCAGAACTATCTTTTTTTCTTCCTAAAATCCATGAAATTAAAATCATAGGGGGACATGAGATTCTAATCCCATGAAAATGAGGGAATTGCAATTCCGTGGAATTGTAATTCCCTCCAACCAAACGAAGGAATTTTGTTGCATTCGGAATTAGGTGGGAATTGAATTATAATTCCATGGGAAAAGAATAATGCGGAATAAAGTGGGAGTTTAAATTCCAGTGTTTGGTTTGCAGGAATAAAATTATTGAGAATTTCAATTCCAATGTTTGGTATACAAGAGAATTGAGAGGGAAGAAGTACTATAAAGTCTAAAATGCCCATTATTATTATTGTTGTTGTTGTTATTATTATTATTATTATTATTATTATTATTATTATTTATAATTGACAAAATAATTCAAAATTTTTTAGAGTTGTTGCATATAATAAAGAATGTAAATTTTGAAGAGTTCTGCATATAAAGAATTCAAATGAACATACATGAATGTTGAATGTTGTTGTATATAATTAAACAATGCATATAAAGAATGCAAACTTTGAATAGTTGTTGCATATAAAGATTTAAATGAACATACACATAGAGAAGTTGAAGAATAATACACACTATAATTTAGAAGGGAATATCATGCATCAATTTTAGGTTAAAAAGGGAGGGGTAATTTTGTCTCATCATTGTCTTTTTTATAAGGTAATTTAGAAGGGAATATCATGCATCAAGATATCGTACGGGCCAAATATTCTTAATATATTATATATCACAGATGAAAATACTAGTTTAAGAATAATAGAAAAATGTTTTAAAACTAAGTTACCAAAAAAAATAATTAATATGACTAATAAATATAAAGTAAATAAGTCGAGTATAATTTTTTTTTTAATAGATTGATTGTAATGGAGGATATATACGCCCAAAACAATCAATATTTATTGACCACAACCATCCTTTTCATGGGACTAAATCGCAACAACATTGCAGTCGAAAACCTATCATAGTTTTAATTAAATTAAAATAGTTAATATAATTCAAGGACATTTAGGTCCTCCTTCTTCGGTCTTCCAATCATTATAGCAGGAACAGCATTCCTTGTTTCCATAAGTACCAGGTGGGACGCAATGGCACCAGTCGCAACACATGTTGCAGAACATCAAACACCTCTTCTGGTGAGATGTTGCTGAACATCTCCTATTGCATTCACTTCCACATTCTTCCAAAACACAAAACAAAACCCAAAAAAAAATAAAAATTCAGTACTACAATTTATTCCATTGCTCAAACGGATAAGACCAATCAGTCCTTCAAATTCGAATTTATAACTTTGTCATTACTAAGTCAATAGTTTGAACAATTTGGTTGATGTTACGCCATTAAACTTCACTTTCAATCATTTGAATAACGTGGTATTTTAAAAAGAGTAATGCTAGATATCTCTCATATTTTCCCCCTCTAATTTAATCTATCACTCATGACATGGCAATATAAAGGTTGAATCCCTAATCCAAAGGCTCCCACACCCACCCCTTTCCCGACAGAGCGTTTGAGAAGATGTAAATCACGGTAATTCAATGGCTCAGTAGAGAATTTGCTCACTTTGAACATAATCCCCAAACTGTCGCGGCCGAGGTTCAAACCATGATCTCTTCTTCTAAACACGGTCTCCAAACCCGTCAGTTAAACCCATGCAGGCGGGCATATAGTACTTTATAAACGAATTACTTACGATTTGTCGGCACAGGGCAAGTGGTCGGACCAACAGGGGGGTTTTGAGACGAGTGTTGCATCAAAGCGCCGTCCTGCCTACTTGTTTTCACAAGTTTAATTTGAAGATCAATTCAAACTAAAAGATAAGAGTAAATGATGATACCATTTTTTGACTTATTTGTGTGTAGATTTGATTAGTAAGGGCTTATTGAAATGATATATGCCATTCAATTTTAGATATTAAATAATTAAATACAAACTTACCATTGAAATGTCGAGAACGGCCAATGATGCAACGAAGAAGAGGATGAAAGCATATTGAATTCTTGAAGAAACAACCGTAGTTTTTGTATGTTCTCACTTCTCTATTTGTTTCTTTTCCTTTTGGTATAGGGGAAAGAATTATGTGACTTACCCTAACAACAATATGCCTTTATAGGAAAAATAATTTTTCTTTCCAATGATGGTACTGTATGTCTGATTTACGTTACGATGATATAATTTTTCCATAAGCGCTAAAAATGAAGGATTTACTATAATCTACGTAAAACCATTTACTAAATTACATCAACGAATTATGCAAATCATACCCATAATTGAGCGCAAATTATATCGTGGACCGCGCATCAAAACGACGTCGTTTTGATTAATGAAAACAAACGGATGAATTCGCGCCACTCACTTTCAGTTCATAATTTCATATACACTGCAGTTACATTTCAACACAACTGCAGTTACATTTCAACACAACTACAGTTACATTTTGATATAACTACAGTTTCATTCGATAATATAAAAACACAAATGTGATACTGTTATTCAGTATATGTTCATATACACTGCAGTTACATTTCAACACAACTACAGTTACATTTCGGTATAACTACAGTTTTATTCGATAATATAAAACACAAATGTGAAACTGTTATTCAGTATCTGTTCATATACACTGCAGTTACATTTCAACACAACTACAGTTACATTTCGATATAACTACAGTTTCATTCGATAATATTAAAACAAATGTAAGACAGTATCTTTTGAGATGAACTATAGTGTCAATTACGGGTTCCGTCTCCCACTTACTGAAACGGCGTCGTTTTGGGACCACGGTCCACAATGCATTGTGGACCGCATTGTGGACCGCGGTCCACGATATAAGAACTGATGATTGAGGGCATTATATCGAATGCAAATCTTACCCATAAATGTTTGTAATCTATATCTATACTATATATAAAAGTAAAATCCTCCTATTTCACTTTCCCATCCAAACTTTTGTAGTCAATTAATTAAATATTTTATTGGTCAAATAATTAATAAAGCTTATTTGGTAAGAAAAAATAAAATGGAAATTAATTAATATTTATTTATTGGTAATATCGTTTTCTATATTCGCAATACTATTAATAAAAGTAAAATCATTTCCTTCATCTTTCTGACACAAACAATATTATTAATTAATTGGTAAAAATATTAATAAAATTTAATTGGTAACAAAATTTTATTTACCAAATTAAATTCTGAGAATAATTAAACTATAATAATTTCGAGAATGTAATTTTATAAGAAAAATAATTTATTAATTATTATTAATTACACCAATAATAATAATAATAGTAATAATAATAATTCTTCAAATACTTATCTATACTTCTATATCTAGACTACATTTAATAAAAATAAAATCATCATTTGTGAAATTCCTGTCCAAACAATAGTAAAGATAAAATGGAAAAGAAAAATTGATATTACCAATTGATTAAAAATATAAAAAGATCCTAATATATAATATATATAAAAGTAAAATAATCCTCCTATTTCATTTTCCTGCCTAAACTTTTGTAGTCAATTAATTAAATATTTTATTAGTCAAATAATTAATAAAGCTTATTTTTTGGTAAAAAAATGTAAAATGAAAATTAACTAATATATATTAATTGGTAATATCGTTTTCTATATTCACGTATCAATACTATTAATAAAAGTAAAATCCTCCCCTTCATCTTTCCGACACAAACAAATATTATTAATTAATTGGTAAAAAAATTAATAAAATTTAATTGGTAACAAAATTTTATTTACCAAATTCTGAGAAGGGAGGTTCTGAAGTTGCAGGTGGAAGAAAATGGCGAGAGTAGGGACTCTATTTCCCCCTCTCGGCCAGACCAGCAAGCCACCCGCGTGAGAGAACAGAGCCACCTGCAGGCCTTAGAGGCCCGCGAGTGTGACCCTGCAAGGTGTGCAGGTTGCAGATTGCAAGGCTCCAAGACCCCGGCCCAACGATGTCTTGGCGGCGGGGTTCGACACCCTGCTACCAATCTCGAGGGATGAGGGGCTCACTAGTTTTGGGGCATACCCCCTTGCCTATGGGGTCCGGCCACCTCGCGTTTTTTAGTCCGATTAGTTGAACCATGGGAGGTCCGGGTGCTTATCTATTAGTTGTCTGAGATAAATTGTTGATTAAATATGATATTTCATTTCGTTATGTATGTTATTATGTGATCAAACATGATATTTTCTTAAATAATATTATAAGATTAAGTATGATATTTCCATGTGATATTATTCTATGTTTAAGCTATGAGTTCAAGTATGATATTTTCATGAGAAATGATATCATATGTAAGCTATGTAACTAAGCTTGATACTCTTATTTGAAATACAACTAATGAAATAAATAATGTGAGAGCATAATATTCCTACATGATATGCAATTATAAAGTAAATTATGTGATTAAGTATGATATTCCTAATTGATAGAAATTATGAGATAAGCTATGAGCTTAATCATGAAATCCTTATTTATTGAAAGAATGAGATAATGAAATGATTTATGATGGGACCATGAGTTGAAGTACGTATGAAAATTTTGAAAAGGAAAGTGAATGATATGCATTCTATCTTTGATATTAAAAATGTCATGTTAAGTATGATGAGTAGAATCATCTATGTGATTATTGTTTGTGCATTTATTTACAACCTCATGCCTATGTCCATATTTACCAAGCAAAGAGTGCCAATTAACAAATACAGAAATGTGACAACATATATAATTAACACACCAGCTAGAGCTAAAGGGTGGTACTAAGAAACTAAACAACAAAAAACGTAACAAAAACTAAAAGGCATTAGCAACCAACCAAAGTCCACTATATTTAAGTATTTTATGCATTTACAATGACAGTGTTATTTGTCGCACAAAGGAGCTATCTTAGGGACTTAGACTGGTTGAGTGAGTATGAAAGATAGCAGATTCCCTTTAAGGTTACGTTTAAAAACACTAAAGTTGGTCACGCAAGTAAAAGTCTAGAAGGGAGGCGAGGTGTTTAATAGACTTTTGACACTTTTGAAATTTTTTTCGAAGAACTCTAATAAGTGAGCTAGAATTTAGAAATCAAAGTTTAGGAGCAAAGCTCTGAACACGTAGCTAAATTTGTAGTTTGAACGTGTTCGAGTGCATAAATATGGGGTTAGTTCGTAGTTCGTAAACCATGATAAGCAATGAAAATAAATAAAGTTATTAAAGGTACAAGAATTTTAAATAGAGTGATTGTAATGGAGTGTAATATATCATTATTACAATAGAGGAGGTAAGCCCAAAAACAATCAATAGTTATTAACCACAACCATCCTTTTTATGGGACTAAATCGCAACAACATTGCAGTCGAAAATTCATAGTTTTAATTAAATTAAAATAATTAATATAATTCAAGGACATTTAGGTCCTCCTTCTTGGGTCTTCCAATCGTTATAGCAGGAACAACATTCCTTGTTTCCATAAGTACCAGATGGGACGCAATGGCACCAGTCACAACACTTGTTGCAGAACAGCAAACAGTTATTCACGTGAGTTGTTCCTGAACATCTCCTTTTGCATTCACTTCCACATTCTTCCAAAAACAAACAAAACACAAAAAAAAAATAAAAAAATATTAGTACAAACTCTGTTACATTCACAAAGTGACTGTCCTCATTGGAACTCAAACTCATGGCCTCCCATTTGAGAGATCCACTTCGTGCCACTAGACTACAAACTCGCATTGAATATGCTTCCATAAAAGTTACGAATTTAAAAAATAATTATTAAATGTATAAAGTGGCATATAGACTTTATAAACGAATTACTTACGATTTGCAGACACAGGGCAAGTGGTCGGACCAACCGGGGGTTTCGAGATGAGTGTTGCATCAAAGCGTGATCCTGCCTGCTTGTTTTCACAAGTTTAATTTGAAGATCAATTCAAACTAAAAGATAACAATAAACGATGATACCATTTTTTGACTTATTTGTGTGTAGATTGGATTAGTAAGGGCTTATTCAAATGACATATGCCATTCAATTTTAAATATTAAATAATTAAATACAAACTTACCATTGAAATGTCGAGAATGGCCAATGATGCAACGAAGAAGAGGATGAAAGCATATTGAATTCTTGAAGAAACAACCATAGTTTTTGTATGTTCTCACTTCTCTATTTGTTTCTTTTCCTTTTGGTATAGGGGAAAGAATTATGTGAGTTACCTTAACAACAATATGCCTTTATATATAGTTTCTTTCCATCTATGAGGGTACTGAATGTCTTAATTGCGATGATTTAATTTTTCCATAATCGCTAAAAATAAAGGATTTTACTATAACTTACCAATTTTACTAAATTACATCAACTGTTATAAATCTATTATTTATTGGACATTATTATTATTTATATTTGTAACAATTTTGACATTTATGGTTGTAGATTATGTTATTTCATATATATATTGTACATATATTGTATAGTAGAGGACGATGAATAATAAACATATTTTCTAATAGTTTCCAATTTCCATATATCTTTGTTTACAATTCTTGCTATGAAACGAGCATAGGCCTCAAACAAACATGCATTACAACATCAACGAATTATGCAAATCTTACCCATAATTGAGGACATAATTGATCATTAACTACCAATTCAACCTAATTACGCCATCAAATGCAAATCTTACCCATAAATGTTTGTAATTTTAAAAAATATTCCAAAATATTATGGTTAAATTTTCTATAATCAAGGATGTAATTTGGTAGAATTGGCAGTTGAGTAACGACTTGGAAATTATAATATAGTCAATGTACCATTTTTGGTATTGACGTGTGAAATTATATATTTTTTCCTAGGATTAGATGAGAATTTCATGGTGGCAATAACATATGACTAAATTATGTAAGATTTGCATAATTGAAGACATAATATGGTATAGTTGATAATCAATGGCCAATTTTAAAATTATGGCATGGTTGAAATGCAGTTGTTATACCGTGGATCATGGTCATATGACTGATACTGCAGTTGTGTTGAAAGGGAACTGCAGTTGTGCGGAACGGAGGCTGTTTCATCCGACAGGAACTGTAGTTGTGTTGAATTGATACTACAGTTGTGTTAAACTGATACTACAGTTATGTTGAAAGGGAACTGCAGTTGCGCGAAAAGGGAAGTGCAGTTGCGCGACTGTTTTCATTAATCAAAACAACATCGTTTTGATATCGCGGTCCATCGTATAATTTGCGGTTAAAATGTTATCTATGAATAACTTTGTGTCTTATATATCAAATTTATGTTGCGAAGATTGGGAAAAAAAAGACATAGTTACCCTCTATCTTCTTCTTCTTTTTTTTTTTTAAAGAAAAAAAATTAAGGAGGCAACCATTCCCTTCCTTTCATATTCTTCCATGTAATTACTATAGTAACTTTATGATAATCTCTTTATGTAAGAAATTAATGCCCAAAACAATAAAGGTTGGCTCATAGGAAAATTATTAGAAAAATTAATGCCACAAAATTAATCTAAATATAATATCATTAGAAAAAGCCTGGCTCTTATACCACTATTACAAAAATCATACAAGCGTAGCGGAAGTATCAATCGTTGTTTTTTAGATTCAACGTTCAAAGATGGAGTTAGAAAGTTTTTACTAAAATTAATGACATATATATATATATATATATATATATATATATATATATATATATTCTTTTTTAAAATGTTGTTTTTTATAAATGATAATTAAATTTTACAATTTTAAGAAATTGTGGAATATAATTTGAACTAAAATTTTTTAATTTTTTTTTAATAAACATATAAGTACTGTAAAACAGTTAATACGTACTACTCCGTACTAATTAACTTTATTGTTTTTTTTTAGTTGCAATCATGATCTCATCTAGCGAGATGAAACTCAAATCAAATGCTGTAAGTTCAACCTTGAATCCTTGATCTCAAGCACATATCTAAAAACTTAATAAGTGTCAATGATGGTTATATCCCTGGTTTTTGTCCCTTTTTTAATTGCTTATTTTTTTGTACATTATGTTCAAAATGTTGTACACTGCATTTTTATGGACTAGAATGCCCAGCATATTCCGTTACCGTTAAAGTTGACTAAAGAACTGTTTAAAGTATAAATTTATTTTCATCCACTCATTTTCCTTCCATATTTCCACTATTTCTTCGGCATTTCCTTTCCTTAATTTTCCTTAATCTTCCGTTTTCTTTTATTTACGCCAATACAAGAGAGAAGAGGTCAGATCCTTCTTCCCTATTTCCCCAACCTAATTCTTCGCTTTTCCTTCCCCAGATTCCTCCCATCATTCATCCCCTAATCTTCCGTTTTTTTTATTTACGCCAATACAAGAGACAAGAAGTAAGATCCTTCACTTAAGGATCTGCAATTTCCCTATTTCCCCGACCTAATTCTTCGCTTTTCCTTCCCCACGATGTTACGAATCTTCCACCTATCTTCCTCCCCAGATTCCTCCCATCATTCATCTGCTGCTTCATATGAGGATTTACACGCTCAACAGCTGGAAGAAGAGTTGCAATCAACAGCATTCAATGAATATGAACATGACTTGCGCTCAATATTTAAGCCAAGGTAAATTCCTTAATATTTTTGTTAATTTTATATATTGAATCTCTTTAATTTTCCAATCGTTGTTACGGGAAGGAGGGTTTAACGCTAAAGCATTCGTTATTCCAGAGTTTACAGCCAGAAATTGGATTAATTTAGGATAAAACATATATGGATTAATTTAGGATTTTATTCAGTAGTGTATATACCAAATCCTATTAGTGGCCAGGAAATTATTCTGTGATAAGATTCAGTAGTGTTTAAGAGATATATCAATTATATTCTAAAAAAAGAAAAAAGAAATATATGAACAATGGCTAAATTAATGTTATTCCTTTCTCAATTTTTATTTTGTTTTTTTTTGAAAAGTTTCTTAATTTATCTCTTTTTTCTTTATTTAATTTTGGAATATTGCTTGATGTTAGGGGGTATTTTGCTATTTAAGCACTACCGTAGAGGCAGACACTCACCACAGAATAACTGTCTCTTCAAGTCCACATGTTATGCTATTTGAGAATGTTTTTCTTGTAGTTTCCTCTCTAGCAAACATATGAATCAACACATTGCTATACACCATTGATAGAAACAAACTATTCTCCATTTATATTTGTGTATATTTGTTTGGGTTACATAAGCTTTATGTTATTAATTTTTGGTGAGTTGAGGTGATATCCACCTTCTGCAATGAACACAGTTGCCTCCTCCAAACAACCATGCAAAATGGGAATACTGATTGTTCTTATTTTCATGCTCGACCTTTTTTTATCCACCAAAATTCTCAACTTTTAAATCTCCACTTCAATTCATAAATTTATTCTTATTTTCACATAAGTATATTGTTTCAGTTTGGGTGGTTGGTGGTATTTGGTGTGAATTTGTGAAGGAAGAAGTGAGGTGGCGCATTTTTGAGACTTGAAACTCAAAAGCAGTCCGTTTGGGTGGTTGGTGGTATTTGCTTTTCTTTTAAACTCAAAAGTATTCTCCATTTCTGCTTTGATTCATATGAGATTTGCAACCTAAGTGGGTCTCTTTTTCTTCTCTATTGCTTCAGTCTTCTGTCTTCTGGAAAATTAGTAAACCCCTTCTTTAATGCACACAGTAGTTAATTAGGTGGACAATGTTAGAAATGTGTATGCTTTTAGAACCATTATAGGTGTATGCATTATATGCAAGTCTGTGTATTAGGTGGCCGAGGTGTGTGCATTGGTTTTAATACCATTATATGTGTGCATTGGTATGCTTTTAAGTGTGTTAGTAAGGTGTATGCACAATAATTCTCAAGTTTTAAATCTCCACCTCAATTCATAAATTTATTCTTATTTTCACGTCTAGAATTTATAGAATCCTATACATAAGTATATTGTTTGAGTTTGGGTGGTTGCCATAAGTCCCTTTCTTAAAACTTTAGTAGTGAAAATAAATGGTAAGATATGCCACAAATAATTTATCAGTTTTAATTCACAAACTGTTTGTACATTGGTAATTGTATTATTATTACCCTTCTGAGACAAAAAATAATCCTTACGAATTGTGCAATTAGTTTGGAGTCTTGTTGAGGGAGGTAAATTGCAAGATGTATCTCAACAAGTTATTCAAAGTATCCATACACTAAATTTGGCCAATACATAACAATGGGTTGCACACCACACCACAACGGATTGAACAATCCACACAGGCTCCAGAGCTCAACTATATGCTAATGAGAAATGACACTTATCTACTACTGCAAAATGGGAGAGTGGCTACAAATGGTCACCTTATCCACTTTCCATTTCCCCCCTAACTTTAAAAATAAATAAAAATAATAAAAACAAATAAAATGCTAAGCTTTCTACAACTCGGGCAATGCTTAAATTCTGCTTTTAACCCTTGCAGTAGTTACCAATTCTATGGATCCAAGTTGCACCCATCTCAATTATTATCCTATATTATTTGTACCAATTACTTGTAGCTTATAATAATAATAATAATAATAATAATAATAATAATAATAATAATAATAATAATTATTATTATTATTATTATTATTATTATTATTATTATTATTATTATTATTATTATTATTAGTATAGTAATAGTGATGAAATATAATTTGGATAATATTTCTATTGCTATTGCTTCTTCTTTTTTTAACATTTTGAGATGGAAGCTCACTTTGCATATATATATACATATATACTACATTGTCATAACATATATATTTATTTTTATTTAATATTTTTTCAGCAATGGAATCTCGCCTTTTAATCCCCCAAATCACAACTGAGAAAAAACAATGGAGTTGTAAAGTTTGTGTTATTGAAAAGTTGAATACAAGAGAGTCAAAGAGCAAACCAGGAACCTTGTACAAGCCTATAACATTACAAGATGAAGCGGTTACTCATTTTTATTATTTCTGAACTTCAAAATTAATTCTATGTTGTTAAAATGATTGATTATATTTTCAAATAGTTTTTGACATTTTCTTTGAAATAATTATAGGGCAACAAAGTTCAAGGAATGACTTATCAAAATGATATTGAACTACTTGATGACAGGCTCAAGTTATACTCCACATATATTGTCTCTAATGCATTAGTCTCTCGTGCTAATCAATTTTTCAATGTCCCAGATGAGAGGTATAGATTTGTTTGGTCAATTAATAGGAAAACTCTAATACAAGAAGTCGACAATGACGACCAATTGGATTTACAACCTTCTTCTGACATGGATACAAAACCCTTTGGACAATTATTATATGATTACAAATCTAAAAGACAAGCAATAAGTGAGTTTATATTCTTTTCATACATTTTTAATTTCTTTATACATTTATTCAAATTTAGAAAATATTGCTTTTATAATTTTTGTAGCAATAAGTATCATTTCAAACTCGGGTGGAGTTTATTTCATAGATGGTCCAGGTGGTACTGGTAAGACATTCCTATATAAATGCTTATTAGCTACTGTCAGGTCTAGAAAATGGATAGCACTTGCAACTGCAAGTTCAGGAATTGCAGCATCAATTCTACCCGGTGGTCGTACAGCTCATTCTACGTTCAAAATACCAATTTATGGAGATGATAAGTATGTATGCAATATTGGAAAACGAACCGCAGAAGCTACCTTATTAAAAAAATGTAGACTGATTCTTTGGGATGAAGCTTCTATGGCTAACCGTCGGGCTATTGAAAGTGTTGATACAACGCTTAGAGATATTATGGACACCGATCAAATTTTTGGAGGAAAAGTAGTTGTTTTTGGAGGTGATTTTCGACAAACATTGCCGGTTATTAGATATGGGAAGAAAGAAGATTTCATTGAAGCGAGTTTGGTTAAATCACCCTTAATTTGGCCAACTATCCGACGATTAAAATTGGTCCAAAATATTCGTGCAAACGAGGATCCGGCTTTTTGTGAGTACTTGATGAAGATTGGCGATGGAACTGAACAATTAGTTGGTCGAGACAAGATTAAGATTCCATCTTCATTCATTATTCCATGTACGAATGAGGATACCTCTCTTGATGCTTTATTCCAATCCGTATATCCTGACTTAACGTGTTTCGAGACTGGTCCTTATTCATTAATGAGCAAAGCCATCTTAACACCTAAAAATGAGATTGCGGATGAAATTAATTCTATCTTAATAGATAGATTCCCGGGAGAAAGTAAGTGTTATGTTAGTTTTGACGAACCACTTGATTCGAAGCAAATGCATTGTAAAGATTATTTACACACTTTATCCCCAGCTGGCCTGCCTCCTCACAAGTTAATTCTGAAGAAAAATTGCCCTATAATTTTATTGAGAAATCTGAACCCATCTGAAGGATTGTGTAACGGGACAAGATTGGTTTGTGATTCGTTTGAAGATCATCTCATAAGTTGTTTGATTGCAGTTGGTGAATACAAAGGAAAGCATGTCTTCATTCCAAGAATTCCTCTAGAGCCATCAAAGGATGAAAATTGTCCAATACCATTTAAGAGGACACAATTTCCTATTAAAATCTGTTTTGCCATGACCATTAACAAAGCTCAAGGACAAACACTAGATTTCGTTGGAATTTACTTGAAAGAGCCGGTTTTTAGTCATGGACAATTATACGTTGCTATGTCTCGAGCAAAAAAGGTTGAATCTGTCAAGATGATTATATTCACCGATGACGGTCAAAACAAACTCACCAATATAACAAACAATATAGTTTATCAAGAAATCCTCGAGTACATTTCTTAAAGCACAGTTACACGAAACAAAAATTACCACCATGTCTCACGTTTATTGATGTAAGTTTTGTTTACTCTCTTATTTCAAATTTAAATAAACATACTTCTTTTTTTTGAGAATAAATAAACATACTTCTTAAATACTAATTATTTTCAATTGACAACTATTTATCTCACATGTGACACAGGTTTCCTGTATAACAATCAATGCAAGATGTTGAATTGAGACAGTTGAATTCAAGTGTTATGTATATCTATACATGACAAATCCTCTATGGTTCAATACATTACTGTGATATATCATTCAAAACGAGAGCATGTAATTTCTAAATTCAATTTACTCTTTTTTATTGTTCTTAAACTTAAATTTGTTACAGTGGAATAAATACATCACAATTAAATTGAATTTGTTGTGTTAATTTAAAATACATATACAACAAATATTTGGCACGAATATCTATGAAACATCGACAACTAAAAATAAAATAAAAAGAAAACGCATTATATCTATTTCAAAATAATTTACTAAATAAGTTGAAAGATTGGGCACAAGTCTTCGCGCAAAGCGCGTAGGAAAAACTAGTATATATATATACACACACATCACGACTATCTGTGGAAGTTTTTGGGTCGGTGAGGTGAGTCGTTTTCAACTCCGGGAAGCTTTACTAGTGTATAAATTGATGCTCCGGCAAGGGCACCAAGAGTTGGAGCAATCAAATATATCCATATTGATTTATAGTTTCCTGCTGCCACAGCCGGCCCTATGCTGCGCACTGGATTCATAGAACCACCGCTAGACGGCCTACACAATTCACAAACAAAATAATAAAGCACCTTATTCATCGATTCTTATACCATTGACTAAGGTTCATATTGCATTATGAATCATGATAAAAAGTTCTGTAAACGTTTCTATACATGTAAACAAATAATTTGATAATTGCTAAAACATAATATGAATATATGATAACTACTGCAGGTACAAACCTGTTAACTATAAGTACAGAATGTGTCAATAGAAAATATGAAGGTTATTTTTGGACCAGGGTCGTCTACAATGCAAGGTAGACCCTGGTCCATGGTATAATTTGGTCGTTATTCATAATATAATATTAGTCTCGTATGTTTGGAAATTTGACATTATTGTTTTTATAAAAAAAAAAAATGTTACATGCCCTAATTTATTAGTTCTTAAAATATGAGATTCTTAGGCGTAATATGATATTTTTAAAATGATTTTTAAAAACTATTTTTTTTTTGTTATATTTCTCCCAAATTATTAATATATGAGAATTTATCACTCCCTAAAGTATAGTTTCATTTAACCTAGCAAGCTTGAAGCTATGATTGATGAAGTTAATTCTTCTCACCCGGCAATAAGAATGTTTAGCATGACTGTTGCTCCAACTGCTACACCGGCCAATTCTCCCACCTACAAAAATTATAAAAGAAATACTTCAAAGTAAATAATATTTGAGTTAAATAGACTTTGTTTATTAACATAGTTAACTTATCAGCTAATTTTAACTTGTTTAATCACTATTAATTATTTGACTTGGTTAAACAGTCAATATAAGTGTTTCACTAATTAACTTTTTGTAACAGCTTATTTATCCAAAACCTTAAAATTCAAGAAGTTGCTCAAATCAAATTTTTCAAAGAGAAATTCATTTTTACATGTAATCAGTTATCAACTCAGTAAATTTATCAAATATCTTTCCACTGTCAACTAGTCAAACACACTAACTCAATCACCTGATCATTTATCAAACACCCATAATTTTTCCCTTCATTTTTTTTTTCTTTTCTTAACTTTTTAACCGATCATGAGAAGTATAAAATTGATTTGTTGTAATAATTTGTCACTATCTACTCACCGCACGGCTATCCGTAGCAACCGCAGTGACAACAAAGAGTAGATTAAAGGTGATGAGGAACTCGAGCGCGAAAGCTTGGCCGGCGGCGACCGAAGGGACGGTGACGCCGCCGGACATGAAAGGGTGGAAAATGGCCTTGAGAGCTAAAGAAGCACATATGGAAGCCGAGACTTGTGCCACTATATAAGCCGGGACTTGGGACCAAGGAAAATGGCGGAAGGCCGCAAAGGCGATGGTGAGAGAAGGATTAAGATGAGCGCCGGAGATGTGGCCGGTGGACACAATAATACTCATCACCGCCAGGCCGGCGCAGGCAGCGTTTCCGATCAGGGTCTCCGCGCCATTGTACTTTTGGTTCACAATGGGTGCAGCCGTTGCGGTGAATATAAGGATAAATGTCCCGACAAACTCGGCTCCCACCTGAAAAACGAAAGGTCGAGTATGAGTGTAACAACCCGTAAATACTTAGGTTAATATCTTCAATGTAAGAAAATTTCAGTGTTATGTTAGTTCAGACAAAAAATAGACACTCAATCCTGTCTCACTGAAGCACAGCCTGTGTAAGGTTGAGTATGAGCGTAGTAACTCGTAAATACTTGATTTGAATTCTCAATGTAAGAAGATTTCAGTTTTATGTTGGGACGAAAATAAACACTCAATCATGTCTCACTAAGCACAGTGTGTAAAATTGAGTGAGTGTAGCAACCCGTAAATACTTTGGTTTGAATTTTTAATGTAAGAAGATTTTAGTCATAAGTTAGGGCAAAAAATAAATGCTCAATTATGTCTCACTGAAGCACAATCTGTAATTTATCTCTTTTTATAACTACTGAGATAGGAGGTGAGGGATCCTCGAGCCTCAAGTTTAGGGTTTAAACCTAAAGAGGCTTAGGGTAGGCAAAAAGGAAGAAGAAGAAGAAGACCGGAAATGCATGCATGGCTGGCCGGCCGGCTTGCAATTACCTTGCGAGCAAGCGGGATTTCCGGCGACGTCGGTGCAGCGTCCAAAGCGGAGCACTTGCAACGAGGTACTGGATTCTGATCACACGGCGGCGAGTCTATACGAACAGAGGTGAGAAGCGGCGTTGGAGTCGCCGGCGGCGGTGCGTTCGGAGCTCTAGCAGCCTCGTATTCCGGCATTTCCTAGCTAGCTTCTTCCTTCAATTCAATCAAGATTTAAGTTTCTTTTGCAAGCATTCATTTGTACAAAACACCCCTTTATATAGATACATATATGATCAACCAACACCTTTTAATGCAATTTATACTATTTAAATTATCCGTACTTTTAAATATTAAATTTTAAAAAAAAAAATTCAAATTTATCTATAAATTTGTGCAAGAATAATACTATATACGAGTACTAAAATGAAGAATAATATTCTTTTTTTTTTGGCCCATTTTGATTGATTCGGATGATCATATGTTTGGCTCTTCTAAAAAATATGAAATATTAAAGAGTTTTGAGTCAAACTTTCTTCTGCATATATATGTTCAGCTCTTATAAAGAATGTGCAATAATGTTAAAGAGTTATGAATCAAACTTTTTCCAGAGTAAATAATTCATATAAAGAATATACAATTCATTAAAGAGTTCTGAGTTAGACTTTTTTCCCGAGTAAACAATTTGTTCTACGCGCATTCTAATGACATTTGTGGTTTAAAAGAGGAAGTCATGGTGGATCAGATTCCTTGCAGAAGGTGCAAGCAACCCAATAGGCAATGAAATATGCCTATATATAGCTAGACTTTAAGCAGGAAAGCATAACTCCTGCCCCGTGATTTGAAGCAGCTTTGCATTTTTATCAGAGATAATATATTCATTAGGTTATCATCTTCATTTGTTTATTACAACACTACTGACGAGATTACAGAGAATTCTTGCCACCAAATTCATCAGCTTCTGCTAAAAACACACAGAATTCTTGCCACCATTAGCCAAATGAAACACAATTAAGGAATCTTATCCTTGATGGCCAAGATAGTGTTTCCTAGCTATCCATTCCACATGCATAGGCTATCAGACCTTGTCTTGCAGGTAGGCTAGAATAAACACTGCCAGAGCTCCCAAGGAAACGCCTAGTAAAGGACCTGCAGGGACTAGTTTGCGGGAAGCAGCTAACCGTATTCCTGCACAACAAAGTGGAAACAATTATAATAGTGGGGTGTGGGGGTGGCGATTACTCGATTAGATTGTTGAGTGAATAGGAAGGGAAGGCTTACCGAATACACAAGCAAAGAGGAGAGCTGATCCGAATGCTAGGGCATCACCTAATTCCTTTGTCTCGGATGCTTGCATGAGAAAATAGGCCTGTATAGGGGGAATGGGATGCATGTCACTTCTAAGACGGGAATGGAAAACCTTATCCAGTTCAGGGCGCTTCAGATAGAATATATACGTCCTCATGTTTTACAAGCAATTCTTATCCTAGGTAATTATAGGTGCATGCAAAAGGAATAAGCATCAATTGTAGTAGACAAACAGAGCCTGTCAGGTCTTCCATAAAGAGAAAAATTATTAGGAAATGAATTGAACAGAATCCGGGAATAAGCAACAAAAGTTTAAAACCATCCATGCTTGTCAGAACAAAGAGCCACGACCATCAACTGTCAGAATCCTAACATAAGAAGAATAGCGTAGGTTTTTTTTTTAGTACTATTGACTCTGTTACACTGTAGTATCTGTTCATAGTTACTTTCTCAACCAAAGTAGTATCTGTTCATAGTTACTTTCTCAACCAAATGAAACACAAAGAGCTAATATCGCCTCCACTGAGGCTCGAACCCACCCCCTCCCATGTGGGGGTGCCACTAGACCACAAGGTGACATGAATTTTAAATTTCTCACTATGTTTTTCATTTTCCATAGTTTGTCTCATACTGGACACCCAAAATGCACGTCAATCTCCATAAAATTTCCGGCCCTCAGTTAAACCATGAGAGTGCAAACTTTATATCTCAAGAACTAAAGATTCCAACAGTGACACACGTTTGACAGCAATAAGGCCATACCACTACCGGTGAAAGAAAATGGCAGGCCGGCTCTCAAATCACTATTCTATATTTCTATTTAATGATCTACCAACACCGAAAACCTTAAATCTCTGTGGGCTATAGGGTTACCAGAGCCATGGACAAAGCAGACTTTAATCTAATTCCTTTTACCCCCACTCATCAATTGACCAATCTACAAAGCTAATAAAGAATGAGCAAAAGCTAAGAACATCAGAAGCATTACAAATAGTGAAATCGAAACCTTAACAACCAGAACTCAATTCTCTGCCTAAACATTTGATCTTTTTATTATTCCTACCCCTGGGTCAAACAAAAAATGAAAATATCAAAGATAAAGCAACTTTCAAGACATCCGCATTGTCATAAAGAGTTAAATACTACAAACTCTAAAGCATCACTATCCATGACATATAATAGTCAGCTAAGTTGGTAGGATTGTAGGAATCAAACTTAATGTCACCATTCATTTCATGTCTTTTTGCAAGTTGAATTTTTTAATGACAGAAAAACTCACAGCCACTATAGCTGACTAGCTCAAATCAACGCAAGCCAATAGACTGCTCAGGCTAGGAGTCGAACTTTGTAACCTTAAATTCTATTATTCTAGATAGGAAGTTAACCACAACAACTATCACTAAAAAATCAATTTCTTAGCAGTTCAAAGCAAGAACTAAAACACACAGCTTAAAAGTTTGCAATACTTAACTGTACCCATAAGTCCAGCACCGGTTAATCCGCCCAGAAGTGACCCATTACTTCCAGATCTTGTATCTGCAAACCAAGAATGTATTTTGGGGGTTCAAATATGACAATTATACACAAATTCGAAACGAGAAAAGCAAAGGGCATACATGCAAAGAGGCCGCCACCAAACAAAAGCGTTCCATAAGCTGCAGAGGTTAGAGGTGCGAGGTCTGTGGTTGTGAGCTGACATTTACAGCGGAGAGCGGTTGTGGCAGTGCCGGAAGGCAGTCGGGTTTTCTGGGCGGAAAATTTTGGTGCATCTAAGGGGGTAATGGTAGAAGAAATGTGGGATAAAGATGGTCTTGTAGGAAGCGGCGAGAAGAAGCTGACATTGCTGCAACAACCCATCGTCTCCCCCGTGAACACTACAATTCCGGCGATAATCCCGGTTTCACTCCGTAGTCCGTATTCACTGGGAAAAATAATTTAGTTTGTGGGCTACAAAATTTAGTTGGGCGGATTGGGCCAAGCTTGCGCAGTTCAAAATAATACAATAATTTATTTTTATTTTTTTGAAAAAAATTGGAAAAAGTGTCAAATAGGCCAATGAACTTATCGCTTTTGTGCAATTGGACCATTGAACTTAAAAAGTGTGCAATTCAACCATCAAACAAGCAAAATTTGTGCAATTAGACCATTTTTACAAAAAATTTCTGGTAAAATCCAATTATATTACTAACATATATGTATTAAGAGTGACATTTTCTTCTACCATAGTAGTTGGGAGTCAATATTGAAATGTTTTTAATTCAAATTGAATTAAAATTTTTGGTAAAAATGGTCCAATTGCACAAATTTTGCTTGTTTGATGGTTGAATTGCACATTTTTTAAGTTCAATGGCCCAGTTGCACAAAAGTGACAAGTTCAGTGACCTATTTGACACTTTTTCCGAAACAAATTAAATTGGCCCTTAAGTCGGGTGGATAGTGCAATTAGATCCCCTAATTGAAAAAAAGCTTCATTCAAGTCCTATAATTCGGTAATATCGTTCAATTAAGGGTGTGTTTGGAAAGCAGGAAAATGACTTCTGAAAAATGTTTTCTGGAAAGTAAGTCATTTTCTGAAAAATGAGAGGGGTGTTTGGATGTACTCTGAAAAACTGTATGTGTATGTTTGGTTCATTTTTCGGAAAATGAGTAGAAATGTATAACTATATATTTTTATTATTTTATTTAAAATATAAAAATATATAAACTAATAATATTTATTAGAAATAATTATTTTTTTTTACAAAAAAACGTCGCCCGAAGAATGACTTCCGGACTTAGGGATCAATTTGACACTTTTTCATTTTTATTTTATTTTAAAAAAAAAAAAAATTTCTCATTTTAGTTATAATATTTGCTTTAATTAGTTTAACTTTCTTAACAAAATGATCAATAAATGTTTTTAATTAGTTTCAACGAGAGACTAATGGAGTTATAATGGGATAATGACATTTTTTTGATGACTTAAAGTTTTTCAACTTTGCCTAATAATATCCTAGATCTCATGAACTAGCCTTTAGACCTATGAGGAGGTAAATGGAACCTGCCTAACCTCGAATCCATACCAAATTGTATTCTTCTGTGGACCAGGAGCCCAATCCCAACTACAAATGAAATTGGTGGAGCTCATTTACAGATTGTATGTGATGGTAAGGTTCAAACCTCACACTGTTGCTGGAAGTCATGGGGCAATGATGACAATTTTGTCAAGTTAAAATATGTACAGTATTTAAACTTAATGTACAAATTTATTAGCATTAAAGATAAGGATAAAAAAACTAGGAATATAACCTAATTCACATATATAATGTTTTTAGATTTGTTCCATGTTTCACTCATTCAGTAATATATTTTGAGGTAGTACGAATAATTTCTTTTTTTTTTGGTCTTCATGTGAGTACAAGGGATCCAATCGCCTTTAATTCATAACCTTTAAGCCGGACAACAAACCAATTACACTAAGTTCCGAGGCAATACAAATACTACGTTTAATGAGTTATATTACATGTATTCCCAAATCTTACTCCTTCAAATTTACTCTTTGATGTGGCCGGCACTAATTGGTTATTTTGTTCATGTGGATTCTTATAAAAATGTCTACATCAAAATTTTAATTTTTGAATAAAAGTTTTTTTTTTTTGAAAAATTGTTGAATAAAAGTTAGAGATTAAAAAATGTCAATACATGTAATATTTTCCATATTGAGTTATACTACATGTATTTGAGATGATGAGTTTGAAAAGTGATCCCCCAAAAAAAAAAAAAGTTTGAAAAGTGACATAACTAAACGGGTGAGTACTAACTACTACTGCTGCTGCTTTCCTTAATTAGCTGCGCTTATCACGGAGTACTATATATAGACAAGGAAAATGCTGCTAATAATATTCTTTTTCATTCTCCAAAATCCAAATGCACACTTTGGTTTTTCTCCAAATGAATCCTATTAGGCATGTTTGGTTGAGTGTAGTTTGAGATGAATTGAATTGCAATTCAGTGAATTCCCAAACTACACTGTTTAGTTTGAGGGAATTGTAATTCTGCAGAATTGCAATTTCTTCCAAATGATGAATTGCAATTCATGAGTACCCCCATGAATTGCAATTCGGTGGAGAGGAGGGACAATTGTGTTGGTGTAAAGACAATTTTGCCCCTACTCCCATACCTTTTTTTTTTTTAATTTAAAAAATTATTATTATTATTATTATTATTTAAAGAATTATTATTATTATTATTATTATTATTATTATTATTTTTTGAAGGAATTATTATTATTATTATTATTATTATTATTACTACTACTACTACTACAACATATACTTACAACATAAGGGCATTTTAGTCATTTTGTCGCTTCTTACCTTTCAATTCCCTGTACTCCTATTCCTGCATATCAAACCGTGTAATTTCAATTCCTACTTTATTCATTGAATTGCAATTCCAACGAATTATAATTCTTTTTCCCCCCAATTCCCTCGTCTCAACCAAACGGCCTGTCAAACAATTGGTCTTCAGTTTTGACAATTTTCAACTGCCACTAATGGAATATATGTGTACTTTGATTGGTATTTTTTTTTTAAATATATATTTTATTTATTCACTACTATGATGTTAAATAGTTATACAGTAAAATTCGATTAATTAAATTAAGTTATTATTTGTTAGGGTTATATTTGGATTTTGGAGTAATAGCATGCTTTTATAGTTTTATAGTGTGATCATTATACTATAGGGTATGTTTGATTTATGGGATTAGATACAGGAATGAGAATGAAAGTTTTTAATTTGGTTCATAATTTTTTAAGACACATGTATATAATTAGATTACCTCAATAATTACAAAATTCATTAACTAATTACCTAATTTAAATCATGTATCATTCCATTAATTCAGCCTTATCTATTCTTATTTCATTGCTTGCCTCCTCACTCTTTTCTTCTCATTTCATCGACTTCCTCACTACATTGCCTACTCATCTCAAGATCAATTGCCTTAATTTTTTATTTTTGTATTTTTAAAACTTATATTCCGATTATAGGGTTATATATAACCAAATATCAATGTTTGGCAATTATTCAAATTCTAGTATACTACCAAACATGAAAAATGCATTCCCAAAACCCAATCCAATTATCAAGTATTTGATTTCATTCTGATTCTTATTCCCATATTCGAACCAAACAAACCCTTAGTTTTTATTTAATATCTAAATAAAAAAATTTAGTTGAACCAAAATGAAGAGGACAGTGTCTCCAACAGCGGTTTTTGGTCGTCCATGGAGACAAACATGTATACTTTCACTCTCACCCACTCACCTGTCACCTCTCCCTTTTATTACACTCTATATTCCGTGTTCAACTCTATAATTACGCATCTCCGTTTCCGCACTCTTTCTCGCATCCAATCCCCATTACCCGCTTCTTCTTCTCCATAACACGAATCCCTTCTTGGGTTTCTTCATTTTGAGCTCCCATGGCTTCTGCTTCTGGAAAGTCTTCATCTTTGTCTTGATGCACAGTAAGAATCCCATTTTTACCTTCATTCTTTCACTTTTTCTGTAAAGGGTACTCCTTTTGCTTCTTTTTTTTTTTTCTTTTTTTTTTTTTCCTGCCAGAGTTGATGGGGAGGGGGTCCATGTGTTTTTCTTTTTGATGCAACTTAGGTAGATATATAGGATAGCTGCATCCTAGATAACACCTGCACACGTTGTTGTTCTTTATCATTTACCTTTGACTGTAAGAAATCTTTTTTAAAAGATAGTGTCTTTGAGTCTTTGGGTGTTGTTTATGTATGCACATAAGGTGGGGGTGGGGGTGTGGGTTTTCATGTCTGGTTATTAGTGTGTTTTAAGGTAATCTTGATTCTTGAATGAAGTTGATGATGTGAGCTCAGGAAATGAATGATGTGTGGTTTTTGGCAGGGTTGAAAAGATTAGAAAGGAAGTTGAAGGAAGAGGGTGATTAGAGCAGAGCAGCTAGCATTGTAATAACATACTTATTCTGTGCTGTGTTCCCACTTTTTCTCTCTTCCTTTGCACCCCAAAGGCCATCATTATAGAGGTATGCCTTGACAAAGTTTTCTTGATTCTGATTGTTATATATATGAATGACCCTTTACTCATCTTTACATCTTTTGTATATAATATGTTCAGTCCATGTAAAGAAGATCCTAAGCATTGTGTTACACTGTTTTACTCCTCTTTGTGGATTCAATTCCTTTTTAAGGGAAGATAAAATATCATTGAATTGAAGAGAATGGTTTTGGAGTTTAGTGTTGTGATTCCATTTTATCATTCCTTCTTATCAATTGCATATTTTGGGACAACCCCAGCCAAGTTGATCAGGCTTTTGACTCGGTAACTACAATGTTATAAGTTCCACTCCCAATAGGAGTAGCATGTCAGCCTTCTTGGTTTGAGCCGATCAGCTATGGGCTACCTAGGCTGATTTACCTCCTTGTGGTCCTTTGCTGGTTAGGGTCACTAAGTTGGTTTATCTCCTTTGCCAGCTAGAGTCATGGTTTTGGAGTTTAGTAGTGTTGTGATTCTTTTCTAGCATTCTACAAATCATGTATTTGGGTGGCTTTTGCTGTCATTGATTTGAATTGGTAAGGGTGGTGGTGATTGTAGATGGCAAAGGAGTATGATGGATCCCCCAAAATTACACAGCTGGAAACAAGGAGAAAACAGCTAACATGGATTTTGGGAGTAAGTGGCCTCTGCATCCTATTCTATATTCTAGGAGCATGGCAAAGTACAACACCTCTCCCTACAACTCAATCTGAAGTTTACACTCGGGTTGGCTGTGATAATCAATCCTCCCAAACAGGCAACCCTCCTGAAATGGCAACCCAACCACCACCATCATCATCGTCATCATCATCATCATCGTCTTCATCATCATCATCAGTGTCATCATTGCCATTGCAGCCAGCCCCGTTCGACTTTCAGAGCCATCACCAATTAGAGGTCAAGGATTCTGTGGAGCCTGATAACTATGCACCCTGTGGTATGAATTTCAGTGAGTATACTCCGTGCCAGTATCCACCGAGGGGAAGGAAATTTCCCCGTGAGAAGTTAAGGTACCGGGAGAGACATTGTCCAACAAAGGAAGAGCTCATCAACTGCCTCATTCCTGCTCCCCCCAACTACAAGAGGCCTTTCCCCTGGCCTCAGAGCAGAGATTATGCTTGGTTTGCCAATATCCCCCACAAAAAGCTTAGTGTTGAGAAGGCCGTTCAGAATTGGGTCCAAGTGGAAGGCGATCGCCTAAGATTTCCAGGAGGTGGCACTATGTTCCCACTTGGAGCTGATGCTTACATTGACAACATCAATGAACTCATTCCCCTCAGTAATGGAGCCATTCGAACTGCAGTCGATACAGGTTGTGGAGTAAGTAGCCTTCTCCCTCATTGTGCAATGTTTCCAAAAATGATAAACTAATGTGAGCTGCTAATAATATAATGAGATCGAGCCTCAGTGGAGGCGGTATTGACTCTGTGTGCTTCAACAGGTTAAGAAAGTATAGATGAACAGATACTACAATGTAATAGAGTCAGTTAGTACTACTCAAAAAATAATATAATGCTTTCATATATCATATATATTAGGCTGACCAGTTGTAGTTACCTTTAATTTCTCCATCATAATTCATCTCTATTTTGTTTCTAATAAGGTTGCAAGTTGGGGCGCTTTTTTGTTGAAACGAGACATTATAGCCATGTCTTTTGCTCCGAGAGATACACACGAAGCACAGGTATGGTTTGCACTGGAGAGAGGAGTTCCAGCTATGATTGGCGTGATGGGTGCACAAAAACAGCCATTTCCTGCAAGAGCTTTCGATATGGCTCACTGTTCTCGCTGCTTGATACCTTGGACCGACCATGGTAAGCTCTCCTAGACCATGGAAAATGTAAGATGGAATATAATCTAGTAGGAGATATAGACTAAATTCCAATCCATCATCATTTAATCATACATTATATTGGTTATTATCTGTC
>CM008345.1:17288142-17301725 GCA_002525835.2 Ipomoea batatas
TGTATTCAAATGTTTAAGAGGATGCGTTCTGTATATTTTGTGTCAATATTCTGTGTATTACATTAATTGGAGTTTTCTCTTTAAACTTTTGTCTATTAAAAAAAATTCTAAATTCTCAAGTATAGGATAAGAGAAAAAGTTATAGCTGGCAAGTAACAAAATTTGTTTTTTTTTTTTAAAGAATAATAAGACAATAGTAAAGCTTTTTAAAAAAGAAAAGAAAAGAAAAGAAAAAAAGACAATATTAAAGCACACTAATAAATGCGAAGAAAAAGACAAATTGTTGCATGCAAGAGCAAGGCATTGTCTCGGTGTCATGAAATGAACACTTCATGAACTCATGACCCTTCCACCTCTCATTTTCTTAGTAGCTAGGATCACAAATATTAACACACTTTTTATTTTTTATTTTTATTTTTGAAAACCAACCGCACACACTTTTTATATTTACACACACAATTTTTTTTTTAATTTTGATATTTTCACTAGGTTATCACTTTGAGATTATCAGAATTTGCCTCGAGTTGTACCTTCAGAGTTTGTCTAGGACAAAATTTGGCTTAAATTTATTTTATACTAATTATAGTAATTACTATTAAATGTTAAAACTATGGGGCGTTTAGTTACTTGTGTCACATTTCCTTCCAAAATTTTAAAGAAATTTATTTCACTTTTCGTCTCACAAATATAGTTGTATTTTTATTTTTATTCTTAACTTTGATTTGTTTCACTTTTAATTTTTTGGATTTAAAAAATGTTCCTCTTTTGTTTAAAATAATGCGTGAAGTATCTTTAATTTAATTTTTTTCAAAACATTTTAGGACTAAAATTAAAGTTAAATATTTTAATTTTTAATGAAATTAATGATTAAAAGTGAAACAAGTTAACATATGATGACAAAAGAAAATGACACTAATGTGGTATTCTAGAGTGGATACCAAGTTATGTAATCATTTGAACTAAATACACCTGTAAAAAAATTAATAACATACCTTTATTTATTTGTTTGATTCATTCGTTGTAACGGAGGCTAAATCAACAATAATAATGAATCTTTTTTCTTTAAAAAATTAAACACTATTTGAGTGAAAAGTCACTTTATTCAATCTCCCCTTCACATTTACCTAGCGTAATATATTTTGTAATAATAAAATTCTATTATGAAACTGGATGATTCTCCGTGTGTGAATAGTGTATCGTTTGCATCTCAGGAATACAGTAAAGGGGAGAGGCAGAATACGGAGAGAATCATCAATCTTTTATTAATTAATCATCCTTTAATTTAATACATACCAAATATACAGAGTTCTAATATAACTCTAATACTGCAAATGATGAAAAAAATATTATCATAGTATAATACGTACATTTAATAATGTTAACATATATTTATTCATAACAAATTCTTTCTATTCATTAATTATCAAAAATTAAAAAAAGCCTTATCTATTAATCAAATATATATTGCCACATAAATAGATTAAAAAAATTAAGATAAAAATATAGCGTTACTCTTAAAATAAATACGTAGAATTTTCGAATCATTATATTGAAGCTTGTGGACGTGCCATCCATGGCGGGCCACTCCTTGTTCAATTCTTACCTATTCTTGAAGGCAACACAGCTGATTGCTTGTTTGGAGATCATTCTAGAGAATAACACATATATATTACATTTGTATCTCTTTCTTCTTTCAGCAGTAGCAATAAGATTTAGTACTCCATAATCACTTATGATGGGTTTAATTGCATTTTTTATTTTTAAAATATGTACTGTAAAAAAATTAATTAATTTCACTAAATTGATATCATATATTCATATCTAAGTGTTTTTTTTTTTTTTTTTCACTCTACAGGTCATAGGACCATGAGCATCATCAATTCAAGAAGAAGATTCTGCAAGCTCCCTGGCGGGCGTTCAAGAATATTCATATTTAAATATATATACACTAAGATAGTGATATCATAATCTCAAGTAAAACACTCCCCTGTTAAATAGTTACATTTATTTTAAGAACTATAAGTACAATATAATGAACCTTTTACCCTCCCTATTGAGTATAATCTCTTCAAAAATTCTAAAATAAAATATATGTTAAAGAAAGTGTCTTTTAAAAGAAATCAATAACTTAATTTTAAATTAGTTAAAAATTATCCTGAATAATTAAATACTTGTAGCACCAACCAACAACTTAGAACAATTAAAAAATGCTCCCATGGACAGCTCAATTAATAATCAAGTGGTAAATTTTAGATAAGGACACAATATCAAAATCTAACCACCATAACGTGAGAATTACATTACTTACACCCAATATGTTGTGTTCTTTGAAGGCACCAAAGTCTTGCCACTTAAACGATCACTGAATACTCGTGATTTAGAAAAGAGTGATCCACAACACGTGACGGGAGTTTTACTCTAATAATTTTCCAAAAAAAAAAACAATTCTATGGCCTTGTTTGGTAAATGACTGTTAGCTTATAGTTGCTGATTGAATTAGTAGGTATAACTAGTTGATAATATTAACTAATGACACATGTTGCATTCTCATATGAAAATGGTGAATTTAAGCTTTGCGTCAGTAAAATCAGAATTAATTGATAGACTAACTATTTTACCAAACATTATATAATTATTTCAAGAAAACAGGGGAAGTAATGTATCTCTGTCTCTATATAAAACCGCGGCGCCACTGTCCATTATCCACCATTTTCATTACTCTCCTTCCGTTGCAGAGCTGCAGCGCAGCTTTCTCGTTTTATTCCTTTTTTTTTTTCTCTATATTCTCTCTGTGGTGTCCGATCAAACATGCGGCTTTTGAAAGAAGACGCCACCGAATACGACGGAGATTTCCGAGACTCTCCGGTGTCACCATCCGCCGCGGCTCCGCCGGCGTCACCTCTGTCACACAACTGCTTGCCGCACAGCGGCTGCCCTTGGTGGCCGTACTCCAGCGCCCGCGATTTCAAGACCAACACCGCCCTCGTCCTCCTCATTCTCTTCTCCGCTTTTGTCTGCGCCCTCGCTTTCAACGCCGCCGTCCGCTACTTTCTCCGGCGCCGGCGCCGGCGCCGTCGTCGCCGGTCTTCATCCGCCGCCCACGGAGACGGAAATTACGAGGAGGATGATGACAAGGCGGGTGGCGGGTCCAAAACGGGCGAGGACGAGGAGGGTGGGGCGAAGATTCCGACGGCGATATTCTCGGCGGCGGCGGCGGAGGAAGGCGGAGGAGGGGTGGCGTCGGATGAGTGTATAATCTGCTTGGGGGAATTCGTGGAGGGAGAGAGAGTGAGGGTGTTAGAGAATTGTAAACATTGCTTCCATATCCATTGTATCCAGCGATGGCTCAAAGCCCATTCTTCTTGCCCGACTTGCCGTGCAGCCTCTCATTGAGTTTTTTGCAACCGCAGATTTGTCGACGACGGCGACAATTATCGATCATGTTTTTATCAGTAGAAACATATATATGACTGAGTTTTGACGATTAATCTGTTCTTGTTCTCTTGCCATCTTTTATTTTCCTTGCTTTACTCCCAATTTGTTTATAATTTTTGTCCATAAATTATAAGAAACCTCCCTCAATTATTTACTTGTCTGCAAAATGACTTATTCCTTCTTAGGTTTTGATAGGATTAAATCTAAAAAAAAAAAATTATGAGCAACCTAATTAAATTAGTCAGACGGTTAACTCTACAATAATAAAGTGAATCGATCAATTATATACAATTTAGTCAGTATAAACAGTTTAATTAGTTGCAAAGTAAAATTTGTTACAAGAGACTCATGTGTAAGTAATCTCTTAAAATGAAGGGGTTTGGTGTGCTTAATGAGTAAATTTCTAACATATGTTGAATGCATACCTTCTCGCTGTTGCAGATTTTGTTGTCAGTATTCAATTTGAATTTTTTGTTAGATTTTATCTAGTTGGAAGGGAGATTTTTTTTTTTTTTTTCAAAAAGGAAAATTCATGCTCGTTGAGTGTGTGAGTAAACCCCACAGAGATTACTTTTTCGTCATAAAAAATCACACTTTGCAAGGACTATGATTAGATAGTTGGGGTGGGGGGTTTTTGTTTGGTTATTTCTCTTACAAGAGGTGATTTTTGAGGAAAAAAAAAAGAGGGAGACTACGTCGAACTTCACACCTGCACCTAAAAGGTGTATTTCGTTTACAGGCCCACTAGATGTTTTAGAACGACCGCCAGCTAGCGACCACTCTAAGTTAATTAATCTTTAAAAAATGAGAAACTGGTCATTGCATATTAGTATGCAACAACAAACTTCTTGTTTTTTTTTTTAAAAAAAGAAGAAGATATTTTTAATTTAATTTTTATAACATATTCCCTCCGTCTCATTTTACATGTTTTACTCTCCTTTTAGTTTGCCCCAAAATATTGTCTTCTTACAAAAATTGTACATCACCATCATTCTATGTTTTCCAATTTACCTTTATGAGTACTTTTGCATTCTTTGTTGCTTTTATTTTCAAAAGTGAGAAAAGTGAGGACATAATTGAAAAACACATAACATTTACTTTAATTCCTTAAAAAAATGTGCAAAAAGCAAATATGACGATCAATTCGGAACGAATAAAGTAATTTTTTAAAAAAATTTGTGCTGCTACTTCTTTTTTTTTTTTAATTTAATTTTAAATTTAATATTGCTATTAATTTATAATCATCCATTAATTAAATTTTGACATGTTTAATTTAAATACTAATAATAGTTATAATTTTGACATGTTTGAATAATCAATCTTGGCTGACGTCGATGAAGGTGTGGTTTTGGTTTATGTTGATGCCGCTTTATTTAATGATACTGGCAATGGTTTCTATGGTATTCTGATTAGATAAAGGAATGGGGAGTTTGTAGCACCAAAGAATGCCCCTATTCGTTGCCTGAATGATGCTCATCTAGCGTAAACTTTGGCGGTAAAGGAGGCACTTTCTTTGACTAAGGAAAGGGGCCGGGTTCACGAAGGTTATTATTCATTCGGATTGTCAGATGGTTTGCGACTTGATTAATGGTGCTTTACCGATTTTTTCTTATGCAGGCTGTGTGATAAATGATTGCCGTGAGTTTCGTTGACGCTTTGAAATAATGTCTTTTCAGTTTATTATTGTCCGATCAGTGAATAAGTTTGCTCATGCTCTTGCGAGGGCGGCTCGTTCTCAAACAGGTCCTACTAGTTGATTTTCTTCTTTACCTCATTATATTGAACATTTTTTTAAATTAATGAAGTTGGTTCGTTTTGGTTTTCAAAAAAAAATTACAATTATAATTTTTAGAATCATAATAAATAAAGAAATAACTAAAATATAATTTGTGTAAATTGGGGGCTCTATAAAAAATTAAGAAAAAAATTTAAAATTATTGGGAAGAAAGATTTTTGAGATTGGGTGAGATACTAGATATGATGAGGTGGATGTTGAGACTCACAAAAAAAAAAAAATTAGAAGAAAAAACCTTGATGATAATGTTCACTAAAGATGCTTAAGAGCAATCACAATAGTAAAGCTCACATTTGAATTTTTTGTTAGATTTTAATGAGTTGGAGGGCAGAGGAAAAAAAAACGTAATAGAAAATATGAATTTTAGGATGGTGCCTACCATGACACACCCCACACACCCACTAAGTGCGCTCCATCACGGGTGTTTTTCTTAAAAACTTTTTCTGTTAAAAGCAAGAAAAAATTCAATATTTACACTAAAACCACACCTCTCTCTCAACAATGAGGTTTTACGTCGGATATTTTTTGGTATCAACTGCCAAGTGAGGGGAAGAGGCCGGGATGAGAAAAGAAAATAAGAAGGAAAGAGAAAAAGGAAAAAAAAAAAAAAAAACTAGGACTGCTAACGCACCTAGCGGGCAGTCGTTATACCGTGGACCGTGGTCACTGATACTACAGTTCATCTCAAAAGATATTGTCTTACATTTGTTTTTATATTATCGAATGAAACTGTAGTTATATCGAAATGTAACTGTAGTTGTGTTGAAATGTAACTGCAGTGTATATGAACTGATATTGAATAACAGTACAGTTTCACATTTGTGTTTTATATTATCGAATGAAACTGTAGTTATATCGAAATGTAACTGCAGTGTATATAAACTGATACTGAATAATAGTGTCACATTTGTGTTTTTATATTATTGAATGAAATTGTAGTTATATCGAAATGTAACTGCAGCTGTGTTGAAATGTAACTGCAATGTATATGAACTGAAAGTGAATGACGCGGAACGAAGGTCGTTTCATCTATCTGTTTTCATTAATCAAAACGACGTCGTTTTGATGCGCGTTCCATGATATAATTTGCCCCTAGCGAGTGCATGCACTGCGATGGGTGCGCGCAATGTGCATCACCAGACCTACTTTCTCTTTCTTTCAATAGACCTACTTTTTTTTTCTTTTTAAATTCTTGTAGACTCCTAAAAAATATTCCGCCGTTGTCCCCTCACAAATTTCATCGTCAATCCATCGCTAGAAGAAGTTTAGCGACGGATTGTGTTCGTTTAGCGAGGGAAATATCCGTCACTAATTTTAGCGACGGAAAAAATTTGTGTCGCAAAATTCTAGCGATGCAGGTTTTTGCAACGGATGATTTCCGTCGCTAAATACTTTAACGACGAATTTTTCTTATTTAGCGACGGAATTTGTTCGTCGCTATTTCCGTGTTTGTGTGTGTGTGTGTGTGTGTGTGTGTGTGTGTGTAGTGTTTGTGGTCGTGTAGATTCATAAACAAATCAAATTTACGAAGGGAAGGATGATATAGATCAAAAGTTGTTGCAAATTGTGGTAGATAAACATTTCCCCTCTTCAATTTCATGCCAAATAGAGTATTTTGTTGTTATTTTGGTTATACCTCTCTCTTGTAAAGTTGGTTTGGGGGTGATATAAGGTTCTATGGATTAAAAAGTTCCAAGACTTCTCTACAACTTTTATATTTTGAATTTTTCCAAATTTAGATGGTATTATGATAACAATCAAGCTAGAAGTTGTTGTCATCGCACAATTGTGAGTTTTTCATCTCTATTTTTATTATAGATGGTATTATGGTGCTAGGTGCCATTTGCTCTACTATCTCTATTTTTATTATCTAGCGGACTTGATGATGTGTGTATTTCAATTTCTTTATTTTGTAATATGCCTTATATATATATATATAAATTTTGCCTTTGTATTATCTTACAAGGTTAGAATATGCTAGGAATATTTTCTAGATTAGAGTTTTTTATAGCCGATATATATAAAGCTTTATGTCTTACACTTTTATAAGGAATTTTTTGACAAATGGAATATAGAGCTTATCTCTACTCCATTGTAGCCAAAGGGGTCTTAAACCTTCTTTCATATTTTGATTAAAGAGCTAATTACTATTTAGAATATTTGCAAGCAAGTTAAATACTTGATGGTTAGATTTTGCACATATTAAGGTAGTCTTGTTGATTTTCGCATTGGATGGTAGCAACCTTAGCTTCTCTTCTTCAAGTCGTGAAAATATAGGGTGTTCTTAATTTAACATCATCATGAAATTTTTAAATTTTTATTTTTGGTGGAAATTAAAACATCGTGTAGTTGTATCATATACATCGGTGCAGAAAGAAGAAAAGGGTAAAGAGTATGAAATGAGGGATAGAGAGGTGTTAGTGCTAATTGCTAAATTTTGGTGACGGACCAAAAACAAACATCATTTTAGTATGAATTTTGTTTTGAGCAAAACCAAAAACATGTCGTCCCTAGCTAATAATATATGTTATTGTGGGAGCTTCTTGCTTGTGCATGGAGTATGGGCAAAGTGATAAGAATGAAAACACCAGCCTGCAATGTTAGATAAGCTTGTTGGGTGTCACACACTTTAATTATTTGTCAGTTTATTTTTTTTTTTGTGTGTAATAACTTCTAAATTTGGACAAGCTATGCTACACTGTACCAGATGCTAACCAACAATCCAACATTACTTACATCACCATATATATCTCATATCTGCAGCTGCATATATAACGGTATATAAATTATTTTCAATACATTAAAGAGCAAAAAAGCTACAACAAGAATTTTATTATTATCTTATGTTTTTAGTTTGTCTTGGAGGCATCATGAAATAACAAATACTTATTACGCTCTCGTGGATATTTAAATGTGATAGTCCTCACAACTATTTGATTGGTTGTATTGGTAAAGTTATATGCACATGTATTATTTTTCTGAACTGTATGACTTTGTTACAATATTTACTTCCAATAAGAGCTGCTTACCATCCCAAAACCTTCTGCCTCCTTTCCTAATTACTGTTGTTTTGTGAGACTTGATTTCACTCTTCGAAACTTAAAGATGACAATAAATCAGGTATTTTAGGTACTCAACTTGACCCTCTTAAGTTTTAATAGTGCATATTTATATTTTTCTACCTATTGTTATTCTTATTGAAACGCAGCACTTGAAACATATATTAGAGATGTCAATACGAGTCGTGGGACGAGTCTAAGTAGGCTAGCCCTTCCCGCCACCTTCCAGGCTTGCCTTATTTTTTTTAATATGTTTTTCTGGATACACTCTCAAAGTCTCTATTCTATAACATAAAGTAATATTTTATACTGATATTCATTGCTAACATCATCCAATAGGGAACTATGGATTAGGTTTAGTGAAAACTGAAAACCAACGAATACATATATATGGCGGCTAGCCATGGGTCTATGAGGTCCACTCTTTGGCAGATTGCCAAAATTGAAACCCACCATCTACCTATATAATGAGTAGTTATCTCAAGGTGGACCTAGGTCAAAATACACAATTTATATGTTGATTGTTTACAATTTACATACTGAATGTTTATAATTTAAATTGTAAAATTTAGTATATAAATTTGTGAACATTTAATATGTAAATTGTGAACATTTATTATTAAATTATAAGCTATGTAAATTATGAACATTCAATATGTAAATTATGTATTTTTGAGTTCGAGTCTACAGAATAATTTGCCCTATATAATGAATAGGGTGACTAATGCTAAACCCGTTTTTATGAATCTGTAAATTAACTGCTCTTTGGCAAATTATATTGTGCACCACGGTGCACATAGCAATGTGCACCACGTATTTTTTGGAAATCACGTTTCCCGTTTTTTTTGGAAATCAAGTTTCTCGTTTCGGCCGGTCTCTGATTTATGTTAATATTCTGTGTATTCAAGGCAATCATTCTGTGTATTCTAGGCAACCGTTCTGTGTATTATAGGCAACTGTTATGTGTATTCATGTTAGTAACACATGTTGTGATTTCATGTTAGTAACACATGTTGTGATGTGTTTGTGCATTTGAATGTTTAGGAGGATGAGTTCTGTGTATTTTGTGTAAATATTATGTGTATTCATGTTATTAACACAAGTTGTGATGTGTTTGTGCATTCGAATGTTAGGATGATGAGTTATGTGTATTTTGCGTCAATATTCTGTGTATTATGGGTAAACATTCTGTGTATTCTGACAAACGTTCTGTGTATTCTATATAATGATTATGTGTATTATTGATAATGAATTCTCTGGAGTCATTCGCGTCCACTAACATCTGTGTATTTTGTGTCAATATTCTGTGTATTATGGACAAACATTCTGTGTATTCTAGGCAAACGTTCTGTGTATTATAGATAATGATTATGTGTATTATAGTTAATGAATTCCCTGAGTCATTCGCGTCTGCGTCTACTAACACCGAAACGACGTCGTTTTACGTACGTGGTGCACATTGCTATGTGCACCGTGGTGCAGGGTATAACGATTGCTACTCTTTGATTTGGGCCATAAATTTATAAATTAGAAAACTAAATAGGCATTATTGGACGCTTACGGTCCATTAACCACAAATTGAGTCCGAATGGCCCAAATAAGGGTCCAATTTCGATACTTTGTCGGAAAACCCTTAAAACCCTTTTCTTCTACAATGCTAATTTTGATCGTATCAATACTGCAGAGTCTGGATTTGATCTGTAGTAGCTCAGTTGAGTCCCGAAAGGGAGGACGGAGGTCAAGAAAACACTAGACATAGCTTTCCGGGGGCGTCGGAGAGAGAGAGCACACAGCGGCAGCTGCGGCGGTGGAAGAGTAGACGGAGGAAATGTGGTGGCATGGCGGAGGAAATGGAGGAGTAATGAAGACATTCGTAAGATATATGTCGAATTCAAGAAAGCGGGCGCCTAATCTGAGGAAGATCAATCCGAAGGTACCGCAGCAAGAGGCTGCCTCCATTGCCGAAGCTCTTTACAATGTCATAAGGCAACACGGTCCTATCAGTGTTTCCAACACTTGGAACCACGCTAAGGTGCATCCTTTATCTTTCTTTATTTACCCTCAAAAATATATGAATATATTGATTATAGATGATTTAGTCCCAGAATGTACAAAAAATTTAGGAAGAATCCTTGATCCTTGGAGTTGAAGTTCCAACGCGCTCAGATTTTCCCCCATTAATCTGCCATATGCTTAAGAATTTTGATTTCTTCAGTTTCCCCGAGAAACCTTGTTATAGCTTGGTTAGTTGTTGAATGTAAATTTGTAAGTAAGGATTTACTTAACTATGTAGCCATACTGAGAGCTAGTAAGAGCAATTGAATAAATGCATCTCTCTTTGTTCACTATGAAAATTGAAAAGTAGGAGATGAAAAATCTAAAATCTTTGTTCCGAGTGTTTATTATTAGGATATAGTACACTGGTTATTATGTAAAATGAGTGGTTTAGGAAGCTTACTAAGCAATGGAATGTCCCAAGACTCAAAGAGAGAAGAAGTTTTGGCATATCAGCTAGCAACTAAACCTGGATGTGTTTGTGTGCATGCTATAGTGTGGAAGGGCCTGCTAGGCTGCTACTTCCAGTGTTGCCGTCAGCCCATCACAGGCGGGGAACACTTTTTGACCTATGATTGAACTTACCCAAAAAAGATTCAACTTCATTTACTAAGTCATCTGTGAGGGGAAAAAAATATAGTTTGCTGTTGCAGCATCTACAGGATTAGCGCGGTAAACTATCTGCTTCAAAGAGGCTCGAATGGAGCTAGTTCTATCAAAATACAAGTTAGATTAAAAAACAAAAAGGCCGCTGTTGCCCAATTTGGACAAACAACTTAAAGCAAGAGCTTTTGAGAGATTAGCAATCACATTTCAATAAGCTGTAAACAGTATATATGAGTTTGCCATTTTAACTGGCTTTTTAAAAGTTGTTTTAAGGTTATAAGCTCATTGAAATAGCTTATGGAGATCAGCAAACAATTCTTTTCAAAAATCATAATATGTTTTATAAGCTTATCTAAACACATTGAAACATATGCCTAACTGCCTAAGTACTTATAGCAGTAATCTCATCCAAACAGGCCTACATACCTTCTATATTAACTATTAAGTCGTCTTTCCTAATGCTTTATAATGCTATGTTTAATTACAGATTTACAGTCTATTTCAAGAAGTGAGAATTTGTACCGTACAATACCAGATGCGTAAACCAACGAGTCATTTTCTTGTTACTTATTTCATTAGTATTTCTTCTTACCTTTAGGGTGACTCTGTTCATTCATTGTTTATTTGGAATTGCTGATCTATTAATTCCTGGAATTGTTTGTTTCCAGGGATGCACGATCATTTAGAATTGTTTGGTTTTTGGTTTGTTGCTACCAAGCTGCCTTGTGCTAATCATTTCTTTGGCTGAATTGAGCTCGAGGCTTAACTGTATGGACAATGTTAAACTTTAGTTGAGCCTTATTGCTCTAGCACAGCACATGTGTTCTATTGGGAACACCTTATTAGGAAAAAAGTATTTTAACTCAATATACTAAACTCTAATTGGATGCAGAAAAGTGTTCCTTGGATTAAGTGCATCTGTGCATGTGGATACTTGATTCAGTTTGTCCCATGGCACCTTTCATATTTTTAGGGAATGCAAATTATTTGTGAGATAAGGCATCATTTGTGCTAACTGGTGTGTCTCATAGGAATCAGACAGTATTTTGTCAAACTGTATCGATGCCTGTGATTATGTGATTAGTTTTCTACTCGTAAATATTGCAGGAAGCTAGTATCAATGGATTAAACAGCAAAACACACATGAAGATAATGCTAAAATGGATGATGGGTAGACATATGCTGAAACTATTCTGCAACCACGTTGGCTCCAACAAGAAATTTTTTCTCTCGACATTGCCTGAAGAGCCTCACATCAAGCAAGCAATCGAGGCCATGGAACTGAAAGCTAAGGCGGAAACTCCAACCAAAAGTAGAAAACGTACCCGTTAGTTCAATTTGCCTGCAGTTAAGGAACAATTCAACCAGAATAATATATTTGAATGCAGCATATATGAGCTGCATTCAATCTGGAACTCTAATCGATCCTTTTTGTGTTCCAATGTCGCCGTAGGGCTGATTTAGTTCTGTTTTCTTGCTTCTATTTTAGAATAGTGTGGAAAAAGAAAACTGTAAGATAATCTGTATTGTGCCTGTGTTGCTCTTAGATGCCTTCCAATTGTGTTCTACCTGGCATCGGATTTTAGGGGTGTATTCCATCCTGACTTTTATAGATTTTTAAAAACTTTTATGAACTTTAAAATTTTGGAAGTATTTTAATTCAAATTTTTAGAGTCTTTTAAAAATAAGTTGATATTCAATTAAGATTTTTTAAAAGTCTTTAAAAGTCGGGTGCTATTTGATTAAGATTTTTAAAGAATTTTAAAAGTGTGATATTAAATTACGACTTTTAAAATCCCTTTAAAAGTGTGGTGTTATTTAAAAAGTTATAAACTTTTATAGATTTTTTTTTAATTAAGATTTTTGTATACCTTTTTCCTTTTTTACTTAAATGTAAATGGTTGAAATTTATCTTTCAACTTCCAAATTCTTGAACTTTTTTTCTACTAACTTTGAATGTTTTCTCTCTCTATCTAAACTCTATTTTTTTTTTTCTTCCTATTTAAACTCTACAAACCCTTTCCAAAAAAAAAAAAAAAAAAAAAAAACTCTACAAACCCTATACCTAAATTCAATAGATTTTTTTTTTCATTATCATACATTTTGTTAATGTATAAGCGCTTTACAAATTTTTCCTCTCTCCTAAACTTTACAACTTTTTCTCTTTCTAAATACTTGAAATACATACCCCAAACTTTTAAACTTTCTGACTTTACAACTTTTTCTCTTTCTAAATACTTGAAATACTGTCTCTAACTTCTAACTTTCTTTACGAACTTTTTTTATTCCCTAAATACCTTAAAATTTTTAAATCAACTTCAACTCTAAATAAATATTTCGGTACGAAGATTTATATTTCTGCATGGATTTTAATAAGGGGAAGAAAAATGAATCATCCCATTTGATGAGAAATTACCATTAGGACCCTATTTCTAACCGTACAGTAACAAAAATTTTAACAAATGACTAAATTGGGTAAAATCATTAAAGTCGATGACTAAATTGAGCACAAAAGTCATTTATGCCTAAATTGAGTAAAATCACTATAGTCGAGAACTATATTGGGTATTAACTCCATTTTTATAACTCATAATGTATATTATTCTAACATATAATGTACATTATCTTACCCA
>CM008345.1:17302714-17318697 GCA_002525835.2 Ipomoea batatas
TAAATTATATTAGTAGTACTCAAAAAAATATGGATTATATTATCTTATTATTTTTTACAATAATTATCGTATAATATCTTAGATTAATATGAAAAATTACAAAAATTAAATAGTATAATTAAACATAATTATAGGACTTAATAACAACAAATTAAAATTTAATTTTAATTAATTGGACCTAATTGCAAATAAATATATATCAATTTGATTCTACTTTATTAGTAAGTAAATTGTTTTTTTTTTTGAAATAGATAATAGTCTTAAATAAATGAGATTAATTTTTTTTTTTAATGGAATTACCTCCAAACACCTAGTTCTGTGTTAAATTATGGGATATTTGACCAGATAAATTGTAGCGGTTTTCTTTTTCTTTCATTTTTTTAACCTCACACCCAACACAATTTGGATTATTGTCATTGTTGAGTAAGGATTTAAAGGGAATGATGGAACAGATTTTTACATGAAACAACATTGATAAAAATTAAGATTTTTTTTACTAAACCAAATGAAACTCCTCTTTCTTATTTATATGTGTCACTTCATATGCATGAGTTGTGAATGTTCCACCACAATGGAGTTGTATATGTATTGTTGTAAAAGGTAATGAATTGTACAATGAACAAAGTTATTGATAGCTCACATTCAAAGCATTGGTTTGTACTTATAAGTAGCGTGTGTAATAACTTCTGTTGTATGTCTTCACTTCAAAAGTATGACTCTCATCTATTCACATATATCTTGCTCATCTAACAACTTAAATGCATAATTGTTTTCATCCCAACCAATCGCCGCATGACTAGCACCGAATTGACCGCTTCGTTGAATTATTCTCACTACTTTTAAAATAAAAATATTCATACACTTTCAATTCATTTATAAAATTGATTTTACTTTCACATCACCTTAACAAATTGCTCAACCGTTTACCAAATTTACAAAATTTGCAAAAAATGCAATCCACGTAAACCTAAAAAAAATAGATAACGTAAAACATATCATGTAAAATTGAAAGAGTAATTTCTTTCAAAGATACAGTTAATCTAACCAATTTTATCGATCATGTTACCATTGAATTCAAATTTGATTGCAAAAATAAATGCATGTGATATGATTTGACTATTTGACATCAAATCTTGTCATCTCAATTAAATGCTACTCAAAATGCATTTGAATTATAGTAATAATTAAAATAATCCATCACAAGCGCTTAGACAAGTAACAAAATAAAGATTTTAAAAACAAAATTGTCCATCATGAATTTATAAATTGTATGCCCAATTTCGATAAAAATTAAAAAAAAAAAAACAATTAGAATGATAATACATAATGTGACATTAAGATAAAATTACATATTTTTGTACTTATATTGCACTCATTTTTAATGTGATATTACGATAAAATTGATAACCTCAACTTTTAAAAAGCTAATACTACTACTGGTCCCATGATCCCATCTCATCACTTTAAAAAAGTTTTTAAAACATGTGTTAATGTAACACAATCTTTGACCTATTATTTGACCAAATAATTTAAGTTTGAAAAGACAATTTCAACCTTTAATTGAGCTGTTTTTTTCATAACTTATTAGTATTAATTTTTTTTTAAATATACCCCATATGATATTAGTTGGATTATGTTTGTAATCATGAGATTATAATTCATTAACTTATAATTGAAGAATAATTAATTAATTTATTGTCAAAATTTAAGTGACTTAATAGTAACCATGTAAACTTTAAATTTTATTAGAATTTTTTTTTTAATACAACTGACCCTATTACATTGTAGTATCTGTTCTATACTTTTCTCAACCTGTTGAGTCAATTAGTCAATTTTGATATCTCCCTCAACCTGTTGAGTCAATTAGTCAATTTTGATATCTCCTCCACTGAGGCTATCTGTTCTATACTTTTCTCAACCTGTTGAAGCACAAAGAGTCAATTAGTCTATCTCCTCCACTGAGGCTCGAACTCATGACCTTTCATTTGAGGGAGGCCACTACATGCCATTTGAGCACAAGGTGCTTGACAAAATTTTATTAGAATATAATTACCTTAAAATTCATGATAGAATACAATTAATCTTGCTTGAATTGTGATATATCTTATTTAACTGATTGAGGTGGACAGATCAAAAGATAAACTTTAGATATATAAGGTAAAAATTAATCACCCTAATTTCATGCATAAAAATAAGATAATTTGTACCTAGATTATAGCTCAACTAATTATCTAGGCCCTGTTTGGTAAATGACGGTTAGCTGATTGGGATGGCTGTTTGGGTGATTGGGTTAGCTGTTTAGGTTAGAAGGTATGATTTGTTGATAACATTAGCTGATTATAGAAAGTTTTTTGATAGATTAGCTGTTAGCTGATAGCTGTTTGGTATAATTTCTTTTCCCAAAAAGCTAATTGAAAAGGCTGCTTTGAGTAGTCTTTTGAATTTTAGCATTTTGAAGTTACAAAAAGCTTATTAATCAAACAACTAATAGTGGTCAAATAAGCTAAAATTGACATTTTTTGAAAAAAAAAAAAAAAGCTAAAATTGGCTGATATGCTGATTGTTTACCAAACATGCCCTAAATTCAAATAGGATAAATCAATAACGGGTGTTTAATTGGCAATAATTGAATTCTTTTCCAATGTTATTCAGCATCCATGAAAATTACATTGTTTCTTTGAATTATAATTCCTACTTTATTTATATTTTTTCTCACGAAATTACAATTCATTTCCTTTTAATTCTCTCATTCAAACCAAACACTTTTTTTTTTTAATTGGGTATAGTAACATAATGACTAATTTCCTTACTGAATTGTACTAGGACAGTGAAAAAGTTGATCTGAATATTTAAAGTTGCTCTGTACCACAAACCAAGAATCAAATCTTGACTAAATCTTTAATTAAATATGGATAAGTCCATTCCATTCAACCATATCCCATATTATTCTAACCAAACACTCTGTTAAAACATACTCCGTATCTCATAATTTATCTCGCCGGAGAATTCCATTCAACCATATCCCATATTATTCTAACCAAACACTCTGTTAAAACATACTCCGTATCTCATAATTTATCTCGCCGGAGAATTCCATTTATTCAATTCTCCTCACAGAAAATACGCAACCGCACGGGAGAATTACAAACTGCCACGTTTCGTTTGGGGATTACGTGAGCAGAGGGCAGAGGCTACTGAGTGGAGAGTGTTGCAGTTGCTGTCTCTGTCACCGTCGTAGAATGTTGCGTAGAACCTCCTAAATCACTACGATAATTATGTTTATCATTCCAATTACTTAAAGTAAAAGTAGCACAGAAAAAAAAAAAGAAAAATAGTCTTCAAATACTCCAAGAACAGGAAGAAATGACCCTCGGATTCTCTTCTTTGCCTTTGGATAATTCTGTTCAAGGTTCGATCTCTTCTCAATTTTTCGCTTGCTATTGTCTGTAGTGTGAGTGGATTGGAGTTTATGCTTACGCGCTTTTCCTTCCGCTTTTTCTTGAACTAAATTACTGTTACTTATCTTGTTTGGGTTCCGATTAGTTTTCATCGGAAATTAGCGTGTGATTAGAGGAATTGATCGGTGGTGGTTGGCCCTATAAGAAGCAGGCGGCGGTGGGGTTTTTTGATTTTTTTTTTTTAATTTTTTATTTTTTTGGGTGCTGAGAAATGAGGGGAGGTGGTGATGCGGTGGGAGACGGTGGCGCCGCCGCGGTTACTGAGTGCGGTGACCGGATATCTGGTGCTGAGAAGCCGTGTTTGGAGGCCGGCGATCAATCTTTGCTTGCCATAGTGGTTTCTGCCGGCGATTCGGTTGATTGTGAGGAGAAAGGTTGTGTTGAATCTCCCCAGAAGAGTCACTTATCTAGGAATTCAAGTTCTCAAGAACAATGCAGGTATAAAAATCTAATCTTTGGCCCTTCAATCTTCACTTCTTGCCATTACAACTGCTCAAAAGTCAAAACATTTTTGACCTAGGTTGTTAGTTGTCTTGTTGAGTTGGTTAGATTGGTAACTACTTAGGTTTGCATTTTGTCTTGATTCATGATTCATCTGTGCTGAAGTATATTAGAATGTTTGGTGTACTGTCTGTGAGTTTAATTTGGGAGCAAGTCGTTGGATCGCTATTCATATATCTGAGAAATGAAGAATACAAATCAACGAGGATCAGTGTGAGTTGAGATTTGAGAATCACATCGTACTGCATTTTTAGCTGTTATTCATTAAATGGCCATTCAATGGGAGAATGAGCTATACTTCAGTTAAAATGGCATCTCAATTTGAACACAACTTTTGTACTCCAAGGGTTGAAAGATATGATTTTGTATCGTTAGTAGGCAATGGCTACTTTCTGTTACAGATAGATGTAAAACAAAGGTATGTATGTATCTAAGAGAAATAAACGGTTTTAATACAATAACAAATACGTTAATCTTTATGATATGATGTGGAGGTATTGTTATCAATGTTGCAACATACTGTTCTTTGCCACTCTCTTGCTTTCTGATACTTGCCATTTTTATCCTCTCATCTTGAGATGCTCCACTACATGCAATATACCAATATGAACTTGTTATCAAATTGCTATTCCGTTCTAATTGAAAATTCCATACTTTTTATTTAGTTACAACCAGAAGCTTGTGTTAATTGTCCTTGTAAAATTCTCTAGTTCATGTTATCGCCTTTTCCTCATTGTCTTCTTGTGCTCTATGAGAATCTGGACTAATATATGAGGCTTAGGTTTGACTTACACTCATGAGCTAGCTTTTGTGGTGCAGTTAGGGCCTGAGTTTGCATCAACCATCCTTGTTGAACTCAATGAAAAATGAAATTTATTATATCATGTGCTATTTTCCAGGGTATGCCAGCAGGATAAGGAAGAGGATTTGATAGAACTTGGATGCCATTGTCGTGGTGGGCTTGCAAAAGCACATCGTACATGCATAGATACATGGTTTAATACGAGAGGTTCAAATAAATGCGAGATATGCCAGTAAGTCATTAGCTAAGGGGCCTTTTATTTACTTGCTTCTCTGGCTAATATGTTTCTAGGTGTGCCTTTTTTTTTTGGGTAATGATCATTGATCAAGAATTGTTTAGTTATTCTTGTTCCAGAATAGGATTTTTCCCCCCTTTTATGATAGTGCAGCTTGCAATTTTAATGCAGGCAAGTTGCAGCTAATGTGGCAATGCCCGAGTCCAATGCCCCTGTAAGTGCCTTCATTGAAAAAATCCCTAATTCACGACTAGAATCCTCTATCTTCTTCAATTGCAATCTGCACCTCCGCAGCAACACCTCTGCAACCTGAGCCTCCGCAGCAGTGGAATGACACATATAAATCTAGGACCAAAAAAAGAATTAACTCCATTAGTATATTACAGTAAAGTGAACATTTGAATACAAGTATCAAGTAGTTTAACCAAAAACCTCAAGCCTCTACTCTATTCAGGATGGAATATTAAAAGAAAAATCAATGATTTTCCGAGAGTATGGTGGAATGTGGACATGTGTGATTTCAAATTCCTTTCTGATTACCTTAATTTTATTTTTAATTATGTGAATAATATTACTCAAGTTTCCCCCTCCCTCACCCCATCAACCGGGAAAAGAAAAATAAAATCTTAATGATGCTGACATAGATTATGTTTAACATTATATTTCTTCTGGTTGACAGGCGAGTTACTGGGTATGGAGGGTTGACCCATCTTTTAGAGGAACAACTATTGCACCAGAACGGAATAGGGTAAGGCAGTTCCGTTAACTGGGTATGCCTTTCACCAGTACTTTTATCTAATTCACTCGTCTCTGAAGCAGTAATGTTGTAACAGGGGTGTTTCAGCCCACTTTGGGTTGCGTTCTCTATCCTCATTGGTGGTCTCTTATTGGATCTACTGATATCCCTTACTCTCGGTGTCTCTGCACTACCCGTGAACATTATAATAGGTAAACTCTTTTGGATTTTATTCTTGTCACGAATTCTTTTGCTTCTAAATCTTTTAGGGAGTGCACTTGCTCAAGTTTCGGTGACAAATGTTGTGTAGGTGTAATAGTCGTGCTTGGCCTTGGAACGGCTTTTCGGCTTGCACTTGAGTTTTGCCATGATTGGAGTGTTAGAAGAGTCGTGCATAGGGTGGAAGCAAATGTCAGCCTTGGTTTTCATCCCGCCTTATAGGCGGGATTGAACATAGAAGACGAATTAAGAATCTTAAACGGCTATTACTTCATTGGTAAGTTCTGTTTCTATGCTGCACTTTGCCCCCTTTGAAGCGTTTTGACCTAACTCCTGGGAGAAAGTCTCGGAGCTGCTGCTGTTATCCGAGTTATGAAGGGCTTGTTTTTGCGTTTCTAGATGGTTGCTATGAGTAAGCGGATTTAATTGCCCCCGTTTGGGTCTAGGAACGCCATTGACATTGCTTTTGTAACCAAGTCTGTGTATTTAATGTACATTTGTTCCCCCTCCCCCCCAAAGCATTGACATACCGCAGCTTTTAGCCATAAATATTGCTTATCTGAGTTTTGACTTTATACATTCTTGGACAAAAATGCAATATTGCTTATCTGAGTTTTGACTTTATACATTCTTGGACAAAAACGCAATATTGCTTATCTGAGTTTTGACTTTATACATGCCTGGACTAAAACGCAACTTGTTACCTATGGGGTGCTAATTTCAATATATTGTGCCGAAAATTTGCTTCAGTTAGTGTGATAAGCTTCTGTATGCTTCAGTTATTGGCATGAGATGTATTCAGGATGTCACAGCTTCTCGAACTCATCAAGAACCGTGACAACCTGCATTACTCGGGGGCTCGAGGCACGATGACAGAAGCAATGGCGATTCGTCTTGGAACTGGTATGGTTTACGACTCCTTGTACCATAAGGTAGAACCCTTTTGTTGCTTTTCGACACATTAGTATTAAACCGAGATGCATTTTTGATAGAAGATTGTGAAATATCCCTTGTTTTTCCTACTTCTGTTTCCCCAATGGTGACTTTTGTTTGCTGCAATCTGATATAAGCGGCTTTGGAATGGTTCTATTAGAAATCCAATTGCCTGGAACATCCTTAAACTGTACTTCTGTTGTCTGTCCTCCTCTTGTTTAAGGTTTCTACTTTTGTCCTACTTTTATGATGAAATGCATCACAATGAAATGTAAAAATGCACTACACACTAAAAAAATGGACCACACCTAATGGTGCATTTCCAAATACTTTATGGTGCATTTATGCAGACCGCACGGGATGCAATGTCTGCATAGAAACTTGACCTAAGTATTACCTATTTAAAATTCGTTTCACATAAAATTTTGTGAAATGATAATAATTATTATTATCATAATTAGTGGTGGGTCCATGTAGCTTTAGAAACAGAAACATTTTACACTGAACCCACTTTGTGATTTATTCGATTAGGTCAGTAATCCAACACACAGGTTTCAATTTCTTTGTTCTATATGCTGTCTGAGCCAGCATATTCCAATACCTGTGTTTAGATGGATAATGATGAGAAAGACAATGGACTTATATAATATCAATTCTTGCCAAAATTTTATTGATTGCACTGACTTTTTTTAGTGTAGTTTATCTATTTTATATGATTTGTAAATTATTACACGTGAGTAAGATTTATTCAATGCATATTTTTAAATAGTGACAATAAATTTCTCTCGTTATTTAATAATACACCTAAACCAAAGTAATACTACCTGAGACAGAGTTGGGTAGTTAAGCGCCCACAGACCACAGTTTATCTATATTCCTTCCCCACGGATAAGGATGACCTGTTTGGTGTGACAGTGAAATGAATAAGAATAATACAACTAAACAAAAGTGGAGTACTATATTATAAAAACAAAAAAAAAAAAATTAATACTACTTGTGTTAACCTAAGCAATAATGTGACATATTATGATTGATTTATAATATATTATACTCTTGAAAATAATTTTGTTATTTTTCAGAAGTATGTTTTATGGTGTATTATGACACACTAATTCTTAGAGAGATCTTGTGATTTTTTATCGATAAATCACGTGTTACACTAGAAGAAATTTATACCATCATAGTTATACCATCATAAATAACTATAATAGAATATTTTTCAAAATTAAATTGGACTTTTGCTTGTTTATCGATTATTAGGCCTAGGGTATTCGTACCACTTAGTGTTGTATTATTCATGGTCTATGGTCAATCTTGCATTGTAGAGTGTGGTCTAAAAATTATGTGTCTTCAGTTAATAGATTATGTGCTTTTAATAAATTGAAGGTACATAATATATTAACTACAAACACATAATATGCAAAATGAATGTCATTTTGGACCAGAGTCTATAATACAAGGTGGACTCTGTCCATGTTATAACACACTTATGCGAGACTATTTTACAAATCTTTATCTGTGAAACGTATCGGATCATGTTAATATGTAAATATAATATTTATACTAGTAAATGTAATACTAAATCGTGTCAAATTTTTAAAAGAGTTATTTGTAATATTATTTTAAAATTATGAAGGATGAAAGATAATGTAAAAAAAAATGGTGACAAATTTTTTACATTATATATTATAGTGCAGTGCAATTATTTTAGGCTTGGACTTGGCCCATGCCATGAAGGATAAAAATAATCTATCCAACTATCCAAGTCAATCTCATTATTGTTTTGATTTGAATGGCAGTAAATGTCACTTTTTCGACTTTACCACTGTTTTTCATTTTTTGCTTCTTCATTATTCATTTGATTTCATTTATATTTTATTTTTTAATAATTAAAATATTCAAAACACTCAATTAGTCAATTATAAATAGGTAACATTTGGTTAAATGTTCCACGTACAAGTACTTTGGACATACTGGATTAGGGGTGTAAACGAGCCGAGCCGAGCTCGAACCTAGGGTGGCTTGAGCTCGAGCTCGTTAAGGAAGGCTCGGCTCGAGCTCGAGCTCGAGTTCGATCGAGCTCAATAATTGATGCTCGAGCTCGAGCTCGCCAATTTTCGAGCTGCTCGAGTTCGGCTCGAGTAGCTCAATTGTTCGAGCTCGAGCGAGCTCGATCTTGATCTCGAGTTCGAGCTTGAATTTGAGCTCGAGATCAGGGCCAAACTCGAGTTCGAGTTTGATTTTGAGCTCAAATTTAACCTATTTGATTTTAAATTTATGTTTCAATTAAAAATAAACTATAATTTTATATATATATATATATGGCTCGCGAGCGGCTCTACGAGTCACGAGCCTAAGACATTAGAGCTCGAGCTCGGCTCGATTATTAAACTAGCCGCTCGAGCTCGGTTCGAGCTCGAATTTGACCGAGCTCGAGTCGAGCTTTGACCGAGCGGCTCACGAGCAGCTCGTGAACCGCTCGGCTCATTTACACCCCTATACTGGATTAGAATTGGTGGAATATAGAAGTTAATAAACTTTCATCAAATTGCAAATGAAGGACAAAAATGTCTCTCTATCCATTTTTCATGTTCGTACTCATTATTTATTGGTCAAATTTTCTTTTTCTTTTTCTTTTTTTAAATTTTCATTAATATTTTCTTATAATTTTTAAATTCAATTCCTTTTTATTTTATAATAATTTTAACATAATTTCTAAATATATAAATTTTAGATACTAATTCTAAACTTAATATTATGAAAATTAAAATTGTAAGTAATTTTATTTTAATTTTTTTGTTTTAAAAATTATCATTAATAATAATAATAATAATAATAATAATAATAATTATAATAACAACATGTAATAATAATAATACAAAGAATTTCAAAAAAATTATGCTGAGATGACACTTCCGGCTCTCCTTGAGGGAAGTTCACCTGATCAAAATCCGATTTTGAGATATTGACTCTTTGGGTTACAACAAATTGAGAAAATATAAAACGTATACTACCTTGTAATAAAGTTAATAAGTAAAGGTGAACCGAGTTTAAAAATAAACAATTTATATACTAAATGTTCACATTTACCAACTAAATATTCACAATTTTATATACTAAATATTCACAATTTACATACTGAATCTTCACAATTTGATTTGTAAAGATTCAGTATATATATGGTGTATTTTAATTTGGGTCCACCTTACAAGGTGGGCCGTATTGCCATATCTATGACATAACTGTTGGAGACTTGGAGTTAATGTAGACATGTAGTCATTAAAAAATAGTAATAATAATCCAGAGAATCTAGGACGAATGGAGGGCGGTAGGCCATAACCGCTGAGCCGCAAATCGCCCCTAGTCTGCGAATACCTACTGCCGCTGTGCTCATTCTTGTTTCCGGCTTTCCGCTAAACTATTATATAAGGGATTGTGATTGAGCTGACCTCCTCACTAATTAACGAAGAGAGAGAGTGAGAGAGAAAGAGACGCATATTATATTGCTTGACTTATCTGTTGTGGCGGATCGGATCGGAGGAATTGAAGAAGAAATATAATGTTTTTGGTGGCGATATTGACGGAGGTGTTGCAGGAGTACACGGCGGTGCTGGCGGGCGTGGTTGAGCACATGTTGAATGAGGCTCCTCTGCCTTTTTCCCGGCGGACGCGGTTCCTCATCGTCCACAGTCTTCCCTTCGCATCCTCCCGTGCTCCCCACCGCCTCCATCCCTTCCACTCGCCGCCTGAAACCGTCCTGCATTCTTCATCTGCCTAATTATTTATGCTTTTCTGTGCCTCTGTGTTATCCTTGTAATTATGAAGAGGATGATTTGATCTTTGACTCTGTCTGACAAAGAATCAGATTTAATTTGGGTGCTTTTGTTGCTCAACATACATATAAATTTGTTCAAGATGATGTGGCTTTAATTGCTTAAGACCATCAATATCAATTCAACATTTTTTTACTGTGAGGAAATAAAGAGGAGAAGGAAAAAGAAATAAAAATAAAAATAAAAATCAAGGTGAATATGTTGAAAAAGTATAGAAAAAAAAAAAGAAGTCCTCCCGCAGACGTGCCCTCTGCAATGCACGCACCTGCTTGGCCAATGCATATCCGCTTGGCCAATGCACACATTCTCATTAACCCAATGAGGTAGCTCAAATGACAAGTGAGTTCTTTTTATGGGAAAGAATTTTGGAGAACCCGAGTCATCTTGTCATCATTGTTGTATTTCATTTTTCCAGTTTATTGTTTTTTCAAAAAATTGAATTCACTAAGCTTAATTTCAAGAATTATGTGATCACAAATTCAATATTATAATGTTAAATACTTAAAAGATAACACTTATTTAAAAAAAAAAATACTCTAATACATAAATTATAATTATTTAAATTATGCTATTTTAATTAATATAATAATATTAAATACTCAGCTTATTTCTACTACTACCGAATAGAGATTACAAGGTTGAAGAAAAGTTTTTCTTCTTTTCCAACTACAGAACTTGGCTCTTATATCTGGATTTTGGTGTCTTAAGTAGCACAAGTTTCTATATTAATGACCAACACCCATGAATGACCAACACCTTTGCTATATTCAAAATGGATAATAAGTGAATGATGAATTGATTCTCAATTTATATCCATGACCAACACCTTTGCTATCTTTTGAGTTTTGACCAAGATTCTAATGGGTTGACTATGTAAAGTCATCTGCAAATTATTAGTTTGTCTAATGAGCAGATATGTCGAAATCTATCAAGTTTACCTTTAGAGACTTATCTTTTGAAAGTTACCGTCTTTCAAAATAGTAATTTCTATTGGTGTGTGACCTCTTCATGTTTCGCCTCTCTGTTGGATAGAGTACTCTACTGTTAGAGCATCTTTATAGATTGACAATATCTACTGAAATTAATTGAGCAAATTAAATTAGATCTCTTCGATTTCTGGATTTACATAATTTAATTCCGATTTAATTGAGATTTAATTTTATAATATCAATAACTTTGTTTTTATTTTGTAATCGCAGATTTAATTTTGTCACCATTGTTCTTAATTTCACATAAGATGTTACAAAATTAAGTTTCATGAATGCATGCTATTAGTTATTTTCACATCTCCTATATATACTGAATATTTTTGCAGAAGTTTTAAACAACGATATACCGTTAAAATCCGATCCCTCTTCCACTGTCGATCGCGTTGTCTATACTTTCTCTATCAACTTGGTCAACATTTCCTCAAATTCTAGAAGTGCTCACCTTTGTTCACAAATTATAGAAGTGTTCCCATTGTTCTAGTTCGCTGAAAGCAGTATATTTAAGTATTGGAATATATTGTTGTAATCTATTGTATCATGGGAAACTAACAATTCAACACTTCTAACACATTGAAAAAAAAAAAAAGTGTGAATCACATACTTTGAATTAACCCTTTCTGAAATTATCACACTGTTTTTAATGAATTTAATATTTAATTTATTTTGAATTTTTAGAAAAAAATTCTAACAAAGACGCATGCTATTATTTCTAAGTGAGGGTCAGATCTTCCGGCTCCATGTTAAAATGTCACAAACTTAGCCGACGTGTAACATGCAAAGTTGTGTTTAATAAATGGAAAATGTACGTGTCCTCGTGCTCATAGATAATGGATGCTCGAATTTGATTTGAACTATTACATGCAATTGGGTCATTGTGTTTACATAAAGCTGTCGGGATGAAGCCATAGTTGTGAGGATAAACCACCAATGAATTATCACTACAAGAAAAATGCTCATAGACAACGGTTTTTAACCGTTGTCTATGAGGTAAAATTTCTGTTGTTGAAGACGGTGTTGTTGTAAGTCCCGAGCAATGACAACGGTTAAAAATCGTTGTCTTTTTTAGAAAAGGCAACAGTTAAAAACCGTTGTCTTTTGAGTGTTGTTGAAGCCGGTGTTGTTGTAAGTCCGGCGCAAAGACAACGGTTTTTAACCCGTTGTCTTTTCTAGAAAAGACAACGGGTTTTAACCGTTGTCTATAATTAAGTGTTGTTGAAGTCGGTGTTGTTGTAAGTCCCACGCAAAGACAACGGTTTTAACCGTTGTCTATTCTAAAAAAAACAACGGTTAACGGTTAAAAACCATTGTCTATTTAGTGTTGTTGAAATTAGTGTTGTTAAAATGCCAAATTTATTATTTGATAAATTTTTATAAACGCTACATTTAGCAACGTTTGCATATGGTATTTTAGAAATAATAAATTTTTCCAAAACGTCCTTAATTAATAAATTAATAAAAATAAATAAACTTTGGACTTGATGAGTGTCGAACACTCAAAGCTATTAGAAAAAAATGGAGCCTTGAGGCTCCTTAAATAGGAGCCTCAAGGCTCCATTACCACTTTTCCCACCGATGTGGGACGGTGGGAAAAGTGGTAAAGTAGTTAATTAAAAGGGTCCCCTTTTATTTTTTTTTTATATTTTTTTCATTTTGTTTTTTGTTTTAATTTTGATTTTGATTTTGATTTATATAAATACTATTATTAGAGTTAATTATATTTTTGATCCTAGATTTATAGACGATAGTCCACTTTTAGTTCTTTTTTAAGAGAGCATTCACTTTTGGTCCTAGTATGATTGTAACATGACCATTTTTGGTCATCTATCAATAAAATAGTCTAAATGTCGTTAAATACAAATGTATTTTGGTCTTCAATTGTGATTTTTTTTAAAAAAATAAACATAATAAATATAGTGGGACAACCTATTACACTACGTTGTTTTTATTATTATTATTATTATTATTATTATTATTGTTGTTGTTGTTGTTGTTGTTATTGTTATGTATACCTATCTAGGCCATTTTACATGTATGTTAACCGCTAACCTAAACAGCTAATTTTACCAAACATTATTTTACAAAACGTTAATACAATTCGCTGGTCAAACTCGTTAATACAATCTGGTAGTTAAATAAAACCATTGTCTAAATTAAACACGGGTGCACAAAGACAACGTTTTTAATAAATCGTTGTCTTTGAAGTGTTGTCTATTCAATTGTGTTTAAAGACAACACACAAACGACAACGGTTAAATAAAACCGTTGTCTTTTATTTAAAAAAAAAACATACAAAGACAACAGTTTTAAAAAATCGTTGTCTTTGTAGTATTGTCTATTCAAGTGTGTTTAAAGACAACACACAAATAACAACGGTTCAATGAAACCGTTGTCTAAATAAACAAAAGGGTGCACAAAGACAACGGTTTTAATAAACCGTTGCCTTTGAAGTGGTGTCTATTAAAGTGTGCTTAAAGACAACACACAAACGACAACGGTTAAATAAAATCGTTGTATTTAAAAAAAAATAACCGTGCAAAGACAACAGTTTTAAAAAAACTGTTGTCTTTGTAGTGTTGTGTATTCAAGTGCACTTAAACACAACACACCAACGACAACGGTTACATAAGACTGTTGTCTAATTAAAAAAAGGAGATGCACATAGACAACGGTTTTAAAAAACTGTTGTCTTTGAAGTGTTGTCTATTAAAGTGTGCTTAAAGACCACACAAATGACAACGGTTAACTAAAACTGTTGTCTATTTTAAAAAAAATAAACGTGCAAAGACAACGGTTTTAAAAACCGTTGTCTTTGTAGTGTTGTGTATTCAAGTGCAGTTAAAGACAACAAACCAACGACAACGGTTACATAAAATCGTTGTCTTTTATTTAAAAAAATGCACATAGACAACAGTTTTTAAAAATCGTTGTCTTTGCGGTGTTGTCTTTTGACAAAATGCACAAAGACAACACACTAAAGACAACGGTTCGGTAAAAACCGTTGTCTTTAATAAAAGTGTTGCGTCAAAGACAACGGTTTTGTCCAAAACTGTTGTCTTTAACACAAAAGGCAACACTTTTGTCAAAAACTATTGTCTTTTTAGTGTTGTCTATGTGCATTTTTCTTGTAGTGTATGTATAGAGTTTCTTATAACTCTTTATACTTTATGAATACTAGACAGGATCTTCAGCTCTCATCTAATAAATGAATCATTGAATCACTGTAATTTACTTATTTTTAAAATTTCCTTTATATATCTATCTTCTTTTACACCAAAAAATACTTAGCAATCCTCATAGATTTATGATACCTATAAGAGTCAATTCCATTTTTGGTCCTAGATTTATAGGTGTCAATCCACTTTTAGTCATTCTTTTTTCAGAACATCCATTTTTTGTCCTAGTATTATTATGGCATGACCATTTTTAGTTGTCCTTTGTCAACAAAATCGTTGAAATATCGTTAAATACAAGACCATTTTGATCATTTTTATATAAAATGGATTAACCCGCTATATTTTTATTTTTATTTTTATTTTTGAAAAAAAAAATCATAATTAAAGACCTAAATGTCATTGTATTTTACGAAATTTAAACGATTTTGTTGATGACGGACCAAAACTGGTCATTCCACAATAATACTATCACCAAAAAAGGATGATTTGAAAAAAAAAAAAAGAAGCTAAAAGTAAAATATCAACTATAAATTTAGGACTAGAAATGGAATTAACTCTATCGATAATCTTGAAAGATAAAGTGTGGACATGGGAATTATTGAATGCCAAAAATGAGGTTGAAGGTTGTGGACAAACTTAGTGGTGGTCCCTATTTCTTACATTAGGAATTTCAATTCAAAGGTGATATTTATCAAAATCCAATGCATGTATACACTTGCGTGGCAAACAAAGAGCGGTCAAATAATCTCTAACTCTAATGGCGAACTTCATGCATCAATCTTCTCGCCGTGTAACTCTTGGGAATTGCGAATTAATGGAAGATTGTTGAGGCTACTCATCATCAGCAGTCTATATTTCAAAAATCAATTGCATGCATATAAATTTGATGTAATATTATAAATGTGATCAATTTTATAAATATTGTAAATTGAAAAGTTTTAATAATTATAAAATTAATCTTTTATATTTTATACTAAACATTTTAACTATTGATGAATCATGATGAGGGATTATGATCCATCCTCACTTTTACAATTCTTTTATATAAAAAGTGAGAATTGATTATAGTCATTCATCATATTATATATATATATATATATATAT